>JAODKM010000008.1:12782437-12796422 GCA_026780845.1 Petrocephalus sullivani | reverse complement strand
GGGGGGGGGGTCGTGGGGGGCGGGGCGGGGGGCGCGGGGGGGGGGGGGGGGGGGGGGGGGCGGCGGGGGAGGGGGGGGGGGGAGGGGAGGGGGCGGGGCGAAGCAGTAATTACGGGCCCTGGGCTGTCGGTGTGCGGGGGTGTCGGTTTTGATTTTGGAATGCAGCCTCATGCGCCCGTCACTGGGTGCGAGACACCAAGCCCCAGGCCCCACACGATGACAGACTGCAGTGGCACGGTGAAGGCTAATGCTAACACGCCCTTCTGGACACAGAAAGGAAGTGATGTCACACATTTCCCCCCAAATATTGCCCAATTAATCCTACCTTCTCTTATTTTTTAAGTTTTGCTGCAGACAATTAATTATTTTTCACTAAGAGGACTATAAACACCCAAGGTTAGGCGTATACAGGAATGAGCAGGATGCCAGCCATAAGGCCGTTGGTTATCTTATTTGTGTACATCACATGTTATTACGGTGTGAGTTTCCCCATAATTACAGAAGTTGAATCTCTGACTTGTTCCCTCCCTTCGGGGTAGGCTCCAGACCCCCGGAATAGGATACGTGGTTACAAAAACTGGACGGATGGATGGATGAATGGATAATACTGTTACTGAAAAAGTAAATAAATAATTACGGTGAGTAATTAAATACCAGTATTTGAAAAGTAAAATAATAAATGCAACTCTATTTAGTTAAATACAGAAAAAACACCGTAGGATACTTTGTTAAACACTGTATGAGCTGTTTACGCTCGCAATCGCTACACAGCCTGGAAGCGTGGCTGCACGGATGCCCGGCTTTAGTAAAAAAGTGTCATAGAAAGTATCGTAAAGCATATTGCTATCTTGAGAACAGATCAAAACTCAAAGTTTGAAAAACTCAAAATATCGTAAGTCAAACATTCATAAGGCAAGGAGCATCTGTACTTATACCCCTGTATCTCCCTGCTGACTCAGCCATGTACCATGACATCAGTCTACTAATAGAATCAACCAGAAAACTTATCATCTTAGCTTGACTCCAGCAACAGACCTGGATGGTGTGTATCTTATACTCTATAACTCGCCAGTGCTACATACTTTATATGTGTTTATTAGAGAGAAAGGTTCAGGTTGACCAATGGGGCTTTGAACCAGCAACCACCTGACAACAGATAGCCTGCCCCTTATAACTTTGAGAAAGCATGGTCCCTAGAGCAATTGGGTTTAAGGGCTTTGCTCACAGGCACAACAATGAGACTATAACACTCTGCCAGCCATGGGGTTGTAATTGACGACCTTCATATTACAGCCGCAAGTTCCAACAGGCACACGGGTTCTATTGAGACTCTTAACACAAGTATGAGTGATTCACAGTCCATTCATGCAGGTAAGAAGGCAGTGTCCAAGACTCAGCCCCTCCAAACTCCCCGGAACCCACACTTGTTTACACACACGCTGTTACACCCATGCATCGAGAAACACGCTGACAAAGGAAAACACATTCCAGCAATATGTATTGAGTCAACTCCTTGGTTCATTTAATGTTGTACAGAGCAGAGCTGGATAGCATTTATCACATATCTGGAATATTCACAGAAAATTATATGAAAATTACCCACAAGTCAACAAACCACATAACACTTAGGTCATCTTTGAGCACCATCACAATTAAAGCACTTCAGCCTGGATAGAATTGACAGAGATACAGGGATATATCACATGATATAGAGATAAGATTAAGTACTGAAAGAGCAAAAGACTGGGTGCTGTTCTAAAAAAGTATATCACCATAATTATTTAAAAATATATCTCAGAGTTGGAGGAAATGGTCCAGTCATAATAGGTTTTGTGAAATTCACTATACAGTACTGAGACCTAGTCTTACCTAATGCATACTTGGTGGGTACTTGGTGAGTACTTGGTGAGTATTTGTCTTTAAGTGAGGGTGGGCTGGAAGTTTTACACTTGTTGAGTTTTAGTATTCCCATAATAAACAGGGTAAATTGATGGAAAAGGGGTGGAGGGGGGATTCTTTGAGCGGTTAACATGTGGCTTGAGATGTATGTAAGTTCAGCTGCAGGATGAATTTAAGCTTATGGTGCTGGAGCTGCAACCATGTGGTCTCAGTGGTTAAGGAGGGAACTTCAGATGATGTTTGTCCAAAAAACAGGCCGCTGTATATATAGGTGACTTTTTAAAATAGGGAAAACTGTGTATTGTTTTACCTGTGTCAAAATTGGGCTGTAATAAGGGAAGAGATGTGTGAAGAAAATTATGGGAGCATGCGAGACCTTCCCATACCCTCAGCACGTGTGACAATGTGCAGATCTCGTGAAGGAAGGCCAGTGAAGTGGTCCTGAGGGCATGATCCCAGTTACAAACAGAACCACATTATTGTCTGTCACTCAGTTCATATCACATTTTCCCAAACCTTAATAGCAATGTCAGCCTGGAGCAGACCTCCTGGAAAAAGATCACACCAGACACTTTAAAGTCTAAGGCTCAACAATGCCCCTGACCTCCCACTAAAGACTAGCTATGTGTTTGATTTGGTTTTGCGATCATGATTTTTTTAGTAAACTGAACTTCAGAATATTATTAACTGCTAAACTTACTAAAAGACCAACACTTTAAACTCTTTTCACTTTGCACATGCATACTATATGTTAATGTTTTTTGCCTTTTTGACATCCCATTTTTACCCTTTTAATTCTTCTCCTGTTCTACTGCGCTGTATCACCAGGTCAGATTCTGGTGTACAGTACTCCATGCATTTGGTGAATAAACTGCTTCTGATGCATTTAAGTCATACTGTTTGCGTTCTTGCAGCGTAAGATCACTTTTTATGCATGCAACACACGAAAGTCTCACTCAACTCCTGCTCGTTTTTTTAAAAGTAAACTTCAAAAGGAAAATTGCGTTGCTGTAGAACATTATTAAAATGCACTTCTGTCATTTAAATAAAAAAGACAAAGTAATGGGCACACAGAAGGCATCCATGCTGACCTGATAGCCGGGAAGACGTCAGCAAGCTAGTGAATATCCTTTGATGCTGGCTCCCATCAGCCATCATTAAAGAAACGTAATTATTGAAGAAATGCATCGGGATAACACTCCCTCAGCTGCAGTCGGTGTGGGGGTAGGGGGGCATCACCACTTATTAGGGTTAGGGTGCAGCCCGTCTCTCAAAACATTCAGCAGAAGCTCAGCTCTGTTCCATACCATATGTTTTATATGGTGCCTTGTCCAGGACTGAGGCCCTAAACAACTTAACAAAGGTTTAAGCAGGAATACTGCATTATATACAGCCATAAGTGCACTGCCATAAATGAGGCCTTCCCTGCCCCTCTGGCAAGACCTTCTTTGCTGTGATTAATAGGCTGAACAATGTGGAAAAGCTCCTTACTTGTTAAATCCACATGTTCTCATTGTGCCTAACATCCTTCTAACCATTTTCAAAATTCCTCCAGGCTTGAGCGACCGACCCAAATCCTACATTGCTGAGTTCCCTTTTGTAACTTAGATCAGACCTTGTACTGAAGGTCATGCCATTGCTGGAGCCTGAAAGCTGCTGCCTGTCCTCTGCGGACTGCTCCGGGGGCCTGGCCATCGCTGGCACCGGCCTATACCCCGAACCCTCGTCTGTATTCAGATCAGTATACACCCTGCTGGTCTTTTAGAGACTGGAGCACTGGTGACGCCGATCACATCGTCAGGAAAATAACCCCGGTTGTAAATTTCTGGCTATTTGGAGATGGCCCCAGCATGCGCCCTGGCCTTCCCCAGCGCTTACGGACTAATTAAGAAGTCTGTGAATAATGCTCAGAGAACTCTTCCAGGCTCGAGTGACCACCCTCTCAGCGATCGTCGATTAATCAGCGCTGTGTCGTAGCTCCTGCAAGGCGGTAAATAGTAGCGCGCCATTATGGCTGCGGTAAATACTGCTGGGTCCCCCTCTGTTACCTGTCAGAAGTTGAAGAAAGAGACAAAAAAAGTGTGCAGCCGGATTTCATAAATCTATCACTTAGAAGAGGTGAAACTTAAGTTACAAATTGAAATACTCAGTGAATGAAATGACAGATCTCTGAGCTGAATTTGAAATCATTACCATCTGGCTTGTCATGTTTTGAACCACTTTGTTATTCTGAATCTCAAGTCAAAAATGATTCAGTACATGAAGCTTTTATCAATTTTACCATATTTATCAGGCACATTTTGTCTATCAGTCTCTCCTTCCTTATTCTACGCCAGATATAACTAGCATGGGCCTTCAACCGCAGTTGAATACTCAACCAAATTATGGTAGGTTTGGCATTTGGGCAAACTGTAAACAAAGACCTGGAGTGTTTTTGGGCAGATAGTGGGTGCTGTGTGGATATGGACACCCTGTGAAACAGCGGCCCGTTGTTCCCTTCCGCTTGGCTCTTTGTTCCTGATCCAGCCACTTACCTGCAAGCTGAGGTATTGCGAGTCTCCGTTTGCTTTTCACTGTCATAAGAAGCTAGGAACCCGAGGACTGTTTGCTCAGTCCGGAGTGTGCCGAAATCCCCCTCCATGCACCTGAAAAGATTAATTTCGTCAGGCAGAGCAATAATGAAAGTCTATTTTTATACTCAGACAAAAAAAAAGATTCTCCTGCACAAATATTGAAGATTTCTAATCTTGTATGGATCCAAGACGACATCGGAAGTCTATTTATATTAATTTTTAAAGACTTTTTTTTTCTGACTGTGTCAGTCATGCCTTTCTACCTTGTATGTGCTTATATTTACATTTTAAAACACAGAGGCCTCTAAGAAATAATATTTATGGCTATTTGAGATGATTTTAATTACATGTAGTGTAAATGCCAAGCTGGTATTTTTGCAGGAGCATCTCGCCTATCCGGTGAGCGGGCTGGTGGCTTTTGCCATTTGATACTTTAAACTGTCGAAGCCCTTGTCTTTGTGACAGTCTGTAGTTATATTGATGTTATATATTACAATAATGTTATATAATATTACATAATGAAAATAACAAATGGAGTGGGGGTGGTGTGTGGTTCAGTGGGTTTGGCCCTCTGACCGGTGACCTGAAGGTTGCTTATTCAAATCCCAAGGTCAGCAGAGTGATTTCGCCGTTGGGCCCCTAATCCCCAACTCAAAAAATATGTGCCGGTAATGGATAAAAGAATCTGCTAAGCGTAATGCATGTATCAATGGAAGATATATGGATGAAGTAGCGCTAAAAAGCCAGTTTGTCTTGGTAAAATCGCATTGACTACATTGGATCTTCTGTAAAAATGAGCGCCTGTGGCCTTTCATTTGCCCTTAGGCAGGTGGAGGGACTAAGCAAGGGAGTGGAATCATGGTCTCTGATGTCATGTCCGCCTTGCTGTGGCACAGTCAGATATGAGAGTGGCCACAGTCTGAGTGCTACAAGCACACGGCGTGCGCACGGTGGCTCGCCTCTGCAAGACGGCCGCGCGTTTAAATTGCCCGTCATCCCGGAGGCTAGGATGTCTGCGGGCTTCCCCCCAGCCGCCGTCTCCCTCCGCCCCAGCCCAATTATCTGCGCTGCATCTGACGTTATTAGACACATAACATTTAAAGACCGCTGCCGTTTCACCGTGCGTTCGGGAAATAAACATGCTCCCCGCTCTTGTATTTTTGGGACAGCAGATCTGCGTAAAACGGTACAGATAATGAACTGCTAATTAGGCCAAGAAAACCGGGGAATGTGCAGGAATGAAAGCAGACAGCCAGCAACTGCCGAGATCGACCTGGATACGAAGCTCAGTACCGCTTTACGCCACGCTGTTAAAATGCTATGACAGGCTGCGCTGTTCTTTATGGGAATATGACATGCTAAGTGTGTCTGTTTATCAACTGATCATAGTAAGTCACTCACATTTTATTCATTTTAATTTTTTTATGTTGATTATCAAAGTATCTTACATAATACAATTCTAACATTTATAAATTATGTGTAAAAAATGTGTATTTTAATTAAGCAAGTTATACTAAAAACACACCGTATTCGTTTTACCTAGCTAGCGTGCATTTTGTAACCATTTCCGGCAAACAAACATTATATAGTCTAAAAATATGTTTCGCAAAAACATTTGACATTTTGACACGGCTGAACTGCCTTAGAATTTTTCGGTTTGTTTTTAAAGTACTTCTTACGAGCGTCTTTTCACAGTATTTCTGATAGAAATAGCTAAATGAAACCTGCTGAAAGATTAAACGTTATGTCACCAACATCAATTATCAAAGTGCAATTAATCATTGAAGGCATTTAGTGACATATATGAATCATCTGCATTTTAAACTGTTGTTTACATACTTGTAAGTCTCATATTTTATAAATAATAAGCTGTCAAGTAACATGACCTATCGGTGCATAACAAAAATCACATAATGACAGTAACAAATGCCAGATCTGAAGTGGTATACATGTATGTCAAAATATAACTTTCTATAGATATTTCATCTTATTTGAAGCCATTTTGTGGTACCTTTCTGCTATTAACCTTTTGCTAAGGTAACCTTTAGTTACTGTAAGTTTCATTGTCCTTTTTATAGTATACTAATATAATAATATACACGTACATTAAACTCGCCCATCAATTTAAATAACTGTTGTTTCAAAATAACAGCATTCTTTAGCATTAAACTGAAGGTAGCATTAAATTTAGAGTCCATATTGGCGCTTACTCCCAATAAACTGCTGCCTTCCTCTCGTGCCTTCTGGCAAACACGCTATTCTTAGACTCGCCGTCTTAAGTGTGAGAATATTTTCCCAGGGGCTGTGTCACGCTTCCTCAGACAGGAGCCTTCAGCGAATCTGTGAGCGGCGTTATCTGCCTGTCTTCGCTCTACTGTCGTCACATGTGGATCACGGCGTACACATTCCGGCATAGTACTGTCCCTCCTAGTCTTTGTGCACATGCAAAAATCTGGACAGCCACAATCCTGTGGATTTTATACATATCCCATTCAACATCATGTTTGCAAGATCTTTTGCGTACTGTCGATTGAGCAAGCTGTAACATAGAGCGACTGTATACCACAAAAGCTGAACATTTCTATATAAACTAAATACCGCTGGATACAGGGGCGTTGGAGCTGCTGGGATGGGGTGACATGTACCCCCTGTAAATAGTCCTTTTCTTTTATATTGTTACGTTGTGTCCCGAGTCTCAATATCAAAGTCTCTCCTGTGCCATTGGCTGGGTAACGATAAGACAATGCAGTAGATCAGGCCAATCAAAAATAAGAAACTGGTGGATTCTACAGTTACCATGACACCAGGGAGTGAGTCAGCAGGATTCCATTCAGGCCAGGAAAACCTTCAACAAAACATTTTAATGATACCACAACCTTCATAGCAACTTACGAATGTACGTACGAAGAACTCTGGATAGTTCTTACAGGTAAAACCTGCTTCACTGTACACACTGTAAATACTAAAGCTCAGCTCAAAATTCCCCCTTTGGCACAAGAAGGGCACAAAATTCAAGTCACAGCTTAACAAGGAGAACGTAAACATCTTTGAGTGGCTGAGCACTCCTGACACATCTCCTGCTGAGAGGTAGGCGCTGAAAGAAACGTGTGAACACTCTAGATGCTTTGCCCAAAAGCCTTGCAGTTTCTTAGGTTGTTGTGCAGTTTTCATAAGTTTTTAACTTATTTCACCTATTAATAAACAGTCACTAAAAATATCTGTACATCAGGGTTCTCCAACTCTGGTCCTGGAGAACTACTATCCAGTAGGTTTTCTACCTACCCGGCTTCTGATAAGCCTGGTATGTACCTGAGAACAGGTGTGGCTCATTAGAAGCCAGGTGTGATAGAAAACCTGCTTGACTGTACAGTAGCTCTCTAGGACTGGAGTTGGAGAGCCCTGCTATACATAATCTAGAATACAGAGAAGCAGGAAGGATACTGTGACATGTGTAAGCGCTGTATACATATAGTCGGTTTAAATGCAGACTTTCTGGTTAAATGCATGGTGCTGACCAGGACAGCCTCACCTTCTCTGGACTTGTCTTTCACTGGCCTTTCCTTGCTGGAGTTATCACTCCTCCTGGCATCACAGCTGGGCTCTCGCTTTAATTTGCGGCTCGGTATTAACTACATCACCGCATTGTGTTGGTTGTTACCAGACGATGCCGGAGACCAGATGTCCCTTGGGCTTCTGCACGCAATTTGCCCACTTCTGTGCTCACTCATGTATCACCATGATCCTCAATGACAAGCAACTGCTTTAACTATCTTAAATCAGGAAGACAAGTAAAACCGACTATTTAAGGGCTCTCCAGGGAAACGGGTAACGCAGTCTGTTATACACACACACACTGATGTGCTTTGCTCACCAGGGAGTTGGCATAAGCCTCCATGTCTACATACACTTACTGCCATATAAGAGAAGGTGCAGTACACCTTTGGAATGAAGCCAGGCCTGTCACCCAGTGCGGAAACATAACAGTTCTGTATCCCAGTATAGCCCATTGTGAAAATAGAACTGGGTAAGTATTAAGCCAGTTTGTTTGTAACTGCAAGCTTGAAACAGAGACCGAATCAAAATGTCAGACTTCTCTGTGGCATTTGCACAGACAGCTTGGTCTTCTGTCTGTCATACTAATTTATTATCACCACACACACATCAATTTTTCATGCCAGTAATTTAAGCTATTAAGGCCGTCATTGCATATCAGAATTAAAGCCTTGGCTGCGGATTTTAACCTGAGGATAGCTCCCAGAGAACTCTAGAAGATTTGAGGGCAGCCAGTAAATGGAGGCCAGTGACTTTATACAGACTGTCCGCGACTTACAACCTCTGCGACTTATGACGGCTCGCATATACAACCAAAGTAAAAAAATCATTTAGGGTGGTGCTGCAATAAATTAGTGCACACTGCACGCCGTACGATCGTAGCTGCAGCACTTTACTATACCGTATGGCAGCATAGCCATCCTTGCCTTGCAGTCTCATTCTCAAAGTCAGTGCAATTATCCTATTCTGACACGTCCATTTTTAATGTACGACCTGACTGTCGGAACAGAATCTGGTCATAAGTGGGCGACAGTCTGCACACCCAAAGCTGTCGTCCCTGTCATGCCACTCCCTTTAAACTAAACTCCCGATACCCTGATTGCTGTGGCCCCTGACCCCCCGGGCATCAGCCAGTGTAAGGAGCATATTGATTCATATTCTAAATCACATGTGGCTTTCCCAGCTAACTTTCCTCTTGAATTTGATTAAAAACCCATTGTTAGGCCAAACCAGAATGCTTCAATCAACAAATTAATATGCTGAGCAAATCAAAGCGATAATCATTCGTACCTTTGGAAATCTGTAAAAGAAATATTTAAATATGCAAAACCCAGCCTGGTAATTTGGAAACCGGGGGTGGGAGGGTGTTCTGCTCTAGATCTTTCACGGCGTCTGAGCAGTTTGCTACGAGAGCAGAGCTACACCAGCAGAATAATGAAGTCTCCTCGACTGCTGGCACCTCCGTCTCCAGTCAAGGGTACCAGTCATACTCGGTGCAAAATGGTGCAAAATGGTGCAAAATGCAACGCTCTTGGAATCAGATGATGGCCACTGTGCCAGAGCGGCCGTCCGCCGCGGTGTCTGCTGCCCGGTTTGTCTGAAGCTCCTCGCCTTTCGAGCTCCTCTTCCTAAATAATGTATACAGTGAAAATGACATATAGATGAAGTACTCGGGCCCAAAGATTTGCATATTATGTAACACCTTTGGGTATGCGCTGAAGGGGAAGTCTTCAAAAAGCATTCATTTTCAGTTTTGATGAGCCGGGTTTGCAATGATATGTACGCTGTGACACGCTTCCCAACATTTGACAGCTGCAAAACACAAACTACCAATTAGTAGAGACGTAAAGGCAGAACACCTAAACAATTTGCTCATTATCAGTATGAAAATCATTTTGTTTTGTTTTTCTCCTTACGTCTAAGTGATTGATGATTATGGAAGTGTCCACAAGAATCGGTGAATAAGCAGACATTGTTAGCACAACAATGGTCCACAAAATATTTTCTTCATTATGTCGTTCCTGTCTTCACACTGCTAGGAGACTGTGCTCCTCTGGCAACCCTACGGCTGTCATTTAGGATTTTGTTGTGCGGACGCTAGAACTCACTCACAAGTTGCCTGTCAGCATTTGGACAGTGTTCTGATTGACTAGATGTCATGTTGCATTTGTTGGCTGGTGTCTTCGGGTTCCCTCGAAAGCCCCGCTGTGTTGAGGTTGGAACACACCAACATGGAGGACAGGTGTGCCGTGTGTGGCGGGGTAAAGACCTCTGATTGAATCTCAACCATACCTTGTTCTTCTACACAGTGAAATGTACAACTTATGGATCATATTTTTTTGATAATAACAGTCGGGGGGGGTTGCCACACTTCAATGACACATCATTGTTTGGACTCGTATACGGAACCATCACCAAGGAAACGGTTCTCCTGTGAGAGGGAAGTTATTGGCAATGAGTTAATTGCCAAGAAAATATCAAAAAGAGGGACATACCAAGAGGCTTGGCAAGATGACCTCACAGGTGACGATCAGCATATGCAAATGATTCATATTTGAGAATAAATTTTGATCACTGGTTTGTCAGTGGGATGGGGGCTCGTGCACTGGAAGAGCTGCTGATACCATCTCTGTGAGCAGTAATATCTCAGCAGTCATTCACAGGAGAGGACGCGCTGCCAATTAAGGGCGAATTAATGAGATTTCTCAAGGTGAAGGCAAAGTGCAGAGGATTCCAAAAATTTCTATTAATGGACACATTCTAGCCAGTCGAACTCATTAAAGTATAAAAAGACGGAGCTTCATTGTGGTTTTTAATAGAAGTGGTCATTAATGAAACCCAACAGGTTGGAATTTCCCTAAGTTTCAGGGATGTAAGTATTATAAGGCGTCGTGTATGCAAATTAAGTGTTACTTTTATTATTAAACACCCAATCAGAAAATTCTCGGTCAGAAAATCACACATCTGTGCAAGTCTCTCTACTTTTTAAAACAATGTACTGAGGGAAACATAAACTAGATTCCACTTACATGCAGCGCTTCATTTGTGCTGGTTCCTGCCAGAATGCGTTCCGGGACCTCTCTGTTTTTGACAGTCTGTGTTCTGGCACTTATTTGCATGGATCTGGCGGTTTTCTGGTTAAAAATTCAAAAACAGTCACAAAATAAAACAAGTACAGTAGTACCCCGGTATACGTTATTTCGGCATACCTCAAACTCGACTTTACCTCGCTTGTCTATAGTCATTTAAATGATCTTAAGTAAATAATGACCAGAATTTACTTACATTAACATGGTCCACGACTGGAGGGGCGTGACGAAACTTACATAAATTACGTAATTTATTTTGATGAAAAAGTAAGAAATATTTAATGTAGTCACTTTTATTACAGTGATTTCTATTTTGTTTTTCTGAATACTAGGTGAACATTTTTAATGTAGTCACTTTTAAAACTGAAAAGTGAACACTGACTTTTATAATGAATTATAGGTGCATCTACATCAATGGAATTCACTACGTCTATTTATTAGTCCTTCTCAGGCATATTTAAAGCATTATTTTTAGGGGTGAAAATTTGTCTCTCGGAACCAGTGACGTAAGGCAGGGTATGTATTTTAATTTGCAGACCAAATTTCATACAAATTCACGTTAATTATCAGTTTAGATTTATTCTTAAAAATGCATAGCATGTTTTCAGGACCATGTTCTTTATGCCTTCCGGGACCTGCACCCACCTCGTTTCCCCTCTGCTCTAAGATATCAAGTGGCCTCTTTAGGCTAAAAATCACATTAAGAATGATGGACACTGGGTAAATCCAGCTGTTGTCATAACAAGAGGGTGATATTTTGTGTTATGTGCACATCTGTGGCGGATAGCACCCCTAGGAACAGGAACTTGCTAAGTGGGAATAGGAGGCAACATCTCAAACCAAGACGACTCACAGAGCATCTGGCATTCGTCACATGGTGCCTTCCCAAAGAGCCCATCTATATTGCAAAACCACAAAGAGCTGTTAGCAGAATTAATACCGGACACAAAATTAATGAGACTTTAATATCGAAACCCAGTTAGGTACGAAATGGCACAAAATATTAAACAAACACTTAAAATTTTTATTTTGATTTGATTTAATTTCCTAATGCTTTTCTTTTTGGCACAACAAAATGCCGTCTCGACGGCTTGTGCGTTTTTTTACCGACCCGCTGGCTTTGTGGCACTTTCGCAGTCCTGATAACGAACTGCTGAATTTCCACTTTCCTGTTTGTGTCATTTAAAAATACTGCAATAAAGGAAAATGAACCACAGCATCCCCAGTATTTCACTCCCTGCACGGGTGACATTTAGTTTGGAAAAGCAGCACTTAAATTTGATGTGTGTCACCGGGCCCAGCTACAGTGTGCCAGAAAGACATTTTAATTGACAGAGAAAGGATGAATGCTTTATTATTTAACGTGCGGTTTTTGGGCCTTACTCTCAGAATGAAAAATGGGTCACTGGGAAGGAGTCTGGCCATACAGAATGTAAATGATGCTGTAACAGAGATTTTTGGCTCCAGCTTCTCACACCTGACAGTGCAGCGTGTGCAGATTCAGAGGCGGCAGAAAGCGTCCAATCATGCGTCACGCCTCTCACCGGTTCCGGAGGCAGCAGCACAAAGTTTGGTGACAAAATTATCTCTGCAGGTCCCTTTATGCATCCAATGAAGACTGTTATGGTCACGGAGTGATGCGGGCTGGTGCTGAATTGGGGAAACACAAAAGCACAATGTTCAAACTAACCATGAACCGCAGCTGACGTTCTTCGTTATTTGTAAATCTGGATGTTTTAAAGAAACGGCAGAGCTTAAATGACTTCCTCGGAAGTAACACATCAGGGTCCCTTCCCAGGGCTAGAAGACACATCGCTGGGATTAAAAAGTTGTATCTTGCAACACTGTGCCACCCGCTGAATGGATTCCTAGCATACACAGTATTGATTGAAATGCGAGATACTGAAGTCAGTGTGCCCCTGTGTAATAACCACGGGGAAAATGAAGCATGTTTACTCTCAGAGTTTAATAATTAACCCAACATCTGTCGGATAAAGAGGGCAGAGTCCTATAATAAAATATGACCCTCATTAAGTTCTTAAGCTACTGAACACTTACTGTAAACACAGAACTATAGATACAGCCTTAAAAGTAAGCAAACTGAGAGTAACAGAAGCTGGTTTTCTCTGTAGTACATTCCATTACAATTATGTTGTGTCTGACTCTTTGTGGGCTGATTCTATGATTATTTAATGTGTCCCATTGTCTCCACAGATGTCTATGGAGACTATCTGTATATTTTCTAGAGCATCAACCAAAATGCAAATGGAAAACTTCAACTGGAAACCCATGCTGAGCAAATCAAAACAATACTCATACCTTTGAGGATTGAAATATTGAAATGAACAAAACCTAGCCTGGTAATTTAGAAATTGGGCCTAACCAAGGTCTATAGCAAACATGGGTCCAGTAAAGGGTTCTGTTGTCAAGAGCAAGGTTCTTGTGTCCTGAAAGATTTTGTTAAAACTCCAGACCACAGTTCTGTGAAAAGCCAGGTGTCCCTATTAAGGACAGAATATGATGTGTCTCTTGGCCGACACAATGATAAGGTCCGCTGGATGACCGACACTCACAGTGAATTAAATTTGCTTGAAAACGCCTGGTTTCCTGAATCCATTCCGACAAAAGAACTCATTGATTGAGTAAATTAAAATAGGCCCTCCTTTGCCACTTGGCATTTTGCCTGCACAATGAAGCTGAAAATGACAGCTTTTAAATATTAAAATAAGCTCATTTAATAAAAGATTTGAGCCTCTTGTGCATGTCCCCAATTAAAATAAATGCAGGCCTTTGGAAGTGTTTTGTGCTATTAAGAGCTTTCCTCCTCCCAGCCGGCGTTTTCCTCATCTTCTCGTTTCCCCGTCACCCCCAT
>JAODKM010000008.1:12736697-12773331 GCA_026780845.1 Petrocephalus sullivani | reverse complement strand
GGGGCCCCACGGGCCCCCTGCACCCCAAGGGCCCCTGGGCAGCGGCCCCGCTGGCCCGGTCCGTAATCCGTCCCTGGGAATAATTCTTGGCAATGTATCGTCTCATAGAGTATCACTATGTTCATGCTTGAGGAAGAAAGCATCACATATTTGTTAGGCTAAACACAAGGCTTTGACATGGATTTTTTTATCAATCCCAGAATAGGTATAAATCTGCTTCCCATATTTGGGAAGCAAACAATTTCCTAATATACTTGGAACACGTGTTAGTATTACTGCTTAAGTTTACATGTGTTCATGGTATTAAATCAGAATGGTGTGTTGATAGTAGCTAAAGCTGATCATTTACGATCTCTTACATGTGCAGGACGCAAGAAGAGCTCGAGTCAGTCCGTAAATGGTGTTAACCATTGTGGGGATGACTTTTTTCGTACAACTGTTCCTAAAAGCAGAAAGCAGCTTGGAAAAAAACTGAACATTTACTGTTTTTTATAGGATTATAAATAAAAAAAACACAATTACCTTCTTATAATTGCTCCATTTCACTCCCTTGTGCAATTTTCTAATTTAAAGGCTAGCATTATAAAAAAAAAAACATTGTCCTAGTGTTGCCCTATAAATCACCTACCACTGAATGTTTTGTTAAATTACATTTAAGCTTTTTCCCCCTCAAGGAGGACACTAGAAAAAAGCAGACTATAATGCTTTTAAACATGTACTGTAAAATCAATTTGGACCTCCTGGTTTCTATGCCCAGCCAATGAATGTGGAGAGTATGAATCTATTTGGATGGATTCATTCCTGAATTCCTCTGCAACACTTTTAAGAGACAGTCTTGAGTCTACCTGAAACAGAAACTAACATGTTAATTCAATATTTTAATCAGCTCAAGCTGACTGTAGACCTATCCTTCTAATTCAGCGTTTTTTTCCCTCTCAATTACTATTTAATATAGCAGCCGAGGAAATGGGAATATTATAAAGAGAATATTGTGAACTTTACGTAATGTGTACATTTTAAAAGTTGATTAATTATCCCAAGTCAGAGCATAACCAACATTTTTTGCACAGTTGTCACCAGTCTGACAGCTTTCTCTCGGGAGTAAGCTATGAACCAGGTCGTAATTACACGCATTACAGCCGCATTGCTGGAAGCTGCCAATGTGGGAAGGTGAAACATTAACATTAATCAGCGGTTTCTAATGCGACCCAAAATGCGATCCACCAGACAGCCATATACAAAGGGGTGAACCGAAATTATTTTGTTCCTCTATTGCTTTTCTCACAATTCCTGTCACATTACATCATCGCGTTTGCCTCCATCCCGCACACACCAAGGTGTACGTTTCGGCTAAAACATGAATCCACTTGACCTCAGCTGAATATCTCTGCAGGTTTACTCATTCAAGGAAAGCGGGGTGGCTCGTTATGGTGACTCCAAGGCGTTCTTTCAGAGTCCTGTGGGCTTACAAGGTCTTCCCATGTGGGTGTCCGTGTTAATACATTCCACAATCCAAACATGCCCCTTTCAGAGGCCGTGTTGCCCTTGTGACCTGTGCATGTGGCATGTGAAAGACTTTTTTGCCTTATAGTTTCAGATAAAAGTTCAGAAAGATGGATCATTTATATTGGATTTCCCAAACAAGGGTGACAATCTCAGGATACAGGGCAGGGGACGCTCTGAGAGGGTCATGCCAGTTCATCACAGGGCAGGGGATGCTCTGAGAGGGTAATGCCAGTCCATCACAGGGGACACTCTGAGAGGGCCATGCCAGTCCATCATGGGGGACACTCTGAGAGGGTCATGCCAGTCCATCATGGGGGACACTTTGAGAGGGTCATGCCAGTCCATCACAGGGCAGGGGATGCTCTTAGAGGGTAATGCCAGTCCATCACAGGGGATACTCTGAGAGGGCCATGCCAGTTCATCACAGAGCAAACTAATACACCAGTCACTCACATATACCCCTATGGGCACTTTGGTAACTCTAATTAGCCTTTTTGGACTGTGGGGGGAAACTGGAGTACCCAAAAGAAACCCCACAACGACACAGGGAGAACATGCAAATTCCACACACATGGAACCTGGGCGACTTGAACCCCAGTCCCAGATGTGTGAGGCAACGGTGCTAACCACTGCACCACCATGCCACCCAAATGCTTAAATTCTACTGTTATATTGCTGAACATTTTTTAAGCGCTATTTTAAATGTATGAGCTTGAAACCCATGGGCTAATGGCACTGCAGGTTTATTTATTTTTTTGCTTCCAGGCTGGTCAGAGTATCCCCTTTAAAGAGTCACGATGAGATCAAAAGCCGGATGTGCTGAGGACAGAGAGCGGGGAGTCAGACAGAGCAGCGTCAGCCATGTGACATGATCGCTAATGCAGGAGGTGCAAACGTGCGTGCACTTTAATGTGTAATGTGTTCTCCTGTCTTGGGTGGAGGTTAATTTGAATAACCGCCTAAAAGGTTCTCAAAAACTCCACCCAAACTTCTCCTCCACCATCCATGGCCTCCCATGAAACAGTGACTCGCAAAAAGCAGATAGTAATACTGAGGCCATAAGTGTGTACTGTGTTCAGCACTACCTGTTTACCTACATTAAACCAAACAGTATCAGCATATGCTCATCTATGCTAAAACCACAAGAGTATTGCATGTTGTAGCATGAGTAAATGCTCATGGATTTGATGGTGTTTTCATAATCAATGTCCCTAAGAGATAACCAAACAGTTTTTTAGAAGTACATTTTCCGAAACCAGCGAGTTTACAATGCAGCTTTTATCTGTTATTTATATAACACTTGTGGAAAGAAGCAATAACAAAATAGTGTGGCTATGATGGCAGGCTGTAAGTAAATTCTCAGTGTGCTTAACATACAGCTTCTGGATAATGGGAGTAAACGACAGAACAGCCCTCTGCTGCAGTGGGGTGACATGGCTAAATATTATATCACGATATTTTACCAAATGATATTGATAATTATCAAGATATAAGTGATACTTTCATCAGTTATATACTCCATTTTTGCTTAAAATCCCCTTAGATTGCATCATTACAACTGTTAAAATTATGCTATATCAGGATGCTCAGAATATTGAAATTGATGTAAAAAAAACCAAAAAGATTGGGTGGTATCCTTGACAATGGCACTTTACCTGAACAGACTCAGTAGATGGATACAGCTGCACTAATGGCCAAACCTGAAAAATGAAGTGCTCCAGATAAAAGCACGAGTGAATTATTGCCATGATTCGGAAAGTAGCGATGCCCGTGGCAATTTTTTTAGGAGATAAAGTGTGGTCAGAAGGCTGAGGAGGCAACGCAATCGATACACATGACCTCAATCTCTCATTCAAATAAGAAGCGACTAGGTGGCCTCCCACCGACCGCCAGTGCCTGCTCTGCGTGGCACACGGCGGCTTTCATTGTGGTTATAGCGTCAGGAAGGTAAAACGTCAGGAAGGTAAAACGCCTGGAGCAAAACTTAAACAAATTGGATTAACGCTTCCATCTTGCAGTTTTGAAACCCAGCAACTGGAACAATGTCGTTTCCTCGCCATCTAATTCCTGTCTATTTAGGCTACACATTAATAAAACATGCCCTGTGATCCTCACATCCACTTTGTCCACCCCCCCCCCCAAGTGAAAGTATTTCTATTTCACTAAAACCGCATATGAATATTGCTGGCACCAGGGGAATATCACGGGGTTTCAGTTCTTGGAAATTAAATTTCCTGCATTGGGAGCCAGCATATATTTTAATGTCCACAGCATCACGTAGAAATAGTAAACAGACTGAGCACAGCGGCACGTGGGAAAAAAAGTTGCTAACTTCCCCTCCGTAGTAAAAAAGCTAAACTGCTTTGATTAGTCCATTTGGCACGACATTAAGTGTGATCACACTAAGAGAAAACCTAATGGTAATATTGAATGACTTCCACTAGGAAAGAAAATAAAGAAAATGTAGAAGAAGGCTAGAAGATCACTCCTGTTTACTACCAGCCGATCTGATTTAAGCTTTTTCACAAAGACCAGAATCATTCCTGTCCTTAAACTCTAGGTTTGGAGCCAGCAGGAGCTTCGCTTGTGTATTCCCTGCAGAAACAGGACAGTCTGAAGGCTGTTGATTTCATTTACACCAGGCTTTTGTGCAACGTCCCTTTGCATTTCGGACGGCCTAAAGCAGGGGTGCCCAATCTGTAAAATTGGGTGTGTAAAATTGGGCTCCCCTAGACTAAAGGGACAAAAAATGGTTGAATGTTAGGTAGCACTCCCGGTAAATTCCTGTGGCTGTAGAGAGACATAGCACAGGAAGCAGCATTTTCAAATTAGCCTTCAGTTGTACCAATTATGTTAAATGAAGGTTTAACACAGGACAACAGAAACTCCTAGCTCTAATTTTTCTTGCCACGACATGAAGACTGTTTTTTTAGTCTGGTTCTTAACTAATTAGGCCTAATTAAGCTGATTGATTGATTGATTGAGGATATTTGAAGATTTTAAGTAAAATGGCAAAACAAACTGTTTTCATTAATAATACATTAATGATTCAAATGTCTTAACACTGGAATGGTGAAAAATATTTCTTACTTTCTTTCGTTGTACCTTAAATGCAATTAGTTAATTATCAATTAATTGATACATTTTTGAAAATATTTTAAAAACAAAATTCATAAATGATTAAACAAGATAAAATTTTATTAGGGAAAATAAGTCCAGTGTTTGATTAGCACAAATCAAATGCTTAGCCTCGCATGCAACTTGAATTGTCATATTCAATTAATATCTCTTTCAAGCATAATTAACAGTTCATTAATTAGGAGTTTAGGATTAAAAACTAGCATGCTATGAGGACCCATGTTGCGAATCACATGTGTAAATGATTTGCTTTCCTTAATTACTGTTATTAGCATTATTTTCTATTTAGACGACCATTAAACACGCTTCATAAACAAAGATAACATTTATTTTTGTTGTCAGACACATTAAGCTCGTTAAGCCCCGCTGCTTCATTTTCCACACACACACCACTAAACCAAACACTATGCTTCAATGAGAAAATTATATTAGGGGGATGTGATGTCAGGGGGAGGGGGCGGATTACATTTTTACGGATGTATCACTGATTTAGGTTATGTTAGATACATCCGGCGCTGCTGATGCGGTAATTATCCCGATGAGTTCTACAGAGGCCCAGTTCCTGGGGCATGCATTACAGAAATTAGCCTGTTTTTTTCACCTCTCCCAAAATCATTGCCTCCCCCCCCCCCACCTTAGCTGTGATGATGCACAAACTCGGTTTATTTAATCTGCACCCATCCACTGAAAATATGAAGACATTTCCAATTCCAGCTGCCGTAATTCCTAAAGAATGAGGGCCATTATTTTATGCTTCTCAGTACTGGGTAATGCATGATAAGAATTCTATAGATGTTCTTCATAAAACTTATTTACTAAGAATGCTATAAAATGTTTTATAAAGTGGTTACTAGGTGAATTTAAACTGAATTTTATCAGTTCCAATTAGTGGGTCTTTTTAATCACCCATCACTCAGTACAAGGTGCTTGTAGAGACCAAGGCGTGATAATGTGGTTAGAAGGAGATGGTACAGGGAATGCTCAGTCTGGCTCGCTCAGTCTGGCTCGCTCAGTCTGGGTCGCTCAGTCTGGCTCGCTCAGTCTGGGTCTCTCAGTCTGGCTCGCTCAGTCTGGGTCTCTCACTGCTCTATGGCGACATGCACTGCGGTGGGCTGGAGCTCGAACCCAGTACACAATGCCCTTCTTTGAGAGTCACATAGCCCAGTGGAGCCTGCAGATGATAACTTGACACTGAGAAACATGAACTGATACAGGGGTCACATGATGAGCTATCAGAAATGTGATTGGTCGCCCAGTATATGGTAGATAATTTTTAAAGCATGTTAATTAACATAAAATAATCGGAACTATATTGTATCGATTTAATTAAACCGTCCATCTGGTTCCAGGAATGAGAATGAAATGACTATGAAATCCCACTGCATTTTCTGACAGGACCGAAGGATTCAAGTCATTAAAAACATTTTTTTTCTTAAAAATAAATTATACATTCTTTGGTTAGGATACCAAGTAAATAAAAGAAATAATCCGATTTGTAAATTGAACTAAGCATATTCGCTAATGCTGTTATTAAAGTACATTACACATCATTCAGCAATCCACTGAAAGTGGGCTGGGAAACGGGAGGAATCTATTACTCTTGGATTTAATTAGTGCTGATTACAGACTGGGTACAAAGGGTAACTGGTAGAGCCAGTTGTCCCTCCAGAGCGGCTGGGAGTCACCCAGTAGAGCTAGTTGTCCCTCCAGAGTGGCTGGGAGTCACCCAATCCATTCATTTTAATGAGACACCATGAACAGCTCCTGGTCGTCATTGGGACAGATACACTGACACCCGAGGAGGGAGTGCAGAGAGCAAAAACATCAGAACCGCTATTTTGATTCGCCTGTTTGGAGATCGGTTGAGCTGTGAAAATTTTTGCTTATAAAGTAGAACTGCTATTCTTTAAAATTTAGATATGCTATAAAACTAGCTATATCTTCATTTATCATTTTAACAGTTCCTTTGCTGGGCAAGGGTTATAAATTGTTGAAATGTATTTCAAAAACATCTGTAAGTAATCATACCTGAAACAAGAAACTAAAACTCCCTCCTTCTCTCTCGTCCCTATGCTGCTGCTACTCGCCATGTCCTACGTGGAACCGACCAACCAACCAGCAGGTAAGATGCAAACATTTACTGTATGTCCCCAAGATAATGTGATATTCATGTTTAAGGAATTACTCTGAGTAAATATTGAACATTCCGTTAAAGGTGACAACCATATTTGTACGGGTTCCTACACTTTCAGTTGATTTTTGCATATGTGTTGTGTCGTATTGATGAGTTTTTGTTTTTTTATGTATCCGGTAGAAATGTAGTCGAGACCTATTTTATTGAGTTGTGTAAATGTCAGGCTGTTAAATCTCAGATTTCTGCTTATAGTAGCTTGCAGCTGTACAACCAGGACGATTTTTGCTCCAAACTCCATGTGATGCTGTCCTGCTCATGTTAGCCATAAAAACAATTTCTGCTTTCTCGCAAAACAATATAAACTCAATAAAATGTACCTTTCCAGGAGGTTCACAAGTGCTGTTGTCAAGTTTAGGTTAAGGGTTTATTTAGAAGAAAATTACCTTGAAGTTTCCTTTCATCAGTATTCCGCCGTGTTCTTAAAAACAAAGGTAGTGATTAAAATGCAGGCGGTAATTAACTTCTTCCAGGTTAAGAGCTTTTCTTAAAATTCTACAGAGTACAAAGTAAGTTAAATGTTAACTCCGTGCTGTGAAAGTGTAACAGTACCTGGTACCATCTTGTTGGCTAAAGAACTTTAAGCTGAATTCTACATTGTCCCAGAGGACTGGATCACCCCTGGCCCCTAGAATATCACCCCTGCTTTGACCCCTTTCAGTGCTTTGTGATTCAGAAGTCAGCAGACTGCCTTGTGGTTAAGCAAGTAAGCAGAGGAACACAACATTGTAAACCTGGGGCTTATCCTAATATAACCAACCAAAGGGGTGCTCAGGGGCATTACAGCCAGCCAATGGGAAACGTATAGGGTCTGTTATCATCTGTATTACATTTAAATATTTAGCAGACGCTTTTGTCCAAAGTAATGTGCAAGTGATGCAAATAGCATGTAATAACACACAGCTGCCAAGGAGTTTGACTAGTGATAAGAGGAGTTAGATTGAGCTTCCAATGAATGCCCAAATACAATTGTAAGGAGTATTGGAGCAGGGAATGTAAAGAGGCTTCAGGCTTGTAGAGGAACAAATGGGTCTTGAGGAGTTTCTTGAAGGTGGAGAGGGAGTCTACTGCTTGGATGTGGTTCGTCAGCTCATTCCACCACTGTGGAACTGCACAAGGGAGCTCCAAGCGATAGTGGCGAGATGGCCGAAGGTGGCGAGATGGCACATCGGTCTAAAGGAGCCTGTTGATGTCCTTTAATGGTTCTGTGAAGCAGCACCAAAGAACTGAACTTGATGCAAAGACCAATAGGGAGCCAGTGAAGAGAGGCAAGGAGAGGTGTGGCGTGAGAACATCCACGGGATGAATATCTGACATGCTGCCACATGTTCATCTGATACTACAAGTGGGTAGTACCTGATAATAGAGAATTCCAGTAGACTAGTCATGATGTAACTAGTGGCTGACAGCAGGAGTTTTGCTTCTAAAATATATAAAATAGTTGTTAGAAGGGACTTTTCTAGGATGGGAAACTTTTCTCTAAGCCCAGTCACACTCAGTCACCAAAACGGAACAACACCAATCAGAATCAAAATCAGAATCATTTTATTTGCCAAGTACATGGAGATTATTTTGGTGCAGGTGGTGTCATGAATTAAGCAAACTTAACATGCAACTAAAAAACACAAAGGCAACGAATAGAATATGGAAAAAAGATAGGTGTTTTTCCAGAGATGTGCAATGATGAGACAAGCATGTGGACAAATAAATAAGGAAATAAATAAACAAAAGTTATGTGCAAGTATCTTGGGTATATAGTGCAAACAAGTCTATAAGGGTATGAAACTTGCACAGTGGGTGGTTAGATTTTGAGACAAATTCAGGTGCAGTTGAGAGCTAATGAAAATATTCCCTTGTCACTGTCTGAATAAGGATGGAATATGTCCTCCTCTTAACTGCTGAACGTGCAGGCTACGTGAGAGGCTGGGGGTACACACAAGGGTACTTTGGCACCCTTCTTGTCAAGACAGAAGAGTTTCATAGAATTCGTTTGAATTGGGCTCAGCTCATGAATATTTATGAATAATTAAATGACAACATTATGGGTGTAAACATGTAGGCAGGACCATTCTTAAACAAAAACGTAATGAAAATGAAATGTTTGCAGTTTTGATCAGCTGGCTGTTTGTGCTATGGAAAAGAGTGCACCGCACAAATCCATTGATTAATCCGCCAGATGGGGGTTCCTTCATATTCCGGAAAGCCATCAGGGTGAATGTTGTCATAATGATCAATGAATTCTCCATTTTGTTCATTCATTTCGAACCACAATATGTGGAATTTGCCCTTGGGAACTCAGAGGACGGACACCTGTGTGTTCAATGACAGTCAGCGTGGGGGTGGAAAGTCTGGTGGATGTCACGCAGATGGAGTTGCATTTTAATGAATGGAAATACAACATATTACAGGAACTCCAAAAAACAGCCTCCTTCATAAAAACAGCCACATTAAGGGCCTGGCCCGGGCCCGGCTTCACGGGGGGGGGGCATGGTGGGCCTGACCCACCCAATCACCAGGCTGGCCCACCCAGCCAAGAGGGGGAAGTGTATTTTGTTACATTTAATTGCCCCCCCCAAAAATCTTCCTGGCCCCCCCTGTTACCGAGAGCTGGAGCCAAGCCCGACCTCGCCATTGGCAGGATTGGTGGCTGGTGTCTTGAGCTGTAGCCAGGTGACGCGTGACCTGAGGTTTCACTAGCAGGGGGTCCATCACTACAGGTTGGTGGGAGGCGATCTCATGGTAGATATGAGCTTGCCTGCTGAGAAGGCCTCTGTATCAGGCTGCTTCAGTTAGGCTACACTGACAGGTTCACGCTCTCTATAAGAGTAAAGGCCCTTTCTAGCCATTTCCTGAACATATATCTGCATATTTTGGGGAATGCTAAAAAAGGATGGGTATTGTTATTACAAGTATTACTTCTGTTTCAAGTCTTGACCCAACTTCAGTCCCACTTCTCTTACTACCAATGAGAAATCAATCAGACTTTTCTGTTGTGTACATAGTGGGTGTAACATTCTCAGATCTGGCCAGTGCTATTTTTGAATTTGTGTGGGTTTTTAATTAAAATGTGTTTTAATTAAAATGTGTATAATAGATGTTTGAAAATGAAAACCAAATGCTCAGACTGCAAAGTTGAGCAAGACGGGAATTAGACTTTTCTGTTGTTTAAATAACGGGCCATAGCATTTATAGAGCTCAGTGCTATTTTTGAATGTTAATTTTGCATGGTTCTTCATTAAAGTGTGTACAATAAATGGTGTTTGAAAATGAATAGCCTCAAAGTTCAACCATAGAATGACATGATAATGAAAAATATAGATTATATCCTGTATAACGATTTTTTTAAAGAGTGATGCATACAGCTCTGGTTGAGGCACTAAGCTATGGGGTTTAATAGCAGTTTAATAAGAGCATAAATTCTCCCAACATCCCATTATTGAAAGTCATTCCCAGTGAACATGAAACAGATGAACACATATATATTATACGGGGAGGACCACTGCGTCGTAATTTATACTTTATAATGTATTTATAGCAATTTATAAAAGCACGTACAATCCTGCCGTTCAGACATGGATTCTGCCTTATAGGCCTCTGGTAATTTTATTTCTTATTTAAGTAATAAATAATCAATTGCTTTTAAAGTGAATGGGAAGACAACACAAAGTCAGAAACGGGTGTTTGTGAAACAGAGCGGTGATTAAAATAACGCTCCCCTTTCGCCCTCTCCTGGTTTCGGGCTCTGAGGACGTATCACATCACTTTGAACAGAAACAGCACATGTGAATTTAGGAATGTGTCGGTATGCCAGTTTATTTATTTCCGATTAGGAGTCACTGCAGATGTTTATTATCAAAACTACTGGATATTAATACATTCTGATGAATATTGTTATTAGTGTCTTTGGGGGCATAGCAAGAAATTTTGGCCCCCCTGACAAAATGTCACCTTCACCCCCAAATCCCCCCCCCCCACCCAATTTTACGAATTCCAGGGCCCCTGTGAAGTGTTGCCCCCAGCCGATACCCACCCCCCCCACATACAAATTTCACCAGAATTTCCCCCTGGGACCAATAAAGTTCATGTTGATCTTAATTATCCTACAAAAAAAATGGTAATTGTCTAGTATATGATGCTCCATGTGTTTTTTCCTGAGATATTTGCTACAGCACCATGCAGTGCTTGTCTGGATAGTCAGTGACTGGAGGTTCTGGGCAGGCCTGCTGCTCCGATTGGCTGCAGTAGTTCTAAGGGTTATGCGCACCTAGAGGAAACGGAGAAGCGTAGTATTCCTGCTACCTAGAAACAGAATAAAGACTTTAGAGACCTCGGGGGCCCTGAGCCGTACTTCAAAGAGCTAGATAGTGCAGCGGGCGCCACAGACCTGCAAGTTCACGTCACTGTATTCGCGTATAGAGAAGGTCCAGCGGCTTTTCTTTATCATGGCATGGAAGGGTTAGTCAGAGGGGGTTGGCTCTAAACTGTTGATAGCAGTGTCTGTCACTTGGAGGTGACGGCAGCCACGCTAAGGGACAGAAACGCCATTGTGGGCAGGCATCATCAGCCGACTCTCCTGTGGCTCAGCGATAAACAGCCGCTTATAAATGGTGAGTGGACAGAGGGAGGCTGGCTCTGACTCGATTTGCCTGTTAAATAGGCAGCACCTATTCGTGGTTGAATCAAAACTTACTGCTGGCCAGCACACTTCGTCCTCGGAGAGCCTCCATGCTTTCAGAGTGTTTCTTTTCGTTTGTTTGTTTTTCCCCACATCTCCGTCACATTTTCTCCCCTTAGATGCAGAAATGAGCCCTGTGAGTCTTTAGACTCATTAGGAAAAATGAAAGACTGATTCCTTCGCGCTAAAAAGGCGCATCTCATTTGAGCCAGACACTTACAGTGACTTAAAAATATGAGCTCATTAAAAAAAAAAATTTACAAATTTGCTCACTTTCCAGAAGCCTTCGGAATGCTGATAATGGTGTTAGCTTAAGCACGAAGGGATGCATAAACATGATTTTTGAATTAAGCAGTTCACCTCTATGCCAAAGATGTCAAGGCATATTTTGCTACAGATAGTTCGAAGTCCTTTGATCTGTTGCGTCAGCTTTAATGATGAAAAGTTACAACACTTTGGAAATAGACACATTGCAGAGACTTACATTTAAATGCAATCCAGTCTATGCTGGTCTCTCTGAACGCACAGCTTTTTGTGACAGTGTCCCCACCACAGTGTCAAGGGCCCATTTTCAAGGGAAACAGGTATCAGGCAGGAAAATTCCTTCCCTTACTGGCCGTGTGAAAGAGAGCGATCCCAAAGCTAACATTTTAAAGCTTTTAAACTTTTACAAAGAGTTGTTCCCCTAACGTTTTTTATTTGCGGCCTACAAAAAAAAATCTCGACACTCTTCTTCTTTTGGTTCACTTCGATGTAACGCTCATGGGCATATTAAAAGCAGCGTGACTGAAAGCTTCAGTGGGGTGACAGTAGCATTAATTAAGGAAACGAACAGTTCAGACAAGATCTTCAGCTGTCATAGAGATGAATCACACCCCCTGTAGAAACTGTGATATATGAACCTATGTGTCCCTTAACAGGTACCTTAATGTCAGTTTTAATTAAAGATACTGTCTTTTTTGTTCTGAGTGAGATAGATAATGCCGGCATGATCAGACTCATCCGGACCATCCTCAAGCGCCGTCTCTCAGTACCTTGGCCTCAACAACGAGGACAGACGCCATAGAGAATGAAACCACTTAGTATGCGAAGGAGAAGGCTTAAAAGAGCACCATGTCAGCTTTATAAATGAGTCACAATTTCAGCTTAATTCTTTATTAAAATCAGTCTAAGGTAGATGCAGATAAAGCCGACTTCTCCCTGTTTGTTTCCCGCCTTCTCTGATGAGTTATTTTTTTTTTTTGCTCGCTACTCTGTAATTTGACCATTTCCGATCCGTCAGGCAGCTCACTGACAGGCCACAATGGGCCTCTAGTGTACAGTATCATCCATAACAGAAAAAAATGACTCTCCTGGGTGTATAACATGAATTTCAAGAGGCCATGAATTGGGCTCCATTCGTCAGAAATAGGCGTTTCGTTTGTCAGTGGTGGAGACCAGGACCTTGTCGGCAGGTCCGGGTCTCTGATTAAACTGGGGAGATTAATCTTGACTGCATCGGGACAGGCTGATCGGAACCACCTTCCACAGAGCTGCAGTAGGGATGCCTCTGTAGCTATGTCTGCGGTTAGTGCTTACCAGGCTGGAGATATCACCTGCATGGAGGTCCTCCTCTTATACCTTACAGCAGTGCGCTCCAGTCTTTTTTACAGTGAGAACTACTTTTATTATAATATATTTTGTTATATTACAGTACTGTGCAAAAGTCAACGAAAATGTTTAAAGCAATTTTTTTGCGTAGTATGTGTGTATTTGCTCCAAACAAAAACACAATTGATCTTTATAGCATATGAAATTTAAGAGTAACACAGTAAAAACTAACAGGGATATCTGCTGTTCTCCCAGAAGTCACTGATATCTTGCCGGATGGCTAGATGAACACCGCTTCAGTTCCCAAAACTCTCCTCGGGGGCATACCAGGCATTCCATGTATTCATTAAATTTCACCACCAGCTCACTTAATTAATTAAGTTAATTAGTTAATAACTCAATGTGGTATTGAATACCCTAAATACCACCATATTAATGGTCGAGTAAAATAATACATGGGTATACATGGGATATTTGCTGCAAATACTGGGGTGACTTTAGGAGAGGTTTTGAAATAGCTAAGCTGACACACTTTGACAGAAAAAAACCATAGTTCTACTCTAAGATGAAGGTCATTTAAACATCATTTTCTTTGACTGCCTAAGACTTTTGCACAGTACTGTATATTTTATTTATATTTTTCCGACCGGTGGGATCCTGCTACGTTGATTAAAATTTCTGGTTAAAATAATTGTGCGAAACATATTACTGCTATGGGTTGGCACCCCATCCTGTGTTATTCCCTGCCTTGCACCTGTAGCTTCCAGACACCCACACCCCAAAGAGATTTTATAGAAAATAGATGGATGGATGGATGGATGGATGGATGAAACATGCCTGTTTTTCCAAGAGTCTGCTAATCAACTTGATTAATCGGGTTGATTAATTAAACAGGGAACAGAATGGGATCCTTCCTCTCCTTACTACGTGACCCCTCCCCTCCTAGTCTGCACCTTGTTTTTACCCAGATCCTGATGACCGGGCCACGATGAAGCTACAAAAAAAGTGCCTAAATTATTCAGCAGGCCCTGAATTATTCATTGGCCTCCTCTGTGGCGGTCCCCTGAGAGAAATGTAAGTGGTTGGTTTGTGTATCGCAGGGGAGCCCAGGGTTCACACCTGGTGGAGAGAGCCTGACCCGTTGCCCTGCTGAGGGACCCAGCTTTTCATGGGTTTGCCGTGCTCTAGCCTCACGATGGATCTTGGGCCTCACAGCTTCTCTGCCTATCAGAGGCATACCTCTGTGGGATAACAACCCCTAGCCAGCAAACCATTCATTTTTCATGCCTGGAGTGTTTCTAATCTGTCTTCTTACGGATCGAGGCTATTATAATGTGCAGACGTATCGGCGGCTGGGAGCTGGGAGCCTGAAGCTGAGAGATGCACGTTTTTTAAGCTAATGATGTGACAGCTGTTTCAGGCGTTTAATCGCCAGATTACCAACGTCAAAACTAGTAAATAGGGTGCACCTCATCTCAAGAAAACATAGTGACATTGTCTGAGAAGACTTGTGCCATGATCTCGCTTTTTCCCACCTTCATACAACTGGCAGCACATTTTCGGTGTTCGCGAGCTATGGCGTTGTATTACAAAACGATTAAAAAACAAAACGGGGATAATAGGTATAATCACATCGTCCACTCTTGTCGTAAATGAATTTTTCAGCACGATTCCTCCAGGAGGATTCTCCAGGAGGACAGGAAACAAAAGCACCATGACAGGCCCCGCTTAGAGGCACGTTCATCCCCGAGGACGAAAGCACGGAGCAGAATCATCTTTAAATCGCCCTTAATGTTGTTAGGTGTAATGGCTGCCGGTCTCGGAGGAACAAGCGAAGGACAGAATTTTAGTTTAAATCCATAAAACGTTACCGTGGCTCCATGACTCACGTCCAGCTGGCAGCGGCCCGGGGCACCGGGTAATTGAATTTGAAACTGGGAGCGGAGAAACGGATCGGCCTTCCTGTGGCTGCATGGCCGAGCGGCGGGATGGCGTTACATGATGAATAATAATTTGGCCACGGCTCTCAGAAAGGCCGTAATGAGAGCCTCCATGCCGCCTGGAGCCGTAACGTGGCAGCCGCCGTGTCCACGCTGTCTAGTTAAAAATAATATTAACAATATTAAAAATAATACATGGCAGACAGGTCGGTGTGGTGATGGCAATTACTGCAATAGCTGCAGATTCTAACTCATCATGAAGGTCGCCATAGAAGGTTAGTAGCGTGTTGGCACAATTATGTGCGATAGCTTTGGAGGGGGATCGTGAACGATATTGATAGGGAGCTCCGGAATGTGTGCATGCTGGTGTGTTAAGTAATTACATCAATTGACACTGCCAACACTGGATCCTTTGTCTAAAGCTGGAAGCTACGCGCTGGCCCGCTTCTCCGGATGATTGAAGAGGCGTGTCTAATTATGGTGATTGAACATCGTTTTCAGCTCCAGCGCAGAACTGTAAAGGAACTCGTGCTTCGGCGGGCAGTTTATCGACGGCAACCGGATGATGAACAGCCCGCAGAGACGACGGGCGGAACTGAAAGATTTCGCGCCTATGAGGCAACAGTTGTAAAAGTGAGCTCTGTATTCACAGGCAGAGAACGTCCTTCACGTCGTACGGTGTCTGAGTCTAATTTCTCTCATTCATTTATGGTTATGATTAAGTATAGAA
This sequence comes from Petrocephalus sullivani, assembly GCA_026780845.1. Taxonomy (NCBI): domain Eukaryota; kingdom Metazoa; phylum Chordata; class Actinopteri; order Osteoglossiformes; family Mormyridae; genus Petrocephalus; species Petrocephalus sullivani. The sequence continues at coordinate 12,757,561 of JAODKM010000008.1, read as the reverse complement.
CCCAGACACCAGAACACACTGGGCCCAGCCACATCCACCCATCACCTATTAAAACCGTTAGTTACCATTAGTTACCTGCCTTGAACTAGGATGCGGTTTCCGTGGTCACCGGCTTCTTCCTCCTTGTCCTCTCTTCTATTTAAAGGCATCCTTACCTCTGTTGCCTTGGCAACGGCACCCCACCACACTGCTCAATAGCAGATCAATCCTCTTGCCAATCCACCAATTAGGCCCATTGCACGATACAAATAAACACGTCTTTGACATACCACTCTTCCTCTCGAGATCCCATCTCTGTTTTCTGTTGAGGGATCAATGGACGAGCAAGCATGTTTGATCAGTGCAGATAAAAGCCACATCTGCGTTACTAATTAACTCGTTATGTTCTGCCATTAGGCGGGTGCATATGGAAAAAATTAGATTCAGCACCTCACACGTGGATCATGCTACTTCCTGATGTATGGGAAGGAAATGCACCAGTACTCTGAAACTACTGGAGTTTCGTATCGTTATATTGATAAATACCGAAATGTGGAAATGGTCAGCTACCAATAAAGTGCCGCTGACTCTGACCCTAGTGCCAGTTTCGCAGTTTTTTCTTCTTTTCTCGAACATAGAAATGACATGTACAGAATACCCTGGCAAACTGGAATTGCTATGCACTGCCAATCACTTGATTAACTCATGAAGTAACCAAAGAGTCAGGCACTGACAGTTACTGACTCACAGGACATGACAGCTAGTCCCACCCACTAGTGTCATTTCTCGCATAATTTATGACATATTAGCTGCAAATCAGCATCTAACACCAACAGCCTTCTTCCCAAACAGAAAGTCATGTGCCTGCTACCGAATATATAGACAACATGCATATTATCACGGGACTGACTTAGGGTGTGCCTAAGCATTACAAAGGCCCAGATGCCTAATCTAAGTGACTCGTAAGTGCACTGTCATTCATGATGCGAGGATTCCAGCATCTCAGAAACCACTGTGGGATTTTCCCACCCTACAGTATCTGTGGAAGGCTGCAATGAGAAAACATCCAGTAAGGCAGTTCATGTTAATGGGAGGGTGGCCGGACTCATTAAATCTAACAGGAAGGCCACAAGTGCAAAAAGAACAGCTCAGCTCAACACTATCAATGAATGCCATGTCTATGAGAATATATGGACACATTCATAACACGTCATAATCCATTCATAAAGCATTATAAACATGGATATAAATATTTAGGCATTATAACCATGTCTATTACGCAATATGTACACGTTGTGAAGTTCTCATCGATCATGCACTATAGTACGAAGCATCCTAAATTCTTATCTCGACCTTTATAATGCATTATGGAGGCACCTATAGTACATTATAGATGAAAGCTTCATTGGCACTTACGAAGTATTATAATTAACACAAAAATGCCTTATTACTGTCAATAAAAGATGCTGTAATGCTTTATTAATTCTTATACCAACCATTATAATGCATTATGAAGTTAACTATAATGCACTATAAATGACAGCTTTCAGTAAAGTGTTACTGGAACTTCTATCTTTAAACAATATTTCACTAGTTTTTATAGGATGCATCTTTAAAGCTTTCTAATAACCCTGAAACAATCAGCTTGTGGTGGTTTATGGTAATTAGTTCACTGGAGACGGCCTTGGCTGAATTTTTAGGAAAAAAGGTAGTTTTTCTATGATCCCTCACCTTGGCAACTTCCATATTTGCTCAGACTCATGACAAGGTCATCTGGCCTCACAGGCAGACAGGCAGGTGGCGATGAAATCACTCTAAAGCACTCAGAGTTAACATTTCAAGGTGTGTTTTATTATTCACGGTAAGAGGAGATGCTCCCTGATGCTGTCACCACCACCCCACATCACCCCCCCCCTTCCTCTATACCAAAGCCAGCTGTTCCCGGGTCAGTGTCTTCCTGCAAGGAAACATTTTGTTCGCACTGAGTGGAAAAAAGGTGATGTCAGCCATGCTGGCCAAGGTCCTGTTATTGTTAAAATTCAAAAGAGAGCAGTTGTAGAGCTTCTCCTCAAGACATTGGATCCTGTTTACGGGGAACACAATATGGTTGCAGATTAGAACTAAGTCTGTGTATTATGTATGCTGCCATGGGTGCATTCATGTCAAGGGCCACCATGCACATGGCCACAGGATAGAAAACTCTTGTATTTGGGCTGGTTACTTATGGTTAAGGTAAGGGCTGGGTTGGGGTTAAGAGTATCGTGATTGGGATTAGGGTTTTTCCCATAGAAATGAATGGAAGGTCCCCATTTAGATAGGTACGCGAGTCTCTGTGTGTGTGTGTGTTGACAAGTGTTTTTGGTAAGAGTGCCTAAGAGCTGCAGAGTTTTAAGGGTGTTTTTTCAAGCAAATACACCAGGAAGACGGCTCTGTCGCCCGGGACTGTGTTCTCCTTCATCTTCACAGGCGTAGAACCCTTGGCATGACTTACCGTCAGGAGCCCCTTGTTCTTTTTATATACACTAGTCTCATGCTACAACAAACACGCTCGGCACACTTAAAACGTTACTCCCCCCCTTATCTTCAGAAACCTCTTCATCAGCCTGTTAGTCTCTGCAGTCCCCAAAAATGCACGGCACGCCCCATGCCCGGGCTACCGGCCCCCTCGCCAGCTGCTTGCATTCGCGTGCCCTCTGGAATCTCGATGACAACACTGCCACACCGCTCACCTCGCCGTCACGAGTCGCGGAACTTTCCCCTGAGTTACACCTGCTCTTCCTTAGATTTTAATTCCTTGTTTTTTTCACTACTTCAGTATGAACCTGTAGTGGGTTATTAGTCGGTCAGGATTCTCGGGGCAGATGCACTTTTATTTTCAAGGTTTGTTTTTTTTTTCCTGCTAGAGTGTTGGGGCTGTTTTTGTCTTTTTGGCAACCCATTGTAGTTTTTTTCCATTTTCTGAGATAACAATGTCCCACTTCTTCACCGATGAAGATCTGTCTCCTGTCTTTTCTCCTTTCACCACAAACCCCAAGCTTTTATTAGACAGCTATCCAAAAATTTTAGTTATTAGATTACGGCTACTAAGTTCTAATCAATCAATAGACCATCATAACGAAATCTTCCAATGCTAATTCTGTAATTAAAAAATCAGAGATGATACATATTTTGTAATTCATTACTGTTTATTTTTATGTTCTGAGAGTTGTGTTCTGGTTCTTTAAGCATCAAATTGAGAATTGATGCCTAGCTGATGTTTCCTTTTATGGAAACGCTACATGTGTGGAGTCTAGGGATGGGTACCGAAACGAGGTATAAATGGGCCCCAGGGCTAAATTTTTAAAGACCGGAGTATCGATAAGCTCTGACGTTAGCGGTATTGCTTTCGGTACTGAAGAAATTAATAAATCAGATTTTTTTTTGTATATAAACATAATCTCTCTTACAAGAATAAATGCGGACAGCGCTCGCTGCCAAAAGTGCAACAGGTGTTTTGCGTGTAAAGGCAATAAAGCTTTGCATTAAAATCATTTATGTTTGTTTTACATTTCCCTTATCGGAAATGTTCAAAACATTGCTGTAATTTTTGTCAAATTTAAATGTTAATTATGTCGTTAATTTGATTTTTTTTTTCAAAACGATACCGTTAAAGTACCGGGCCGATAAGCAGCACCGGAAAGAGTAGTAGTACCGTTAAAATCTTAACGATACCCATCCCTAGTGTAGTCCAGGAGCTCCTCACCTGAGTCCTCTCCTAGAAGATGCAGAGAAGGCCTTCTGAAACGAGCTATGCGCACCGCACCCCCCCCCCCCCCCCCCACGCCCCGTGATGGGGACATCCATCCTCAGCTGTTAAATTCCTCAGCCAAGAAAGTGGGCTATTAGGCTGACTTTATTCCTCCTGTCCTGCTGCGATGCACAAGCCATAAACTCGTGAAGTATCTGATGTCCTGTGTGATTGATTGTGGCATCATGTGAAACCCACTTTCCCGAACCTACATCTGAAACTTAATGCGGGCGTAATGTGATTTAAGGCAAGGCAGAATGGACTCAAGTTATCTGCCGTTTCTGAATTTGACATCTAGTGTCAGTGTAGCGACTGTCTGCCTGTCATAGGAAGGAAACTGCGATTTTCTGTTTGAATGAGGGGCGGCCTGTGTGATGGGCCTTTTCAGCGATGCGTTTAAGGGCACTGCTTCAGAATCCAAACCCTGCTGGTTCAAATTCCCCAGATGTAGCCTGCTGTACCCCCTGCAAGGTATTCAACTTGAATTTCTCCAGTGAAACACACACCTGTCTGAACGAGTAAAGACCACGAGTTTCTTCCGACTGCAGCGTGAAGTCCATGAATACAAACGCGTGCCTGGGAGAGTGTTCCATGATTTAATACTAGACGGTAAAATGTGTGCGTGACACACTGCACATGTGCACAAAACTCTGCATGGGTACACGCCGTATACGCAGGTGTGTCGCACAGACAGTTCACGGCGACGTGGGTGGCGGTTCTCACCGGGAGCACGCGCTTGGCTTCTGGGAAACCACAAGGTGTCATTCAATGCGATGAAGGGGGGGGTCATACGGAGGTGAGGGAGCTTTACGAAACTTACTTACTGACGAGTTTAAATGAATAAATGCAGGGTGCTTCCTGAAACGGCTGGTGTCGCTGCAGGGCTGATCTGATGGGCCCATGGGCCATATTCTTCAGTCTGGGTCAGATATGAGTGGACTGCCAGATTATATTATGTGACAGACAGTATAAAGACTGGGACGGACAGTTAAACAGACACCTGTCAAAGAGACACGGTAAGTATATGGGGTTTCCAGAAAGATACAGTGCCTGTGGAGCCACAAAGTCTCCTGTCAAACGGAAGCAGGTGGCAGTGGGGTTTCTGCACTGAGAGGAGAAATGAGGCTTGGAAAGCCATGGTGGGTAGGATTACCATATACTGCCAGTCATTGATTGGTCTAATCCATTAAGAGCCAGTGAGCCCACCAATGGACAGCGAGTTAAACCAGCCGGTGGCTAGCAGCGCATGGTAATCCTACCTACATGGCTTTTGAAGGCTGAATAGTTTCCTTTCATCGTTATAAGGTTCCTGGGCAGGAGTTCCATCATTGGAGAGGATGACTTGTTTGAAGACTTCTAAGAATTTTTGCAACATGGACTAAAGGCAAGTAAAAAATGAAAAGAAAAGCAGACAAAGAAGCCTTGTGGGAGCAGGTCTGTTTGGTGTGAACGGGAGCCGTCTGGTTTGATTTAGCAAACATGGGGCTACACTTCATGGTACTTTTTGAAGTAACTAACTGAGATATAATGAAGTAACAGAGGAACTTGTTTTCTGAAAGTATCAGTTTCCTTAATGTCTACATGAGTAACTCAGTATAGATAACCAGTTAATAATTTTTTATTTTGTTTACAAATGATATAAACAAACAAAACTGGGATATTTGTCATTCTGTACCCATAAACGGATGTCGGTCAGGAATTAGAGGGCAGCTGTGATTGGTGGACTAATTGAAACAAGGCTGTGCTTCACGGCCGTGGAGGAAGGTCGCCACGGCGACAGGACATGATCGAGGGGGCATTGGCCGGAAGCGAGTGCAGGTTTTGCATCTGGAGGTTGGAGCAGCTGCACCAGCTGGAATGAACGAGCTGGGATATGCCGAGTATAGCAAGAGCTGGAAAAAGACGGGAGGAACAGGGACGGTGAGGAGAATGTGAAGCGTACGTAAGCAGAAGAGCAGACAAAACTCCAGGGAGCCTTTCGTCTGCAAAACCAAATTAAACAAAATAACATCTAAAATATCATTTCCCATCGCAAAAGGGGGGATTACATACATAAGTAATATATAGAACCCTAAAAGGTAAAGTCTTGTTATATTATATTCAGTTCATTCATTTATGTGGAATTTCTCCAAAATCTCCTAGCTGTAATTTGCATATGATTCCAGGACATCGCTCTTGGCTTCAGAGTAAATTCCACAATATGTGCCTTACCCCTAAGCTTATAATCAAAAAATAAAAGTTTTCCTTTCTTGTGACAGACAGCGGGCAGGTGGACCTCTCTTTACCGGGAACATGGCATCATTTTACAGCCCTTCTGCATGTAAGAAGGCACCACGTTCTGTGCAGATATTGTACTCCTCATATCTATATGGAGCACATTATGTAAAAGGAATCGGCCTTGAGCTGCAGTCCTGAGGTGTCTATTGTGCGACAGGCCAACAAAGACTGCAATACACCCGTCACACAAAGAAGGAAGCTGCGGCATTATGGGTAACTCCAGTCCTTCAGCGAGCGGTAATGGCCTTCATTAAGTCTAAATGTCAAGGGGCAATGGCACAATGTATAGGAGCTATTCAGCCCGTGGGGATGACAGCCGGCCAATGGGGAGACCCGCACACCCATGCACCCGCGGCCGGGCCATCGGGACTAATCTCCAGACCACTGCTGATTGTTATTGATCCCCCACCATGCGACACAGATCCAGCTGTGGGAAGGGCAGCAAATGGCTTTCCGGGGATTGAGACTGGCACGGCCTGGTTTTGGGACCCGACAAAGCTGAGGGATTTGCTCGGAAAGGGTGGGGGGTCATAACATCAAGGAGAGACCCAGTGCCAGGGCCGTGCCTAGCGACCTTATAAAACGTTGCCTTGAGTCCTCTGTTAGATAGGTCTTGCTGAGCGGATGGGGGGAGGAATCCCGTTGTAGATTTTTTTTTTTTGGGGGGGGGGGGGCACTTGGCGGAGGGCAGATGTAATTGGGGCCCCTCCAAAGTGCTGGGCCAGGGTACCCTCGCCCCTTTGATGCCACTAGGAGGCAGTACCAAGCGGGTTGGACTGGGGAGGGCCCTGACAATGGGGATTATCCTCTGCGCCAGGCGGCGGGATGGTCACCCACCACACAGTAATCCTAACCTTTCTCAGACATAATAAAGGGTTCCCCTGACAGGGGCGGCTCTGAGCCTTCATGCTGGAGTTTAATCTAATATTAGGGCAGGCGAGTCACCACAGCATGGCTCCCAGCACCAAGAGGCTGCCCGCTTGGGGATAAATCACCAGAACGTGCTCTCTACACGCAGCTGCGTCATCCCGAGTCCGTCATTTATTCCCCCGGCTCGAGGAATGGCGCATCCCTCTGGCGGACGTGTGATTTGAGGGCGAGCAGCACAGGACGGGGATGCCTCACCGTGGTCGACGCCGATGCGATTTCCTGTCTAAATTACATTCCGGGGAGTATCTGGCCTGACCTCCAGAGGGGAAGTGACAAATGGGCCTGATGATGTCATTACGGTCGCTCGGCCCAGTGCCGGCCGGACCTTATACATCTGAGACCCAAAGCTTATTAGCTCCGAGATCAAAACAGATAAAAATGCCATTCGGAAAAAAAAACCACACAGCAGCAGTATTGAAAGAACAAATAATTTTCATCCTTATTTATTTGCAGACAAAAAAAAATCAGATGGTAGGTATTTTGGAGAAATGGTGTTACAGCACCCCAGGACAGATGTGGGTGCCGTGGACGCTGAAGTGCACTTTCATTGCATTTGTTGCATCGGAGGCAGCTGGCGACATCCCTTGCGAGCCCAACCCTGTTAAATGCAATTTTCTGTATCTATGAGTCGTTCTCCAAATCCAATCGCCTCCCCCAGACTTGAGGTTCAGATTTCACCTGGGTGGGTGGATATCTGGTGGAAGGGGGGGCTTGGTTCTCGAGAGAAATGCTTGACTGGAGGCACTGGCTGCCGGAGATCCATGGGGCACCCTAACTGTGAATGAGGTAAGCGGACGACCCCCTCCTGTCCTTCTGTACGCCCTCTTGTCCTTCTGTACGCCCTCCTGTCCTTCTGTGCCCCCTCCTGTCCTTCTGTACGCCCTCCTGTCCTTCTGTACGCACTCCTGTCCTTCTGTGCGCCCTCCTGTCCTTCTGTACGCCCTCCTGTCCTTCTGTGCGCCCTACTGTCCTTCTGTACGCCCTCCTGTCCTGCTGTGCACCCTCCTGTCCTGCTGTACACCCTCCTGTCCATCTGTACCCCCTCCTGTCCTTCTGTACGCCCTCCTATCCTTCTGTGCGCCCTCCTGTCCTTGTTTAACGTTTAAATCACCTGGACGGTGCAGTGTCCTTTAATATAACTGTATTACTGCCTCCCCTGGATGGTGCAGTGTGCTTTAGTATAACTGTATTCCTGCCTCAACTGGATGGTGCAGTGTGCTTTAGTATAACTGTATTCCTGCCTCAACTGGATGGTGCAGTGTCCCGTAATATAACTGTATTCCTGGGTCCCCTGAACGGTGCAGTGCCATTTAGTATAATTGTATTCCTGCCTCCCCTGGATGGTGCAGTGTCCTTTAGTATAACTGTATTCCTGGGTCCCCTGAACGGTGCAGTGCCATTTAGTATAATTGTATTCCTGCCTCCCCTGGATGGTGCAGTGTCCTTTAGTATAACTGTATTCCAGGCTTCCCTGGATGGTGCAGTGTCCTTTAGTATAACTGTATTCCTGGCTCCCTTGGATGGTGCAGTGTCCTTTAATAGAACTGTATTCCTGCCTCCCCTGGATGGTGCAGTGTCCTTTAATATAACTGTATTCCTGCCTCCCCTGGACGGTGCAGTGTCCATCCATCCATATTCCAACCCGCTTATCCAAACAGGGTCGCGGGGGGTCCGGAGCCTATGGGCACGAGGCGGGAACAACCCAGGATAGGGGGCCAGCCCATCGCTGGGCACACTCACACACCATTCACTCACACCTATGGGCAATCTAGCAACACCAATCAGCCTCAGCATGTCTTTGGACTGTGGGGGCAAACCGGTGCACCCGGAGGAAACCCCACAACGGCACGGGGAGAACATGCAAACTCCACACACATGGAACCGGGCAGGATTCGAACCCCAGTCCCAGAGGTGTGAGGCAACAGTGCAGTGTCCTTTAGTATTACTGTATTCCTGCCTCCCCTGGACGGTGCAGTGTCCTTTAGTATAACTGTATTCCTGGCTCCGTCTTGCCCTTTAGCTACATCGCACCGCGGCTGCTTCTGCAGGTGTCTGGCCTTTCCGGCTATCTGCACACGCACCTGCGCAGAATGACAATGACATTTTCCAGGGTTCAGACCCCCATCCGGGGGTCCTCCCCCCGCCCCCCCAGCCATGCCCCCTCCCTATCACTGTCAGCCCCCCATCCGTTCACCACCGGCATAGCCCAACAGCGATTCTTCCACCCATTACTGACTGCACATTCTGTCCTAAAACATTCCCTTTGCGAGTCCGGGCTCTGCCAAGACCCACCTCATGGGTAGGCTTTATCACTGACGTGGCAGCGAGAGAGAGTAACACTCCTCCTGCAACAGACGGGGCCGGATGACAACCTGAAATAACGTGTCATTACCATCCCCTATCCCTGCTTTCCTTACAAAGGCCAAACCCAATTTTGCTGCACACTGTGATACAACTTAATAAAATCACATGGTCACGGTAGCTTTCACCATATAAGGATATCAGATGTGATTTTTTTTTTCTTTGACTATTCATAGTAATTAGACCAATCAAACAGGGGCATATAAAGATGATTGGCCCCCAGAGTGCCACTTCCCAGTAACTCACCGATTCGATACATTTCATTGGTTAATGATAAGATTGACCCCTCCCTATGAAATGTGGTATTTCTTATACATCCCACCTTATGTAAATACATGATTAAATGGAAAATTCCATGAATTTATAATTCATAGTTTTAAATTGTGCACCTTCCTGAGTAGCATGATGAAATCTTGCTCCGTCCCACCTGAGATGTGAATCATCCTTTGGTTACCTGTCCATGCAGTACACGCTACCTGCTCGTTAGTCATGTAGGAGCCGTGTCAGCTATCAGATCAACTGTCTCGGTATCACAGTGCTCGTGCCTAACTTATACATGAAAAATTATTCTAAGTATATATGTATAGGAAGAAAGTGTAGGAAGGGTCTGGTTCTGTCCATGGTTTCAGGCATCTACTGAAGGTCGGGAAACATATCCCCCAGGGTTTAGGGAGGACTGCAGTATATATATACCCCTGTAATTAAGTCTCACCTGAGGAATTATAGGGTCCCATAAGGCCAGCTGGTCATAGCTTCTCAACCCCACCCCAGGTTTGCATCCATCCTTGGTTTGTTGGCCACACCCACCATCCCTCCAACAATCCGAAGGCCGAAGATAATGTTCACAGCAAGTGTCTCATTACACCTACATCTCCCACATCAATATACAAAAAATACATATTTCTTTACTATAATAACACTCTGGGTTGCGGTACCTCAGGAGAGAATCAGCACAGTACCATGAAGCCGACATATAGATTAAAACAAAAGCTGCTTTGATTTCTCTGACCCGCTGTAATCCATCAGGTGCCCCCCTGCCTATCTCGCATTAGCTAATGGCGGTACGGCCGGACCTCGCCAAAGCAAAGCAGTGGTCTCCGGCTCGGTTTTATTCAGCCACAGCTGCACACCGGGCTGAACATCGATCGGGTCTTAAAGCCTGGAGGTCCCGGCTTTTTGTGTCCATGGTTACCCGGTGCATCTGTCCCATTTAAAAGTGCTCGCTGCCACCCCTAAAACATTAATATTCCCTCTTAGACATAAAGGGCTTCCTAAAATAGCCCTCTCTGAAGCTTCATATTGACTTCTCTAGCAAGCCTTCTCTCCGACGCATTTCACGGCCACAGAATGATTATTAACCATTCGTATTACATTTTACTCCCCGAGTCAGATTGTCTCACCAGTCCTTTATTAATCTGTAATGCCTGGGGTTCATATCTCATCCGCTTGGATCTTGGTGGCAGAAATTGAAGAAACATTCATTCCTTATTAATGTCATTGACTCTGCAGGATGCAGAGCTGTGCAGATCCTCATTTGCCTCCTCCAGGCTCAAACTTATTTAGAGCAATTTCGTGAGCAGAGCACAGGCTGTTGTGCGATCTCTGCACTGCAGTCACTTGAACCTCAGAAGGTCTGTTATCTCTGAAATATTCAATGCGAAGCAGAGAATCCTCCCATGTCAGACCAAAAATTCTCCATCCTCAGTGGCACTTCCCCCGACATAATAAATGGGGAATTCGTGTTTGAAAAGCAAGAGATGATTTGGCCTCGGGAAAGAGGGGGTTCTGCAGTCAGCAGAGCAGCATTGGTGTCTTTGTGTGGGCCTCTCAGACGGCGATAAAGGATTGTAACTAGTAATCCATGTTCTCTAAGCGTTTATCCTGGGTTACAGTGAGTGTGCAGCCTGTCATGGGAAAAAGGCAGGGAACTCCCAGGACGGGATCCCAGTCTATCATGGTGCTCACACACACACACACACAGACCCGTGTACCTATCTAAATGGGGAGCATCAAGTCATTTCTAAGGGGAAAACCCTAATCCCAATCATGACACCCCACCCAGCCCTAACCTTAACCATAAGTAACCAAACAAAATACATAACTTTTTACTTTTTTGATCGCATTTGCAGATTTTTATAAAATGAAGGTTTGAGTATTGAGGATGGGCCTCCGGTCCTCACAAGCCACATTTTTTGTGAATTCGCTTTACTTGTGATGTCTTTTGGTCCTCACAGGTATAGCAAAACAAGGAAACACACACACACACACATTTAGCAATTTAGAGACAGCAGATCACGTAACTGCATGCTTTTGGACTGCGGGAGCTAAACCTGAATGCCCAGTGGAAACCCACACACACCAGAGGAGAACTAACTGCATAAAGAGAGTCTGGGTGCAGAGAGTGCAGCACTGCCCACTGAGCCAGAGAACCACCCGGCTTTAATTATCTACCCTGTGAAATCGGGCACAAAGCAGAAGTGAAGCGATATGTACAGAAATTAATAAACAGAGGCATAACAGCCTGGTGTGGGCGGGTATCCCGGTCAGTCACTGCGCACGATCCGCATCTGCCGGGTCCATGAGGAGTTTACCGTAACCCTCGGGATGCCACACGCAGGAAGAACAGGACAAACAAGCAAGCCTGCTGTTTACGCTCCAGCAAAAGCCAGGGCGGCTGGGGAGCTAGGAGAAGCGGAACACAGCTTCCAGCCTCTGAAGTCTTCTTGCAAAAAATACTTTGTCGTTAATAAATAATCAGATAGCAGAGTGTGGGCCTCACTCTTCCCGAGGAGCCTTTATGCCATCCCCCACCTCACAAACTGCCTCACTCTTCCCGAGGAGCCTTTATGCCATCCCCCACCTCACAAACTGCCTCACTCTTCCCGAGGAGCCTTTATGCCATCCCCCACCTCACAAACTGCCTAATTTCATCCAATGGGAACCAGTAAACAAATCAAAGCGAAACAGGTCGTTCCTTGTTTATAGCATTACTCACGCACTCTCCACATTCACTTTTTCCCTCTAATTTTGAAACGATCATATATGGTAAGTTTCGATATCCAACAATATAGTGACCAAGGTACTGGTCCATTGGTGAATATTAGTATTAAAAAAAGCTTCTTACGAATTTCTAGCACTTCACGAATTTCTAGCAATTTTTTTGCTCAAACACATTGTATTGTTATAGATGAAGTCGGACATTCAGTACAACCCATGAAGTAAGCAATGACAAAACTAGCAAAATGGCTACTGAAGCAATCAGAAGTGAACTTATTTAATTTCACTTCAAATCATTTCATTGCCAATTTCTACCGCTGTGTGCCATGCTGTCGTGCATTTGATAAATAAACTTTCATTTAATTTGGTTCCTTGCACAGTGCTGTTGTATTATTTTTTTGTTAGTTTAGTATCATTTTAAACATCTTTTTTGTTTCACACAGACATTTTAGAGTTGTGCTGGTCACTTGCGCGTGCTGGTATCATGGATGCCATATCAATGAGCTTCTGCTGTGTGTGGTCTGCATGTCTCAGTGGCCTCTTTTGACTTTCGCAAGAGATTCCTCATTGTCCCCCGCAAGCTGAAGATGTCTTTTCCCGTGTGACGCGGGTTGACATGCATTTCCGTGAAGTTACACATTGCTGACATGTTAATGCCTTCCCCCATTTGTCACGCTGTACTTTATCAGCGATTAGCACTCTGTGGTTCCTCCGGGTAGAACCTGCTGCCAGCATCAATGGCAGTATGGCTGTCATGAGTCAACACTTCTTCACCCTCTCTGGGGTCTTTGGAAACCAAGCCCGGCTTGGACGTCTCCCACGATCTGAGCGTTTATGGGTGTCTGCCGGCCGAGTGATGCACAGATCGGTCACTCGCTCAAGCCTAAGATTAGCATGCGGAATTGAACCATCATGGGTCTAATCAAATTTAAGAAACCAATGGGGTACAATTAAATCGATCCTGAGAGGACCATTTGGGTATAATATCTGCTGCAATATGTGTGTATATTAGCTGATGCAGCACACAGCTTTGGAGTTGCTCTCATCAGCTTTTTTGACATTGTAGAGTTGCACTTAAAACCTTGGAAACTCACAGGGCTGTGAGACGAGTCTTTTAGCAGGCCACGTAAGATATGAGTTGAAACTAATGCAGAGAGACACATAGTAATAAAGTTGTGATGCAAAATGAGGCTAAAGAACTCCTAAAAGAACAGTAGTTTATACCATTGTCTCCAATGGCTTTATAACCTTTTTAACTAAGATTTAGAACCTTGTGCCCAAGGATGTAGAACCTTGTTTCTAAGTTTTCAGAAACCTGTCTGCAAGGGTTTAGAAGAGTTGTCTCTAAGCTACAGTTGTCACCCTGTATCCAATGCTCCAGAACTCTGTTGCTAAGTTTATAACCATGTCTCTAAGGGTTTAGAAACCTGTATCCAATGCCCCAGAACTCTGTTGCTAAGTTTATAACTGTGTCTCTAAGGGTTTAGAACCCTGTATCCAATGCTCCAGAACTCTGTTGATAAGTTTATAACCGTGTCTTTAAGGGTTTAAAACCCTGTATACTATGTTCCAGAACTCTGTTGCTAAGTTTATAACTGTGTCTCTAAGGGTTTAGAACCCTGTATCCAATGCTCCAGAACTTTGTTGCTAAGTTTATAACCATATCTATAAGGGTTTAGAACCCTGACTCAAAGGCTTAAGAACTCTGCATCTAAGTATTTAATTCCAGTCCTCATTCCAGTTCTAGGACTTGTTTTTTTACACACACAGGAATCACAAACCAACAGGAAAAGGGTTCAGTGACCCCTTGACCTCAGCCCCCATGTAGTGCCATCACCATGGCTACACTTTCACCAGCTGAATACTTAAGAAGGTACAGCCTGTGCAGGCCACAGCGACAAAAATGAGGTGACAGATATACACACACAAACCAGGTATGGTGCTTTTCACCCAGTCCGTCACGGGGAAGAAGGGTCAGTGACCCAGTCTCCATGTTGATGTGGCTTTCACCTAATATCAGGTGGTTAAACTGCCACTAACAGGCTTCATTTAATGGGCATTGTTTTCAATACTGTGTGTAATAAAACTGAGAGGATAAGATTGCTAAAAAGCAGATGGTGTTTACAAATACTTAGCGAATATATCTTCTGAGAATTCTTCATCAAAACCGCATATAAGCAGAATCCCAGAGCTGTCAATTATTGTTATTGTTTTTAACAGTGTTATTTAAAATAACGCTTTCTGCTGTGGTTAAGCAGCTGTGTCGTCATGGCCTTTGAGGACCAGCCGTTGTTGGTGTGGCTGGGGAGGTGCATTCATTAGCTCATTTATCCCAAATGATAAGCGGCACCTTTAACGACACAAAGCAGGGGACCAGTCCAGCTCAGCAGCAGATGGATGCAGAACCACACCGGTATAAGAAAGCGACAGTCACTCAGGATTTACCTAAGAACCACAAGAACCGACAGGTGCTGATCTCACAACCTCATCCCGCATTTAGCTGCACATGCTAAGAGTCAAGTCTTTTAGTCGAATTTGTGGGTAAGTCAGAACATCAGTAATAACAATAATAATAATAATAATACAGTAATAATAAAAGTAACTACATACATAACTATTCTGTACCATGAGTGTCACAAAGTAATATGTGCATTCACTGTTATGAACTTGATTTTTTAATATAATAGGCTTCATCACAGTCTGTTCGTAAGTACACGAGAATCGCCAGTGGAACGTTCTTAACCTGGGGACTGCCTGTACCCCATTTTTACTGGGTGGTTACGTTTTGTGGCCTGGCACTGCCGGCACAGAGGCCACGCCGCCATGAAACCTTGATACTAAAACACAGATCCTGACAGCAGTGCTGAAACTCCATCTTCTTCTTAGAGATCCTAACTGCAGATAAGATTACATTATACTATCAGGAGATTAAGTGAATCGTGATAGTGGAACATATCGTGCATGTCATGTGCAGTCAGGTGCAGCCCACCATAGTAATTTAGGAAAAGAATTGGCCTAATTGTGTAATAGCAGATGTTAGTAAATATAACAGAACATTCAATTGATATTTTTTACATTCAAAATAAACCAATATCATTATTAATGTAAATGTTGTATTATAATATACTGATATTAATAAACTAGAAAGTTTTCAGGGTAAAGTTTCCCTTAACTTGAAATGAATTCCCCAAACCTCCCACAATTACGGCACAATAAAGCTAAAAGGTTTTATTATTTAGGCTTATTTTCCTTATTAGCCTGGCCATTATTATTAGGCCCAGTGCCCACTGTATTTTGAATAGTGGTTTTGTTTCTCACAGTCGCTCTGTAGTATTTATGTCCTTTTAATGTGAAAAAAATGCATTTTCACTTTGAACCTGCAGCAGCACTGGCCTGTAAGTCTGCCTGGTAATTACTGCCCAGTCATATCATCTGAAGCCACTCCCACACTTTTCATTTGAAAACAAACACCCCTGAAACTCACATAAAAAGTGCAAAAGTTGTGCCAAGCAACTTAAATAGCAATTAGAAGTAAATTTCTTTAATCATTTCTGGAATGTTACGGTTTTTAAACACATTGACCTGTTAAGTAAGCTGTCTGCGATACATTATTAAAACAAAGTGTCTTTTTAGCAGCAACAGCACGGGGTGCTTGGTAACACTGAGAATCTTTGGACACTAACGTCATTTGTGACTGTTATGGTCTCAATCCTTCGTATCACAAGCAAGCTAAATTAGGTTCTTTCTTTCCATGGAAAAAAGGCTTGAAAGTCTCCTCATTTTAGCTTTAATCTACAGGAGTGTGTTTTTTAAGCTCATAAAAGGCTTGACAATAGAAATTTGACTCTGACGGTGTTCATGTTGGATCATAAAAGTCTTCGCATTAAATTATCACCCTCTTTGTTACATTTGTACAGCCAATTATGTTGTATATCAACACGTTTTTTTATTCATGTCCCTGGTTGGTTGGTGGCATGATGGTGCAGTGGTTAGCACTGTTGCCTCACACCTCTGGGACTGGGGTTCAAGTCTCTGCCCCATGTGTACACTTTCCCTGTGTTGTTGTGTGATTTCCTCCAGGTACTCTGCCCCCCCCCCCAGTCCTAAAAACATGTTGAGGCTAATTGGAGTTGCCCAATTGCCCATATGTGTGAGTCTGTCTTGTCCTGGGTTGTTCTCTGCCTTGTGCCCATAGCTTCCAGGATGGGCTCTGGAGACCAGGAAGGATAAGTGGTTTCAGAAAATGGATGGGTATCCCTGAATGGAAACCAAGCTCATTTTGACATCCTTTTTGTTGACTAGCTTCGACTTGGCTGAAAGGTGACGGTACTATATTGTACGATATGAGGTTTTCTCATGGCTGACAGTGAGAGGCAAGCTGTAACGTGTCACTCGTGTCAGTCCTACCACACAACACGTAACCCCAAGCGTGCACCCCATATGACAGGTATTTAATACTCAAGGCTATACTTTTTGGAAGTAGAATTGTCTAATGTTCTCTGGGATCAGTAACCAAATACCAGTACAAATTCACTTCCTGTACTGGTCTAAGACAGGAAGTCAGGTGTTCACTTTTGAAAGGCTTGAGAGATGTGATTGGTCCATGTTCAGTAATCAGCTGACCTGGTTTCCACTTAGTTTGAACAAGGTTGCAGTAATTCCTATTCCTACACATGAGAAGAACATAGTGATGTAGACCAGTGTTCCCCGTCCCGTTTCTCTGGGACCACTGGACATGTTTTTGCCAACTCCCAGCTCCCTGCCAGGAGCTATGATGGAGAAAAAATGTAGACTGTCTGGCAGGGAGCTGGGAGGGAGCAAAAACATGGACTGTCCAATGGCCCTGATGTAGACTATAGGTCACTATTTCAAAGGAGAAATGCTTACAGGTTTGAAACGAAACCAGAATGTATATATGGCCAGTTTACATGAAAACTCATTGTACATGTCCGACATAAGGAATCATCATATAATTATGTGCGAATAATACAGTCAGTTATTTGCACCTAATATACCAGATCATGCATAATGCAAGGGAACTATGAATGAATAAATTCATTGTTTTTATCCTGTTATATGTGTACGCAGACAAAAATCTACATAAATGCTAATAGATTGTATATTTATCGGATTTGAATAACTAGTGGATATCCAAATAAAATTAAAAACCCTATAAAGTTTACTCTGCATATTCATTACGCACTGTGTTTGTTTGAAGCATGGTGGCTCAGTGGGACGCATTGTTGCCTCCAGGGTTATGGGTTTCATAACTTGGCCACAGCTGTGGGCCTCCGTGTGTTTTTCCAGATTCTCTTTGTGTTCACATTGGTCCAAAGACATACGGGCAGATTGATGTTTTGATTTGAGGCTGAATCTCTCTGGGTCTGGTGATGGACCAGCATGCTATTCGAGATGTTCCTCTTCGGATAAGCTCCAGGCTTACCATGACCTGGATGAGTGCTTGTAGAAGATGCTTATATCCGCTTTCATGCGTTATAATGGGCCCGGCATCCTGTTAAAAATTATGCTCAAGGGATCAATTCCAACAGCGAAATTAAAAAAAATTTAATTCCAGCCCCCGTGTCTCTATGATGTGCGATAGTTTCATATTTCACAGAATAGCTGCTATTAGACTTTGTCTTTGAGCAATTGAGAGAGCGGCGAAAAGCCTTATAACTGACCCCACTCTCAATCTGAAAGCAAATCTGTGCTATTTGTTTTAATCCCAGAGTATCGACATCCCCACCGATTTCCCATCATGCAGTGGACTGATATCTCAGGCCACGCGGTGTAATCACGGTCTTCATTTTCCTCCACTTTGTTTCCCGTATTGATTGCCAATCAGTCGGGGAAGGACAGCTTCCCCCGTCTCATAGCGACAGCACGGCACTTCACTCAGCCTGTACTCATTTAGAGTAGCAAGCTTTATTTCACCCGAAGGATGTTTTCTCCTATTAATGTGCCACGCTGCTATCGACAGCAGTTTTTGCTGATGTAAACTAACAGAGCTTAGTGATGAGGGATGGGGTGAAAACAGACAAATACAGTAATGTTACAGGTAAACGACAAAGGATGGACCCAATACCCATTCTGCGGAACACCGCCTTCCCATCTTCCCAAGCAGCGGCACTGGGCAGCCATGTGAAACAGAATTCGATTGCCAGTTTTGTTCTGGAGGTAGAAAAGTTACTGAGGAACTTACCGCCGAAATTAAAAGAAATAATATATTGGCTCTGTGTGATAATTATAGACATTAAAGAAATAATGAACAACTTCAAAATGCTTTCTTACATGTGTGACATTATCACATGGGACTTGTTTTTGTGGTAATTTTATTATTGTCTTCTGCATTAAGTTTGTTTGAAGTTGAATTAGGATTGGCTATGATCTTGCAGAAAGTTTCTGTACTTATACTGTCCATCTATTTCCTGTAGCGGCTTGCCCTGTTCAGGGTTGCGGGGGGGGGGGTCGGGAGCAGGGTGCGACACCCAAACACATGTGCACTTACAGGCAATTTGGTAAATCCAATTAATTAGCAAGTTTTTGGACTGTGTGTGGGGAGGGGGGGGGGGGACTGGAGTACAAAAGGGACTCCCCATGATGACACGGGGGGAGCAGGCAAACTCCACACACTTGGGGCCCTGGCAGAGGCTTGATACAATGGGCCCAGGGCAGAGAGGCAACAGTGCTAACCAGTGCACTACAATCCACCCCCAGT
This sequence comes from Petrocephalus sullivani, assembly GCA_026780845.1. Lineage (NCBI taxonomy): Eukaryota > Metazoa > Chordata > Actinopteri > Osteoglossiformes > Mormyridae > Petrocephalus > Petrocephalus sullivani. Next base: position 12,738,512 of record JAODKM010000008.1, on the reverse strand, counting down.
CCTGCTCAATTAGAGAATCCAGATATGCCAGGCTGATTATTAACAACAGTAATATTTAATTTAATTACAATTAATATTTAATAAACAATACATATATTTTACGGCATGCTTCATACATTTTTAACATTGACTTAGACGTTAATTAATTGAACTGATTTATTCCTTAATGCATCTAATTTGTGTTGCTTTCTGATGTGAGCCTGCAAAGACATATGCACTTAGCACTCACTGTAGTGAAGAGCTAGCATGCTGCCGTATCATTCGCTAGCGGATTACATTGCCAGTTCTCCCATTGGCTCATTTGGGCCATGAACGACACATTTAAAGCACCACAGTGCCAATGACTTCCTCTGAAAAGTGCAGCTGAGGGGTCTTAGTTTGCTGGGTGTAAAAATGCGATGACAGTGTAGTGTTATGATAGTGTAGATATCTTTTTTAATTTATTTTAAAAACGATATATTTTCAGTTTGTATCTGTGGTTTTTATGTATTTTACTTTCTGTTTGAGTTTTAGTAATTTTATTTCAGGGGGTAGATGAATATTTGTGTGACCTTTAGACTAGAGACTCCTACCTAAATACACAGTGCACATTCTGTCCTCATGTCCTAAAAATGGGCAAAGCATGTCCCAGGTATTACTAATGTTATTTGTTAACTTTTATTTAAAGTAATCATAATTTTAGCTAAGTAGTATTTTAAAATATTTTTCAATATTTTACATTTGTTTTTATTTCACCTTCGGAAGTAATATTTATAGTTTTTGTTTAGTTTTGTTTTGTGTAGTTTTTTTATTGAATTTTGGTTCCATATTTTATTCCAGATTACAAAAACGCGACCCTGTAGCAGGATCTGGCCGGCTGGCACAGTTCAATTGGCACCCAGTTAGTCGGCCGGTGGAATTCGCACAGCAAGCAGAAGGTGCACCGGAGGTGTGTTTGATGTGGAGCCCCCTCGGACTGCTTTAGAGGAAATGGCCCTCGCTGGCATTTAAATCGAGGCCCGGCAGGCAATGAAGAATTCACCTTACCTGTGATGAATAAGCAAGGACCACCTAAATTATACATATGATCCCGTCACCACTATATCCTAAAGATATGCACCTCTGTGCAGGAGAGCTTAGCAAATGCTGAAACTTTAATTGGTCACCGGGGCAGCTGACCGTGGCTAAGGAGAAGAGCCCGCGAGTGAGGGTTGGGGACACTCTGCGGGTCAGAGGGCGGGGCTGGTGTCTTCCTGGAGGGCTGGCATGCCAGCCCCCATTTCCATCTGCTTCCTCACTAGCATTAACGCCCCTGTTTGTTTATCCACCTGCCAGTGCATGTCTGCAATGAATCATATAGACGTTTGTTTAAACAGATTAATTCCTCCATGGTCTATTATTCCTCAGGCCGCCCGAAAGTGGGCTCAGGCCCGCTCATAATGCTGCATGTCATCCCTTTCAATGGACTGGAGCGGAACTAAATGTTGGTGAATAATACCAAGACTAATAAATAAAGGGTCGCGTGGGGCTGGGCCGTGGTGAGAGGCACCCCTCCCCCCAGGCACCACCACAGCCACCACGCACGCACCCCCCCCCCGGGTGAGGATGCCAGGAAGCAGCGCGCATTAATTAAGCCTGCGAATCCCAGGCTGGGCCGGCAGCCAGGGCTGGGCGGAGAGCTGGAGCCAAACGCAAACAGGGGGCCCCGAGTAAGAGGCTCTGAGCCAGAGAGGACGTAAGGTGTGGGCGGCGGGGGGGGGGGGGGGCGGCCCCCCCCCGCGGCGGGCGGCGCCGCGGGCGCGCGGCGGGGGGGCGGCCCCCCCCTCCCCGCGCGGC
>JAODKM010000008.1:12719588-12736597 GCA_026780845.1 Petrocephalus sullivani | reverse complement strand
CCCGGCGGTAACACTTACCGATCAGAGTGGGAGGGCTGGGTCCCGGCGGTAACACTTACCGATCAGAGTGGGAGGGCTGGGTCCCGGCGGTAACACTTACCGATCAGAGTGGGAGGGCGGTGTCCCAGCGGTAACAGTTACCGATTAGAGTGGGAGGGCTGGGACCCGGCGGTAACAGTTACCGATCAGAGTGGGAGGGCTGGGACCCGGCGGTAACAGTTACCGATCAGAGTGGGAGGGCGGAAGGGCTGTCGGTAACATTTGCTGGTCCGAGGGAGGGAGGTATGCTGGCGGATCGATCGGGCAAATTTTATGTTTAACCATTGGCTCTTTTGCCATGGCTCTAGGCTAGGAGGTAATGTTAGTTTATCCTTCTGCTCTTAAGCTACTTCGCTCGGCAGTGAAATAACCGTCCGGGTCCATGCAGTGTGAAAGAGAGCTGGGTATTAAAGTAGGAATAGTCCATTACAGCCGGGATGGGGGGCAACTTCATCTATACTGGAAATGCAAGCAATACTGAAAAACCCCAGTTTTCGGGGGCCCCAAGCGGCTGCCTACCTTTGTCTTATGGTACGTCTACCCCCGTGACAGGCACACCTTAAACGCCCCAGCAGAGAGCAGCGAGTCATAAAAGGGCCTTGCATTATAAATGGCACAAATAGGGATCATCTCTCTAGCCTCTGACCTTTGACCTACGCCCCCCCTTCCGAGCTTGTGGGACAGGACAGCTACGGTTGGCACTGTAGCACGAGAATTAGAGCTGCATGTTTCCAGAAACAGGTGCGAATGAATGGATTCTCTGACAGTGAGCACAAGCACTGTGGCTCCATAGGGGCCGAGAAGTTTAAATGAATGATCCCTTTGATACCCCCCTCGCCACTCCACTCCTGTGCCAAATAAAATAGACTCTCATTCTGTAAAGGAATCGGCAGGTGCGGGCGAATGGCATCTCTGATACCGAACACGGGCTCTCTCTTTCTGCTGGGGTCTCCCAAATGCAAGCGATTAATTCCACCAACGTGAAATGCAAGAAGGGCAGCATAGCCGGAGTCGGCAGGTACAAACGAGTGGCTTCCCGAATACTAAACACAAGCTGCCCTGTTCTGCGGGACGTGCAAACAAACGGTCTGCTGGTCCATAGGGGTCTGCAGCTGGGTGGCCGTCCTCGGATGGGCGGAGCAGTGCCAAATTTCTGTCAGGAGCATCCAAACATCTCATAAATATTTAGCGTTTATGAGTTTGGGTTTAATAGAATTCATAGGATCTTTAAGATGAATGGCCAACATTATTTTTATTGGCTTTTTTTTGCCATTATGTTTCTTGTAATTAAATATAGAGGGAAAGCTTTAATTTCACTCCAGTCTCTACCAGTCACCCAGCCAGGGGTGTGTACAGGGGTGGGGCCACAGGAGCTATGACCTCAGCTGATAGCTGATTGGCCCGCAGAGTCCCCCTTCCCCTGTCACTCACAGATTCAAAACATATAATTGGCTAATCATAATGTTGGCCCCTCTTAGGCTTCTCTTACACCGCCCCCTCCCCTAGAATCTCCACTGCACCCAGCTGCATTAAATTGGGCAGTGTTGAATATTTCAGAGTACACGCTCCATCGCACTCTTTCTCCCACAATGCCGTGCGGCTAGCCGATGTGCCGCCCTTCCCCCAGACACACCACGGCCCTGTCTGCGCACCTGACTGGGCCTGCTATTTAGTGGACTACTGTGTAATTTAATGAGACATCCGGTAATGTAGTGACAGAGAGCGCCGAGCTGTCCGTTTAATGAGCGGCTAGGTGACAGGCGACGCCGGGGGCCAGGGGCGGCCCAGGAAGGGGGTAGTACCGCCTGCCTTGGTGCTCTCCATCTGTTTCTCAGCGACGGGGAGAAGCAAGCCAATCCGGCGCAGGGAGACTCAGAGCTGTGTCAGATCCGATTCCCCCTCTAGTGCAGAGATCGGGGCTCGTCCCGATGAGCAGGATGTGTCACACAAATGAGACGTCTTACCTTGTGATGCACAATTAACGCTAAAACTCATTCCTAGATGTCCACACCGCTCAGTTAGAGTGGAAGCCTGACTTGTTAACTAAGGCGTAACTAACTTAATGGAACTCGGTTGCTATGGAGCAGTTATTATGTAACATGTTACTATATCTGGCTGCAAAATTGTTATTCACTATATGCTGTGCTCCTTGCTGCTGTTGGGGTACGAGTAATCCAGGTTGGTTCCTCTAAATGAGCCCAGAGTTTAGCTTTATCTCATTGCTGCCTACTGTCTCCCCTCAGCAACGTAACCGTATGAAAATCTGATATAAACCACTGCCATTCCCCTGCTGACAAATCCAACTTTACATAATGGCTGAAAAACATGCATAATAATGTTTTTTCATCATTTTCTCACAGATGGGTAAACGATTTCTGGTTTAGCAAAATTTTATTATGGGGATAAAATGGGCACCGTGCTTTTGCACTCACGTGGTGGGTTATGGAACCCCGAATGAAGAAAAGTATGAGTTGGTGTTACTGATGCCCAACTCTGCCCCCTGATGGACAGCCGGTGCCATCGCCGGCTCACTTCCACCTGGCACTAGCGCCGATGCAGCTGTCACAAGCTGAAGCCGGCAGAAAACTGCAAAGGCCCATCCGGCTGTCTGTGAGTGAGAAGGGGCTCCAAGCACAAAGAGGCCAGCTGAGTGGCCTGATTGTCGCACCCGCTCCTGCACGTCGAGGCTGCTTCACTGGCAAGCCAGGGAAATCCTCCCGAAATCACCGGGCCACGTCACGGAAAACCTGCTGCGTCAGAGTGGCATGATAAAACAATACAAATCGGCTATGGAGAGAAGGAATTATACCAAGTGTCATACCGAGATCATCATTTTTTTTTAGGCAAAATGATTCATTTTTTTACCCAACAAATTAGGAGGAAGTGAGCTCAGAAATCAATGAAAGCAGGCGAGATAATGGCCACTTTTCTGCGGGCCAGAGCGAGTGAGATTCGCGAGCTGCTGAGGGAGGAACGGGAGGCGGCCTCCGGGGGATTACGGAGCCCCATCCTCACGCCCGAGGATTTTAATAACTATGAAATATTGCTCTCAGTATTCATAATAAAAGTGGCAGCTTTTTTTTATCCCAGCGCCGTGTTCGTTCTGAGAATTATTTATTGCTTTCTGCTGCATGCGGCTTCATGGGCCCGAGCTTTGAAAGTGAGATTCTCTTCATTATTATCTTCTTTGGGGCCGGGGGGCTGTGGCGGGGGGGTGTTCGTGGGGTCAAGGGCTGTGGGAGCATGGGGTCGTGGGGCAGTGGGCGGGTCATGGGGTCACAGGGCCATGGAGCCGTGGGCAGGTCGTGGGGTCGCAGGGGCCTGGGGCTGTGGGCGGGTTGTGGGGCCGCGGGGCCGTGGGCAGGTCATGGGGTCGTGGGGCAGCGAGGTTGTGGGGCTGTGGGGCCATGGGCAGGTCATGGGGTCGTAGGATTGTGGGGCCGTGGGGCTGTGGGCGAGTCGTGGGGCCGCAGGGTCATGGGGCCGTGGGGCTGCAGGGTCATGGGGCCGTGAGGCCATGGGGCCATAGGGCTGTGGGCGGGTCATGGGGGCGCGGGGTCGTGGGGCTGTGGGGCTGTGGGGCCATAGGGCTGTGGGCAGGTAATGGGGCTGCAGGGTCATGAGGCCATGGGGCCATAGGACTATGGGCGGGTCATGGGGCTGCAGGGTCATGAGGCCGTGAGGCCATGGGGCCGTAGGGCTGTGGGTGGGTCGTGGGGCCGTGGGGTTGTGGGGCTGTGGGGCCACGGGGTCGTGGAGCCATAGGGCCGTGAGCGGGTAATGGAGTATTGTAGAGGACGATTTCATCCTCATTACCCCATCCTGCCTTCGCCCACCCACCCCAGAGCTTTCTGGAACATCCCAGGCGTCTTTTCTTATTGGATGTGCTGGGGCTTTAGAGGAACCTCGCTGGCAGAGAAGAATGTGGGAAAACACTGGTTTGTGTTCGGAATTAGCTATTAGCCTCCCCCGCCAAGCCAATCGTCAAGCAGGGTTAAAAGTGTTAATTACAGCGCCTCCTTCTGGTATGAAGACAGGTGACACGCCTATCGGGGAGGCAAAATGATCAGGCACTGGCCCACTTATTGTGTGCCCGCTTCTTTGGCAAACACACCCCTGCCACTCCAAGCGAATGCGGTACCGTCGTGGATGACATTCCACCGCGTTACGGAGTCCCCCGATTATCCGCGGCGTCAGATAAATGGTACTTCACGGGCCCCTTATCAGCGGCAGGAGAACCGTGTTTTCCTTATCAGACAGAGCGCTCTATTGACCCGCGGAATAGAGGCGGAGCTGATCGGCCCAGACCTGCGGCTCTCGTGAAAAGGAAGCCGCAGTATTAGTGTCCATCATGTCAGCCACTAGGGGGCGCCACCTGCAGAACCTGATGCTGAGCCCAATCAGCAGAACCCTGGAACCACTGGATTTTGTAGTGCTGTGAAAAGATGCAGATTGAAGTATTACAATGTAGATTTAAAGCTTTTGGGACCACTTCAGACATCTGACTATTATACATTGTGTTGACAGCATACAGAGTACCAAGGTTCTCTTTGCACACCCCATCACACCCAGGATGTTCCCCTGTCCTGTGCCCTACTCCTCCTGAGATAGGCTCCAGGCTCACCATGACTTTGTACTGATATATAAGTGACATGGATGGATGGATGGTTTGTAGAATCACAGAGAAGCTTCCATGTTGAGCTAGTGTTATTACCCAGGCTTATGCATTAACACCTAGGACCTTCTGGCCCTCACTACTGCGCGTACATTACAGTTACATTACTTACTGTGTAAACAGAGACTGTACTCATTTAGACTGGCGCTTCACAGTAATTCAGGAGCAGTGTTCCCTCTGATGATGCAGGGCTCTTGGAGTTCAGGAACAGTCTTCTGGTCACAAGTCCAGCTTCTGACGTTACTCATTAGCACAAGCACTCACCAGCAAAGCAAATATATAATAGAGTTTGCAGCTTTCCGCTCATCATCAGAGGGGCCTTTCTGGAAGGCCGTCGGCTTAATGCATTTTCAAAAGAGTTTTTACAATAAGCACATTCACATTACCATCATATTGGCTGTCTAACTTGAGCAGCATTTTAAAACTATAATAGGATTCAAATTCTACATATTCGGTTGTAACCGCTGACACAAATCTTAGATGTATTAATATATTCTTGATTTTGATGGCACTTTGAGCCGCAAACTGGTTTCCAGGTCATTTCTGACAAAAGCTGTATTGTTGGGTCACTAGGAGCCCCGCACGTTATGAAAAACCGCTACCTTATGAAAGAAAACAGGAATTATGGCTTACAAGGCTCAGCAAGTAGGCAGGAAGAAGGCGTGCAACAAAGGCAGTGAATTTCATTTCCTCTAATAAACGGCGTTCTCTAGCACATACCTGCTATAAAACTTTCCCAGCTAGTTACTGCTCTGAAAATGAGAGTGCCGGGCATACTGTCACTGCGCGTACCTGTGAGGATAATTCATTAGGAGGCCACTGGAGGAGGCCGGGCGTGCACCCCCTGAGCTTCTGCTGCACCGCACTGAGAGCCAGAGAGGCCAAAGGCTCTCAGATGTGGAATCACTCGCAACAAACAGGTGAAGGCTGCCAAGGTCTCCAGTAGTCAAGGTCACAGCTGATCGTTTTAGGTCAATGACCCCACCCCCCCATCCCGCACGCCATCAACTGGAGCTTCTCCGACCTCCCCAAATCTGTCAGTAAAGCTCAAGGAGTCCCCAAGCTTTCCAGGATTCACTCAGTCTCCACTTCTATTTCCCAGTTGATATCCTCCTCCTAGGTCAGCAAGTGGCCGTCTCCTTCTGGGGACAGCTGACACATACTGGTTTGTCCAGGCATCCCGACTACAGCACCCAAAAAGCTTTTTGAAGCATAACATACATTAACGTTATGGATTTTATCCAAACTGGCAGACTTCAAATCATTCAAATGCGATGGTGCTGAAATATATTTTTCACTGACTTTTTTGCATTTTGTTTAAATGGGTCTTTTCTTTGCAGTTTAGTTGTAATTACAGCGAATGCATATTTTGCACAGGCATGGTATGTATTTGCCATACATCCTTTGCGTCCCTAGAGGTCACTGTATAGCAAAGAAATGGTGGGATCTGGACTGGGGGTCATTTCTGCATTCTTGGTTGGGTCATACCATTGATGCCTGGTGTGGGGAGGTAACTGCCTCTCAAGAGTCTGGCTGTAAGTGCATCAAACCATCTCACCACCTTCATCTCCCCTCCAACACCTGCGCACATACCACTGACCTTTCATGCCGTATGGCTTTGGAAACTAACCAGCAAAAGGCCACATTGATGGGAGTCTACGGCTATTTTTATTCCTTATTGATTTTTATTGCATTTTTCATTATGTGCGACTCCACAATTTGAAAAACTGTCAGCCAGCCATTGTAATATTAATATTACCCTTAAACAGATTCAGTTTCAAAGGCCACGTGATCCTGTTTTCCACAAATATGACCTACCCGATTCCCTCAGTGTGCATGTAAATGTGCCGAATGCCATATATACAGACATTTGCAGTATGTGAGCATGAATTTATAACAAGAATAAAAAATATCCTGTGTCCAACACGTACAGTAGTGAGAAAACGTTTACAAACCATTTGGAATTGTCCATATTTCTCCATGAATGGCTCCCAGAAATGTGATTATCTTCTTTAATAAACAACAGGCACAACATTTTTCACCCTACCGTATGCAGGGCAACACAGGGTTTCAATATGTAGTCCTCAATATAAATAAAATGCTTCAAAACTGTAATGAAAAATATTTTCTTCTACCATAGACACAGAAGTCTCTTAGATACAGTGATTTCCAATTAGAGACTAATTTCCCTCATTTTCACCTGCATGGCATCTGGGGGGGTGTCAGTCAGGACAGAGCCGTACGGGTGCTATCACCTTTGTCCTGTAATCTGTCACCTCACATCTGTGTAGGCTTCCCAAAGCCTTTTTCCATATTCTCTTTAAGAAATCACCAAATTACATAAAATAGTTTTTTGTGACATACAGTTTTACAAAGGTCAGCATTATTTTTCCCCATCCGAAAGAATTTGGGTTAAGCACCATACGAGCAGCAGGTGAGTTGCTCCTAACGGTTTTTTCGGCTGCAAGTCCAGCTCCTGTAAAATGATTATGGAGTCTTTGGTGGTCTGTAGCACAGTAGAAAAGGGGGTCTTCATAATTTATTGCATTGCATTGCATTTATAGCAACGGTCGGAGATTGATTTACTTTCCTGTATTAATATAATTCATCATAATAACATATCATTTCTTTTTAGCTTGCATGTTACAGATTAAAAAACAGACCAAATATCAATTAGTAGTAATGAATGGTACCTCTCAGGTTTGATTAGCATTAAATTAAGGCTAATTAGCTGATATATGCTCTCCTTTAATCTTTAATGGCAGCGGAGGTATTGGGCCCCTTATACATGGCCGAAACACTCAGTAGGACAGCAGTGAAGACTCACTCGAGGTGAAATAATGGGAGGGTAGTAATTAGCTCATGTTCAGTCTGGCTTTAGTTGGCAGGACCAAATGTTCTGACTCACTTTTTCCTCCAGAGCTCTAATATTTTCATTAGGATAGGTGTGGGTATAAAATTGAGGCTGGGGGACTAGGGGATGTAGTGTGCTAGTGTCCGTCCCCTTCATCTCAGACAGAAAGAATGGGCTTATTGCCCCCTGGCTGTAACATGAAAGTCAGGTACTGGGGACAGTATTGTAGGGTTGGTGATGGGCACCACTGCCGGGGCAAACCGTAAGCAAGCTCCAGAGGGAACCCAGAAAGGAGGACCCAGGCTAAGAGGGTGCGGGTCCCAGAAAGAACACTTGTTATAAAGACTTTGACCTGGAAAGGCTCAAGGGTCAGTCCTGCCTGGAGTGACTGTCGGTTCTCTGGCTCAAGAATCAGTCCTGCCTGGGGTGACTGTCGGTTCTCTGGCTCAAGGATCAGTCCTGCCTGGAGTGACTGTTGGTTCCCCAGTTAGTCACACTGGAATGGCTCAAGAATCAGTCCTGCCTGGAGTGACTGTCGGTTCTCTGGCTCAAGGTTCAGTCCTGCCTGGGGTGACTGTCGGTTCTCTGGCTCAAGGTTCAGTCCTGCCTGGAGTAACTGTCGGTTCTCTGGCTCAAAGTTCAGTCCTGCCTGGAGTGACTGTCGGTTCTCTGACTCAAGGTTCAGTCCTGCCTGGAGTGACTGTCGGTTCTCTGGCTCAAGGTTCAGTCCTGCCTGGAGTGACTTTCGATTCTCTGGCTCAAGGATCAGTCCTGCCTGGGGTGACTGTCGGTTCTCTGGCTCAAGGTTCAGTCCTGCCTGGAGTGACTGTCGGTTCTCTGGCTCAAGGTTCAGTCCTGCCTGGGGTGACTGTCGGTTCCCCAGTTAGTCACACTGGAATGGCTCAAGGGTCAGTCCTGCCTGGGGTGACTGGCAGCAAACGGTGACCCAACGATCAGTAGGAGATTTCAACTTTGTGCCTGCAAGAATGATGCCAAAAAATTTAGTATAGGGCATCGACCACTGATGACAAGTCAAAAGGCCGGGCTAATCAGCCATTACCTACTGTAGGCTTACCTACAATGAAAAAGCACTTATTTTTAATTCATAAATTAAACAGCTGTAAAGGTATAAAGTACTATAGCTATACTATAAATATATGAAGTATTTTATATACTATAAATCTGGTCTTTTTCTAGATTTATGCACTTACTGTCTTTCCACTTTTACAGTATTTAATTAAGCTGCTGTTCTGAAGAGGAAAATAGCTCAGAAAATCATTCACTCTCTGATCGACTACAAAACACAATATTTACCTGGAAGACTTATGCGTTCTGATTTGAAGCAGAAAGGAATCCTTTGTGGGCTGTAAAAGTTTATTGTATAAAAGGAACAACACTCATACAGTATATGCAACAGAACAAGAGTCCTAAGAACAGCGGAAAGCCACGGTTCCCTTCCTTTAAGTGTATTTGACTTAAATAGCTTCAATAAGTGTCTGGCCATGCTACCCCGCAAAACATTTTTTAGCCCATTATATGAAAATTATGCAGCATTTTTTTTTGTAAAATGACTTCAAATGTAATAACAATGTAAAGCATACTGACAGTATAATGTGCACAATTTCAGCCCTTGATAGAGTTTTATTATTTTATTTTAGCAGAACAGTGAAGCGTGACATTTATTCATTACCTCTGAAAGCCCTTCCATATATCCAGAACAGTGAACAGTGAACTAAAGCGATCCACATAATCAGGCATTAAGTGTTTCCTGCCAAAACCTCGGGCCCGACGTTCGCAGAAACGCCACGCGTTATCCCACCTTCATCCTCGCACCCGTTCCTTAGAGCCTGGCTATATCGGTTAGGTGGTCTTAGGTTTGATGACAACAGGAGCAAAAGTGAAAAATGATAAAGCTCCATTTCACTATCAGCCTAAGAATTGGTTCTGCCCCCCCCAGCAAATCTTGGCATTCTTTTGGCAGATATGACCGGAGGGTAAACATATTTATTCCTGTGAAAACTTCTCTCTCACTTGTGTCTTCAGCTTCTTCTCTCAAGGACACACACTTGCATTCTCGCACTTTTAGTGTGTCTCCAGCCAGCAAAAGCCACTCAGTGAAAAAGTGTCACGGTCCCACATGGACATTCTCAGATATTCAATCTAGTAGGAAGAAGAGGGGCTCCTCCCCAGCGCCCCCCTCAGGGAGGCCACAGCACTGCATCTGTGCCACTGTACTAAGGAGCTTCACAGCAATTAGCTGTGCTTCTAGAAGTAATCAAAAACTCTTCACGTCCTATTGGATCTGTCAGCCCATAAAAATAGGCTTTTTAGAATCTCTGACAGCCCAGACACGAGCCAGGTAGACCATGGAAACACCATCCACATAACACTAACAACAAATCAGCGACGTGAAATGTAGACGTCAACCCACAAGTGACAACACGTCACGCTGCCTCAGATACTTTCCGGCAATAACAGCAGTCCCCCAAATCATATCTGCGCGCCTTCAGGCTGGAGAACCAGGTCATTCTGAATGACACACACACACTAGCAGACATTGCTTTAGATGTGCATGCTTTATGCCACCCGGGAGGATTCGTGACGTTCGTTTCATGAGGAATGAGTATATATTCCTATTTGTAGAATTGACAGTGTGCATGGGAGGGTTGTGGGCTGAAGGTTTGTCATACGGGTGGGATGCAGGACAGCAGGATTGAACGGGAAACGAAACGTGCTAAAAACCTGGCTTAGAAACCAGAAGTAACACAAACACAATGGTCCTAACCAGTGAGGGCCACTAGCCCACCAAGCTTTCCCCTCTCCATCCAAAGCCACCCAGCTGACCCTATTCATCCTCACCAAGGCGATCAGTCTCATTCCGGCCAGCTGGATCGGATTAACTGAAGCAGCTGAAAGCCGGTACTTTATATGAAACAAAAAAAAAAGTAATAATTACAAAGAGCTTACTGTGTATAAAAGAAACCTTTCACAGTGTAAAAAAAGGAAAGTGTGAAGGACTGTAGGCACACGATTTCACTCGAATGTGACGCCCAGTGACATTTACACATCTTCCCAAAGCTTCTCTCGAGGGTCACTATTCCTTGCCAGAATCTCCCCAGATGCCCATGCACCTGTGCATGCTGGGAGCTGGACACGACCTGTGGGCTCCGGGATACATATAATGTCAGCAGTTCGGCAGGAAACTCACTCAAATTCCACAGAGCTCAATGCCTCTGAACAAAAGAGGGCACACTGCATGAACATCAGGTCTACCTTTGAAATCCAACATTCTGTCCATTCTAAAAAAGACTTTCCAGTCCGCTGGACACTCATTTGTCGGGTTTGTTATCCCTGTTTCTTAATAGTTACTTTAAATATTTTTCTGAAACTGTTCCATATGACTGATATTCTTACCTAGGGCCAAATTGAGATATATCTATGTTACTACCCCCAGAACTCAATGGCACATTAGAAAAACCAAGCCAATCAATTGTAAACATTGCTCTTGTGGTGGGGGGCAGCACAGAACAAAGGCAGAAAAATCCATTTTTAAAGCAGAAACTAGGGCCATGGCAGATTAGAATTCGCACAGGTATCATAATGCAAATTGCTTGACAGGGAGATGCAGTGTTTGCGGCAAATGGTGTCGTAGCCCATCTATTATGAGGTGTTTCTGCTGTCAGGCAGACTGAAGCCCCGCCTCTTCTCGCTCCAGGGAAGCACGTAAGTGACACCAGCTAACCCTCCTGCAGTCTTCCTGCACAGCATAGATGAAAACATCCAAGTTTGTCAAACATGCCAAATGTAGAATTTTCCAGACCCCCCCTACAGCGCATTGCCCCCACCGCCCCACCTACTAACTGATCTGACAAACAGCCAGGTGTCTCTCACGGGTGACTGGCCTGCAGTTTTTTTTCCTCCCTCTTTACCGACATCTAGTGAATGCGTAATGTGCCGTTTATTTGTTCCGGATGCTTGGCGAAAATTAGAGGACCTCCTCTGTTCGCAATCACAGATGCCGCATAAATAATAATCCTATTAACTCTGGTGCACACCCACCCATCCCTGCCAGGCCTGCTCAACACAAAACACCTGCCACGTGTCTTGCTAGTACACCAAACACTGGAAGAAGAGGAAGACAGCGACGGTTTATCATTATGCTAAAACACAGTGTCAAGTAAAGGCAAAAGGAGAGAAAATGAGCCGAGAGGAGCTTGGCCCGGCAGTCAGAGAGCGGGCCTCGTGATGGGGGCACCGCTGCTGTGATGCCATCTGGCTGACTTTTGTCAACAGTAAATAAACTCTGGCGTGCCACTTCAGTGGGCTTTTTAACAGAGAATCGGTCGTGTCTGAGTCGCGTTCAACTGTTTCCTCTGAATAAAGGTCACTACAAGAGCCCGCAGTCCCCGGTCGCCTTCTATCTCCGCGCGGTCAGCTTCTGCTGAAGTCCGCAAGCAAGAATGGAAATTTGACACTGGATTTCTGTCTTTGACGACCTTAAATCATGACGCCTCCACACCCCCAAGAGCCTGACTGAAACGCTTTCTAACTATACCACAAAGTTGCCTCAGTGACGCACACCATTGCTGCTAGAGTTTATAGTGCCATAGGATTTATGCAATTCCCCTGCAGCTAAACTCACAGTGGAGGAAATTAACTTCCTGTTCCATCTTCGAATGTTCGAGGAGTGGGTGGGACGCCTTGTGCGACAATAGAAGGGCAACAGTGGAGGCAGAAAGCCATCGAGCGCTTTTTAAGGATTTTATGGATGAGTTAGATAGATTTACATAGCCACTAGAAGAGGTCACGTAGCTGGCTTCAATTGTTTTTCCTGCCTAAAACACAGATGGTCCACCTGGGCTGTTACAGGTCTTTCGTTTCACAGCAAATGCTTAGCTTGAAAGTATTCGTTTTATACCCCCGTGTCATGTCTGTCACTTTCAGAATTTATCAAAAGCAGCCTCTGGGACCCTGGCTTGTAATCGATCGCAGTAACTTCCCTATCTAGGTCAGTGTCAAGGTGTAATGCAGATCTCGCGCCGTCTGCCCTGACAGAGGCTGTGACTCAGGCTTCGTATCTAATCCATCCCACCTTGCAGAGTCCTTGAGGTGTAATGCAACGGAGCTGCTGGAGTGAACTCAGGCCGGCCCATTGCCCTGCTCCAGCTGTGCGTCTAGCCCCTGTACACATGAGGGGTCTCCACCCAACACAGGAGAACAGCATCTATACTCCTGACGAAGCCGCGAGGCTGACCTTCTGAACATCACTGATGAGGAAACATATGCCCACCAGTTCACTTTTAATTTCAATTACATAATGCTGCTTCTTAAATGCTTTCTTCTGGTAAAACAGTGAAAACTACGAGGCAAACACTGTATATAGGACACAAGAGCCAGACAATTGACAGTATCTCGCTAGCATAGATAATTTATGGATCCCAAGGTTCTGAGGCCTGAGGAAATAGCTTTAGCACGGTAAGCAGCCGGATCTTTCCCATCTGCAGCACTTGCTGCTGTACAAAGTGGTGCAGCTCCGTATCGTACGTCAGCGTTCAGAAGCCTTATCTCCACCTGCAAAGTCTTTGTCCCTCCCTCTTTTCTTACACATGCACCCAGCTGCCAGTAGTTCCCAAAACACCGCAGCGAGCCATCGGTCAGCGAGACCGCCTGTGCATTTCAATAAACCATTTTCCAATCAGGCTCTTCCGTACCACGTGCCTCTGTTAGCCATAATTCCGTTACTCTACAGATAGCAGCTGTCGGGCACATTTGTTTACAGCTCTGTGCCTCCGAAGTCTCATGGGTACTAACCCCCCCCCCCCCCCCCGAATTCGCAAGCCATCACTGCCACCATCACAGCCGCCCCTACTAGCACGGCGTTGCCATGGCGATGTTTTCCAAGGAACGTCCGAGGAGTCACAGAACTCTCATGTTTTTTTGTGAGTTCTGTGACCTTACAGCCGGATGGAAATCACGAGGCCGTCCGGGTCGGGTCGGAACCACTGTGATGCCATCTGGCCGGCCTTTTGTCAGCATGAAATGAACTCCTGCGGTCCGCTTCCAAGGGCTTCCTCGGGCCCCTCCTCACGGGAGACGGGACACACACCAAGAGAAAGCCCGCTCGCTAAGTGCTTTACTTATTTTCGGTTCTGCCACAGTCACAGCAGGTGTCCCCTGTACATAACTGGCACTGGTAGTTCCCACACACACCCCCCGGCAAAAAGTACGTCCTTGTCAAACGTTACACTGACCAACCATGACTGACTTGGCAACACACGTTCAGCCAGATAGGATGACAAATTTACATCATTCCAGTCCCAAGGGAGTTATGACGAGGACCAACTGGTCCAGACTGGTCAAGCTGTATGTTCCTCTCCTCCTCTTGATGTCTGTGTAATACTCACACCTCCATGGGTTTCCACACCAGGCCGTATCACGGTACAGGTCATCAGAACATTGCTGAGGGTTCACAGAATTTATGACCCTGTCCAGCTATCTTATTGACAAGTAAGGTCACCCGAGCTGGACTTTATTAAAGAATGCCTACGTGGTTTAATTTTTGTATAGCATGGCAGCGGAGACCATGTTTGTGCTCTCGGGGGAGTAATAACCTTCATTTCCATTTAACCTTGAGGACAGGGACACTTTTCAGTTTCATTGGAAATAAATCTGCCTATTTATTATTGAGCGTTTCTCGGTCACTGTGTTCCCCCGTGGGAGAGAGGTTACGTTGAGGAAAGCGTTCAAATCCCCCGATGTAGTTGTAGCTGGTCCCGTGGAGGTTTAGTCTTTATTCTCCTTCTGGTTTTGCAGTCTGGTCTGATTCTGGGTCTGCATGGACCGGGTTAACTGGGTCCCTTCCTGTATTGTGATCGCTCTGGGTCGTTAGCAGTGGACGTGGGCACCTGAAACCCTGTCTCCCTCTAGCAGGGTCTTCAGCATTGGTGCTGTTGGTCAAGGCTGTAATGGTGAACCAGGGCCAGGCCTGCCTGTAAATGTCATCCAGGGTTTCTGAAGGAAATGAAAAGGGGTCAGAGGTCAGTGAAGCAAGTGGCTGGTAGGAAGAGTGGAGCTGATAGAGGAGGGGTATCTCTGTTAATCTGCTTTTATTTCCCTGCATGCCGGGTGTATGTCACCATGTAACGCAGGCCTCCTGACATTAACGATTTCATTACTCCGATTCTGACAGGTGCTGTGTCCTGTCTTTTTGTAAGGTTGAAAGGTGCAACTCTGGGACTGTTTCCTATTTACAGGAACAGAAATGCCACACAAATAAAACATATCAAAAGACTGGCATTTATATGCTGCAGACAGGAATGCTATAATAGCGCACATCAAATGGATTTGCTGATCCATGACTCGTCCTTTCATGATGATCACTCTTGCATTGTTCTGAGGACAAATACGAACAAATTGTATTCATTTAGCTGCAAAGAATGCAACAGACCAGCTATTGTTAGAAGCAGAAATTAAAAAGAGCTAAATATATCTCATACAGTATTTAAATGTGTGAAAAGTCAAACGAGTTCGAGACTGGCTTCCTAGCTGATTGGTCTAACTTTTCAACAGCTGATTGGCTGATATGTGATTGTCGGACAGATGTTTGGCTGACACCCCATTGGCCCATTGGCTGGTGCGTTCTTGTCTTGTGGGGACATTTCCTTACCCAGCGCAGCTGCCCCGGTGGCCTTCTCTGAGTGTTTATGGCAGAATGCCCGGAAAACACTGCCAAAGGCCAGTTCCCTTCGCTGCAGTGGCCATTTGTCAAAAAAGGCAACCGATTACTTTCCAGGGGAAACAGCTGAGGGAGATGGATGCCTGCCCTGGCCTGTTGGCTGAGGGTGAGGGTGGGACCAGCCACGCTGATACCTGGAAGGAAGAGCTATGGAGTCTTCAGCCTACAAAGCTGTAAAGGAGCCAAGCTCACCAGGATGGCATGTGCTGGCATTCGGCCCAGAGTAAATAAGCAAGCCTGGCACAGAAGGGCTCCAGACACCCATAATCACAGGCTCTGATCCATCAATGAATGGCTCGAGGGGGGTTCCTCGGTCAATACCGGGCAATGAGCAGACCCGGGCCAGCTCTCGGGGCTGGTCCAGCAGCATCAGCAGGTCAGAGAGGATCCAGACATTTTGTCAATACCATGACTGCGATATCAGGAAATAAACCAATTAAATTCTAATTACGACACCTACAGATTTCAATGAGATTGCAGAACTGATTGGTTCCGTTTATTTCATGCATTTGTGTGCTAAACAGAACTCTCTCTCTCTCTATTTCAGGCGTGCAGCTGAGAGGGAGTCCCAGAGAGACATCGAGGAAGGTGAGCATCATTACCGGCTGTAGATTTTGGATGGTGGTGGGTGGGTGTGGGCAGGGGGTGAAATCAGTAGTGTTTCCCTAAATTTCCACAAAACAAAAAATATTTCCATCGGGATATAGGTGGACCTCCTACGGTGGACTTTTTCAATACTTGATGGAAAGCTTTACTTATCGGCCTTTGTATTTTGCGGAGTGGCGTAGCAGGGCAGGCAGGATGCAGACTGCTGTCTGGCCCCCGTCTGCCCCCGTCCCGGCCGTGCTGATCAATAGAGATAAAAGAGTCTATTTTTTTAATCATGAGGAGCACCTCCCTGAAACTCAGCAGTGGCACAGGGTTCAGACAGAGTGGAACAGGACCAGCATTAAACTCCCCACAAGCAGCGTGCTGAATAATAAGCCTGTTGATAAGCTGTCTAATTGTTTTCCATTCTTTACTCTTATCATACAGCTTTCCAGTGACGAGAAAGCATACATACAATTACCAGATGCATTTTGCGTGGTATTCAGAATACACACTTGAATACATTTCTGTAAATATTCAAAGACTTCATGGAGTTATATGCATGTATCTGTTGCAGAGAGATTTGGTTCGTACACATGGACAAACACAGACCGACACTACCATCTAGTGGCTAGTATAATAGTAATATATGCTACTGTACCGCTGGTTTTGAAACCAGGGGCGCTGTAAAGTGGGTGAAAGTTTGGGCGATTTAGAGGCCCTAAAAAATTTGGAGCAAAATTTAATTGGTCTGGTTTGGGCTCCAAATATAATGCTTACATGGGGCCCAAAATGTCTAGTGACGCCCCTGCTGAGTAGGGATGGGTACCGTTAAGATTTTAATGGTACTACTACTCTTTCCGGTGCTGCCTATCGGTCCGGTACTTTAACACTATTGTTATCGGTACATTGTGAAGAATAAATCAAATTAACAACATAATTAACAAATTTATTTAACAAATCACTATTATTATTCAACAAATTTGAATTATTATTTAACAAATTTAAATGTGAAATGCAAAATAAAATTTCACAAAAAATATGTTTTAAACATTTCTGATAAGAGAAATGTAAAACAAACATAAATTACTTTAATGCAAAGCCTTCAATGCCTTAAT
>JAODKM010000008.1:12691826-12706657 GCA_026780845.1 Petrocephalus sullivani | reverse complement strand
TTTGGCTGCCCTGTGGGGGGGGGTGGGGGGGGGGGCGGGGGGGGGGGGACATGTTGACAAAGCCTTTCTGAAGTTAACAAATTAGGATCAGGCAGTGGCGGCTGCAGAAAACACCATGCTTGACAAAGGGCAGTTTGCCGATGCAACCAGCGGAACAGCAAACAGCACCCCCCCACACCCCCCCACCCCCAGAAGCCTCCAACGCAACCATGCTGCGTTACACATCAAACAAAGACCCTCTATTCTATTCACCAGCCTGCACAAGCAGAATACCATCCTGGATGCATACCCACTAGCCCCCACTCTCCGAGGTTTCGGTCCATTAGGGACTGTGGGGTAACGCGCTGCTTCCCCCCCTCCGGCCATATTAGCCTGGCAGTTCTCCACGACGTGTGTCTGGACAGACGGGCACGACTCTCAGCCCCCCAGCCCCAGCCTAAACATGGTGGCGCCATGTCGTTTTGTTAAATTACATCCCTTAGCCGCTTAGCGGCTGCCTGATTTGCATACCAAATCCGGTACCCTTTATATATGATTTTACGTCACACTTACCTAACTCAACACACTTACGGAGCAAGGTTTTTTAACTGAAGTAGTAAATGAACAATGGGTGGGCTGTGGGTAGGGGAGCATGGAGGTGGTGGTCAGCACGGCTGCGTCACGCTTCTGAGACTCCAGATCAAATCTCTACATGTGTGCAGCTTGCATGTTCTCCCTGTGTCGTTGCTGTGGGGTTTCCTCTTGGTTTTTCACCCCCACAGTCCAAAAGCATGCTAAGGAGGGTTGCACTTACCAAACTGCGTGATTATCTGTGCCCAACCATGGGTTGGCACCTCGTCCTGGGTAATTCCTTGCCTTGCATATGTAGTTTCCAGGATAGTCTATGGACCACTGCGACCCTGCACAGGACAAGCGGGTATAGAAGATGGCTGGACGGACTACAAGCTACTGGAACCTGAACCAGCCTGGTCAAAACTCCAGGTCTTTATGGCCGTGTCATGCTGTTCAGTGCCCGTAAAAGTTTGCTATCAAAAAAATAAGCCCCACAGACAGCAAGTACGCCCCCCCCCCACCCCGTATAAGTTTTCCCACACAGCAAAGCGAACCCTGAACATTCCTACCCCAGACCAGCTTCGGAAATATCTGCACCACCTGACAGCAGTATAAATTAATCATCATTAAAAAATGAGTAATTAACATTAAGTGGGCGGAAAAGCTTGCCTTACACTTCTTATATTAATTTAATTTTTAATATTTTTGCACCCGTTTAATTTGTGATGGTTTGGGTGAGCGCCGTCGTCTTTTAATCCTGCACTAGCAGCGGTCCGGCCTTTCTGTTTGACAGGGTCACCACCTGACGGCTAAGGGCGCTGCGCTTCACCACCTGCCTCGCCGTCATTACAGTGTGACCTGCTGAGCGGCCATCCAGACCCCATGGAGAGGTCGCTGCCTGCCTCCAAGGACGAGCGGCCCCACGGGGACGGGATCAACGAGGCCGCTGACCGTCCGTGTCACAGAGGCCTCGATGGCCTTCGACAGCAGAGTGCCCCTGATCTTCCCTGAGCGGAGATAACGCCACAAGTCTGTTTTTTTCACTTTGGATCAGCATCAGATGTTATTTTGCCCCATTAAAAAGTTGGTGAGGAGGAGGAGGAGAACGAGGGAAAACAGAAGGTTTTTAACTTTAAAACCATATTGACGTTTTTTTTTTTGGCTAGGGCATTGAGATCACACACTATTTCGCTCAAACTCTCAGACAAACTCGGCTGAATATAAACATCCGCCGCGGCTGTCAAACCCGGCATTTAATAGCGACTGCAGCCAGGTAGACAGACGCGGCGCGCACTTTATTCTAACTTAATTGCCTGCGCTCGGCACTTCGGGGAATTGCTGGATCTCATCGAGGGAACTGTTTGTACACAGCACAGGCGAACGTATTCTAATAATAACAGGCGGGGTGTTTTTTTTTACGCCGGATCGCAAAATAATGAACAATAGTCTCCGCCGCTGAATGACAGGCGCACAAACACCGCAAGCGGGCGGCCGGGCATCGGAGCGGGGACACGGGAGGGCTGAGAGGGAGAGGGGCGCTACAAAGCAGCGGAAGACGGCGCCGCGGACAGAAAGGCGGAAAAGAAAGTGCGGGATCGGTAAATTGGCAGGGTAGCCGACAAAAAAGAGCCGCTCCGCGTCTTAAATGTGGTTTGCGTTTCGCCTGGGAAGAAGTCCGACGCAGAAGTTGGGCAACTTCAGCGTGAATAATCTGTGGAGCCGATCGGGTCACCCTAGGATTCATACATACGAGGATTTCAAATAATAATACTCGGGTATGTAGTTTTCTATAAATAATATAACGACATATATATATATATATAATTATTTAGTTGCCGGAACAGATGTTTTCGCCCATAAACATTTCCAAATGAAATGTCCCCTCGTGAAAAATACGATTAAGAGCGTCGCTCAGTCTTCGCGCTCCAGGCTGGGTAAGCTGGAAGGAAACCATGAAATGAAATCAAATTCTGTTCAGGCTCAGGTCGCACACACCTTCAGATCCCCTTTCTGTAGAAAATAAGGAGCCTTTTGCTTTAATACAAACCAGCTTTCCCGCACAGATGTCTCACGCTGATGGTCTGCGCTACGGTCCGTATATCAAAAATATGCATGGACTTGTGAAACCTTGGCACCCCATGACAGCAGAGGCGAGATTACATATGTCCCCTGCTAGCCCATATGCGAACGCTAAGCAACTGCTAAGCATATTAGTCTGATTTGTCCCATGTGAGCAGAGGAGGGGAGTGTGACCCCGTGGTGTGCTGTTCCCACCCCACGTGCCACTGGAGTGACTGGCCAGGCCCCCGACTGTTCGGAGTGAATAGGAAAGCTCTCTGTGGGCCTCCGAGACAATGGCTCAGCCATATGGATGCACGACACACGCCATATAGCAGGGGATGGGCATCAGAATTTTAATTCGTCAGAAAAGACCTAGCAGGGCACCTAAGACCCTTATCTCAATCCCAAAGGCCTCACGGGTAATACAAAGCTGATATCAACGGCCTGCTTAGGGTGCCTCTCTGGGCTGTGCCTGGCCTTGACCTAAGCCCTGAAAATGCAGCTTACCAGCATCCGAAGACACGCACCAGGAGCCCGATCACAAAGACAACACAGGAATCAGAGAACGGACCCAAGTGGGCCAGCAAAGCATCCGATGCATTCACTGGACACTCTCCAGGGTCTACTTTAGTGCCTGAACATGTCGTGATCTTTCGCTGTGCAGAGTGCCAGCCTCTACTGCGGCTGGGGGATTCTTGGATATCTCGTCTTTACCATGGTGCACACAAACCACATCTTGGTTGAACATGGACACAGGGTTTTTAAATGAGAGCCGGTTGATGATATGCACTCTATTCCAGTACAAGAGTTTATAACTCACAGGATATAAGGCTTCAAACAGCACAAAGCAAAAGGTTACAAATCTGAATCTTATAAGAGACCACTGTTGTATCATTCAGCCAAGCTAAGTCTAACTGCCAGACAATCAAACCAGTTAGCTATTTTAGGTTTTAATTAAAGAGCCTGCTATGCTCCTCATACGATGTACTCCACCAATGAGGAATTAGTAGAGCACGTGATTTTTTTTAAGAATAAAAAATAATTTCATTGATTATTACTTGAACAAAGTACCGGCAGGTGTACGCAAGGTGATATACTTGAAATTCTAACCTTTTTGATTCAGTGAAAGACAATCCGACTATAAATTGAATATTGCCAGTTCACTGCCAGACAGCCAGCAGGGGGCGTTATCGCGAGTGACGGATTTATCTATTTCTTAAAAGAAAGAAGCATTTCAAGTGAGCGCAGCAAAGGAAATACAGCACACTACGCAAACAGATCACACACAGAGCACTTCTTTATGCGGCAGGAAACGTGACATTTCTCAAAGGGCACAGTGGCTCTTTCTGCCAAATGCAATGAGAAAACGTAAATGAAGGCCCATCAGTGAGCAGACACGTGTCCTGTTATTCTGTAAGCAGGATCAATTAAGTATTAGGGCTAAAACATGACATAAGCTCCTAAAGGCTATATACACATTAATCTGCGACCCTTACATATTAACAAAGACGCCTGTGATGCTACGTAGCTGTCCTATGCGCAGGCCACATACCGACAAACGTGAAGAGATGTGTGGGATAAGCCTACCATGTATATAGTTAATTTCATTAGGAGTCTTATAATTAATGTCATTAACAGAAAAATGTATATATATTTGCGCTTTTTTTATCAGATGCTGTAGTTGCCTGTATGTAGGTATATGTAAAATTATCGTTGAATAAAAAGCCACAAGCAGTAACATTGATCAATGTAAGCCCGTTAGTTAGACTAACACACCTAATGGAAATCATAAATAGAAAACGATTTTGAAACATGTATACAAGTATAATTACGTTACATGCACGTTAACTATCTCTTATCTAAGTTTTTAACGCTGTTGACTTGATGAGAGGCACTTCAAATACTGGAGTGATATTTTGTTCCCGAATGCAAAATATCAAAATGGCATTTAATCAAGCTTATAAATACTGACGAGCAGCGGGATGCATGCTTTTATAAACGGCCACGTCATGTCATTTCCACGCACTACCCGGTACTATATTACAGACTCAACCAGAGAGAAAAGCTTACATAAGCCTACGTATGGCTACCGAACTCAAAACAAGGTACTTATTTCTGCAAACTTATTAACTTTGTTGTCACATTCAGGCTAAAGGTGGTTTTGGGAGGATCTAATTTTAGGTATTAGAATAATAGTCGCCTTCGCGAAAAGGCCGGAACTGCAGAGCGCCGTGCTGGGGTACTCGGTAATGCGCTTTTAGCGCCGCTGCTAATGACACCTGCTTTTGAACCTTGAGGCAAAGTTATTATTCTTATGGGGTCATGCATTAATGCATGCCCTTCATTTACATACATGTCTCTCTGAGATGCCTGGCAAGTGGTGATTGATTCTGTATTCCAGCGAAGGATCCTTCTCTGTTTTTCATGGCATAAAACGTCATATATATTCTATACGTATAAATATAAAGGTCTACGCATGTATGCGTTTCTTTACTTGAGTCTTTGGGTAGTCGAGTATTTAAACACATATAGGCCTATATTTAAATATATGTTAAAAAAATAATAATTAGATTGCCTTGTGTTTATGTAAGCATACCACTCTTCCAAACTTATTTATGGCCGACTAATCTGAAAGGTAAACCCAAGATTTGATTATTCGTTGCTTGTTTCATAGGACCTAAATAAAACCAGGTATCTATATTTAATACATATTGATATACACAATTAGTTCAAAAATGAAATCTTCCCAAAACTAAAATATTTAAAAAGAAATTAACGTTGCCATGGGGTGAATTTAAGTAAATGTGTATAATTAAGAACTGCAAGACATATCGGTTTACGATCAGTGTTCCATAACAAAAAAATAACCTTGTTGAAGAAGACGGACCTACGTTTTTTTATTTAGCAATGGGGGAGAGAGATTACTAATATGAGATTATGTCAAAACATTATTCCTATCACTAAAATCTGTTGTATGAAATGCGGTATGGGAAACTTTAGCTATGTAATCGTCTGCAGTTCTTCTGTTTAGATCACTAGTGTGTCGGCTAAAGGACACCTTGAGGTACCTTTCATAAACGTGTTGTGAACTTTCCGCTGCTCATCAAAGCTCCTTAAGGAACAAAATGGCCGGAATAGCCCGTGTTCATATGCCGCATACAAATCCCCGGGCTGACCTACTTCTTCGTCTCCTTCTCACTTCAGACACTCCGCTAAAATCCATAAATTAAGGAAATTAACTGATGGGGCCCGAGGCAACTTTGTAAGCTATTTAAATCTTTAAATTTACAACATCTTCTGCATTCTTCGTGTAATTGAACTAACTCGGGGGTTGGTACTTTAATGAGGGGAAAAATACAAGTCTTCCTCTGGTTTGTGCTCCCGAAGACAACAAATTTCGGCCCGAGGGAACAAAGTCTCCGTATTCGGTTCTAAGGAAACGGGAACCGGAGGACGCTCGTATCTCCTATGATGTTTGCCTTTCACTAGTCCCTTTGTATCCGGCCAGTTTCAATGAAAAGCTGCGATGTGATATATACTGTATTAATCACATTATATCTTTTTAGAGGGATGGCCTGTAATCCTACATCCCGCCAGTATGTATTCGCAAAAAAATAAATAAGTTCGTTTGTGCACAATACAGCATAAATTTGCATGGACTTGGAACCATGTCAAGACTCTCTTAACATTAATTAACGTTGCCTTTGGTCTTGCCTTGATCTTGTGGTTTCTCCTGTGACCATTAATCTTTTCACACGCTGGTTGGCGCCAAACATCAAGAAAATACGGGGAGCATCGGCTGGATTTGGGAATACTGTAATTAGAAGGCTCCACAATGCAGCGTTCATTATTCAGATCTATTTGCACGCGGATAAACAAACAAACAAATAAATAAATAATCGGCTAACCTATGTGAGCACCTTTGCAGCGGGGAGGGCTGAGTGGCGATGGCACTTTGTTCACAGGTTATATAGGGTACTCTGCTCCCACAGAGTACAGTGCATTTCTCTGGACAGAATTTTATATGCTTGACATATTCCCGTGTTGTGCATATAAATAGCAAATCGGTCATTTATTTCATTTTTGCAAAATGAATATTTCTGGGGGGGGGGGGGGTGGTGGGAGTTAAAGATCTAGTTGCTTAGCTCGCAGCCTGCCTCTTTCCCAGCCCGCTTGCATGGGAGATCTTCACGCCAGACATCTCCATCTAGCCGTATGCTATAATTGAAATGGCGCGTTTCGCTCCGGGCGAGTTGTGAGGGCTCTTTTCTGCAATAGCAGCATGCATGTCGATAGACGTCATTTGCTTTTAATGGCCTACAGGAAATTTGGCGTTACAGCACGAGATATTAGTAAGGGGGAAAGGACAGGGAGACCAGCCGCATGACAAAAAAACTGCTTATAGGGATCTACGTATTCAACATCAGCATTTCTTTTATAGATTACTTTTATCAACAAGTTATACTGCGCTTTCCTCCGTCGTCGTTGAAAGTGCAATAGACGGGAGAAGCGTGCCTCGCGTTAGTTGTTTGGGGACCGAAAATTTATGCCTCGTTGAAAATTGCCTGGGGAAATATTACATCAGACGAAATGACAATGATTAAAATCTGATTTTTTTCCCCCCTCTCCCCCCATCTCCAAGTCTGTTGAGCGACGTGACACTGTTTGTGATACTCAACGGCACTGAACCGTTATCCCGCAGCGAACCGCAACTTAAAGAACCGTTACCGGGGACTGATTTTTTTGCGGAAAAAAAGAGCTACTAATGATAAAGGCTTGGCGCTCAGATAATCGCAATTTCGGGGGGGGGAAAAGAGGAGAAACGCTGCGTTTTCATCTCGAAATTAGCTAGGGCGCGAGTAGGGTTGAGCTAATTGTAGCCTAATCCTTGCCCCAGAGGCATTTGGAAAGCCCGGAGCAAGAACTCTTTTTAGCTCCCCTCTGTTATTTAGAGACGGATTATTGGCTTTCTTCTTCTCATAACACAGCCGGCAGTTTCATTTTAGGAAAAAGAAGGACAAGACGGCAAAAAAGGGATCCTGCAGCCGGAGCAAGACCTTCTTCCGATCTGAAGTATACAGCAATAAAAAGGGAGGCACGGATAGATTTCTCCTATGTACAAGGTAAGGACGCAAAGGCGCTTTCTGCGAAGTGCCTGCTCTGAACTAGTTAAGGCGGACTAGGTATATGTCTTTAAAGCAACAGCGACCCTTTTTTTTTTTACAAAAAAATCCCAACGCGTCGCTGACAGTTTCGGGGCTTTAAAAGCCACTTTGCGAATATTTTCTCTTAAAAAGAAGCTGCGCGTTGCGGGCAGGAGCCTGGCGGAATGCGGGAGCGGGGAAATCGCACTTAGTTTGGCGAAACTTGGGGGGGGGAATCGGGCAGGGAAGCCGCAGCTCGGCGACGGGGATAAAACTGGCTGAATCTGGCTCGGGTTTCCTCGGACTTGGTGGAATGTTGGAAACGGTACGCCGGGCTCCGGCACCATTCTCCGGCACCATTCTCCGCATTATAGCCGGCGCCGCGCTCTCAGAAATACATATTCCAGCTGACTGACCGGGCACTCGGTCTGCCGGCGCCTCGCATGCATTGTTATGCGAGCCTGTAAGGATGTTTCTTGCCCAGAAATGTAACAGGCTGTGTCCGTTGTAATAATGTAATAAAAACGGGAATTTCGGGTCGGCGAGCCGCCTTTGATCGGTATCATTAACTGCTATTATGTGGCGCTTTGTCGGCATATTCGTATCCAAATAGGCATTTTTCTGCTTTCTGCTATGTGTAAAAGACGCCATGTTGTGTAATTGGCAGAATTTAGCCCTTGGCACTAATCTAATGTTCAGGAGGGCAAACGTATGGGAATCACGTATCACTGTTACGGCTCTTTCTTGTGCCTTCATCGGTACCCACTGCCTGCTAAGCTGTATAAATGTTCCGAAAAATGCAGGAAGTATCTTAAATACAATAACCCCACTTGCTATTTAAATTGAAAACTGAAACACGCTGTAACACAGTTTAGACACACGTACGACGGTATATTACATGTCACCTCAAAAGTTACCTGGCTGGAGGTTTATATGTTAAGATCTAAGTTTCGCATTTACTCTCTTCTTAGGTATAAGTGTCATAACGTTTCAAAGTGTGTATTGTTTAAACATCGAAGGTCCGGATTATGATTCCTAATGTTTTTCTTTTTTTTATTCATCTTCATTTGTTTCTGGATACGTATTTTAAAAGCCGGATGTCACGATGGATATCACACCAGCCGCGGAGAGTTAGAAAATGCGGCGGATGAGGATCCGATAATACGGTCCGGCAGCGAGCAGATGTCGGGGCTGATCTCATTAAAGACGAGTCAATGGTCCTTTTCCACTTCGTATGTTTATTTTGTCTCCGGTCTCATGAGGACATATCGTGGGGGTATGAACAATTATGTAACGATAAACCCCCAGCCCTGAGTATGGGCCGTTCATTTATGAGCTACTCGTTTCTTTATTTCATTTGTACGTTTTAGTTAAAGATGTAACGACTTACGCTACACTGTCTTTATTTTTCAAACCCTGTATCCTTCTGTTTCAGCCCCTCTGGCTGTTCCTTTATTTTTTATGTAACCCTTCACCTCTAGGTCTTGTGTGTGTGTGTGTGTGTGTGTGTGTGTGTGTACAGGTCTGTAACTAGTATATTCCATCAACCTTATTATCAGTATTAGTTACTATGGCCTCGGGCTATATGAAGAGGTGGGATAGCTTCATACGCCCAAGAGTTTTTTGAATCTTTTGAAGTCTTTCTTTCTCTGGGATCTAAAATGTACTATCCAGAGTGTGTATTAAATGAACAGTACTCCTGAAGGCTCCTTGTGCAGCAGGCTACACCCTGGAAAATTCTGTCGTCTTTCAGCTCTGTCTCCCCAGGGCATTCCTCCTGAGGCGTAACACCACGTGGAGCTGCACCAACAGCCTCCTGCTTAGCATTTATGGGTGAAACTACGGCTCGGCCAATCAGAGGCCCCTTCAGTGAGATCTCTCTCAAGCTGTAGTGATACGGCTCATTTAATTCGCCCAGCATAACTGATGTACCGTCAATGAATTTTTAAAGAGTGAATTATCGTTACGCGGTCAGCATGGAACATGCGTGGTGTGTTTTTTAATCGTGGAACATGTATGTTGAACAGTGTATTGCTGGGAGCCTTATGAAATGGAAACTGCTGGGTGTAGACTAATAAGAAAATCTCTGGAGCAAAAAGCAGTAAAAAATGAAGAATTTACGATGTAAATTAACCATGACAACTTGACAACGTTTTTGCATCGCAATATTCATTCATTCATTTATTTTCATATTCATTTTCTTTTTTTTTTACTGAATTCAGGTAATTCAGTAAATCCACCACTTATAGGTTCACCAAAAGACTCAGCTTTAACCATGGCACCACCTGCTGGTAGATTGTTGCAAAGTATTGAATTTTCCTCCACTTTAACCAGAACCTGTCACTTTGTATCAGAGAGGATTCTGTTTTATAGTAACCCTGATGTGTCACGCTTTATTGACATGTCTATAAACCAATAAAATAGTTCTCTGGCCTGTAGCACTGGAGTCACCGACTTACGTTAAATGCTAGAAGCCAGGCCAGGATTCCTTGGCAAAGGTTACATGATCACTGTTGCACAGTCAAGAGTAAATTACCCCACTGCTGCCGTACTGATGGCTATCAGTGGTGTTTATGTATTTGGGCATTGGGGGTTTACTGGGAACTTTTCTTATTATGCAAAACATCACAGAAGCCATTAATGACAAAAATGGTTTTAGAAAGGTTAGGGTAAACACATGGAGAGGGATTATTGTTATGGGATTTTTTATTTTGTTGCTTAACCACTGACGTAGAGTTTTTCATATCTGAAGTTAAATTATTTTTTGTGAAGTAAAACAATGATCTAACTGAAATTCTGGTGTCTCTAAGAACAAGTCTCTAAGACTTCTGTGCTATGAATTTGAATTCATATCACAATTTGGAGGCTGGACCATGAAGAAGTGGGATACTTGCCAGCGAAGACTTAAGGACACAACTGACTGCACTTAAAATGGAAAAAGTGGGTTCTTGATCAAATCAAGCCTGAACTTTTGCTGAAGCTCTCATTTTGGGCATGTTATGGCACCCAGAGCATTGCAGTAGACTGCCAGGCTTGGTTGAAACCAGAAGAGGAAGTTGAATAGGCTTGAACATCACTATGAAGAAAATTCCTTTGGGAAGACTGAAGACCTGGACAGAAGATAAAAAGTTGTGGATGAACAGTCACCAAATTGACTTGAACTCTCTTTTAATAAATTTAGTGCAGTGTAAGAAACTTCTTGTATAAGACCAACCTCTCTGCAGCTTGGAATAACAATATACACATGTAATAGTAAAACTCCACGCTGCACATTTTCCTGCTGTTATTTTGTTTAGTCATTACGTAAGAAGGAAAAAAACTTTTAAGTACTAATTTTTATTTATTTACTCAACGTAAGTTTTTGCTTTCAGCATTTTCATGACATTAATTAAAATTTTTACACTTTTACCCTGTTGTACAATGAGATATATTTCAGTGAAGCAATTTAACAGTACAGTGGTTAGCTTAGGGGTATAACATCTTGGGATTTAACTGTGATATTTTGGTGTCAGTCTTGTACCGCTCTGGCTAAACAAGGCAAAAGGTTATTCCTCTGTTGCTAATAAATATGCCACATGGTTCTTGGTATGTTCACAGAATTGTTCACAACATGCTGCTTGGTGGTTAGGGAGCCAGGCTGATTAGCAATATTTTGCTGTTTCCAGTTGCAGGAGAAGCTAATGTGTGGTAGCCCAGAGACCTTCTGTTGTGCTGTTTTACTGAGGACTACATCCATGTAAAAAAAAAGCTTAATTCACTCTTGTGTGGTTTCAGAAAGAGTTTGACCAAATCTGGATGATGATGCAGATAGTCCCCGAGTTACGATGGGTCGACTTGCAATTTTTTGACCTTACAGTGACGATAGCGATACGACAGAATTGTAAAAATATTACACGTTTCGTGCGGCAGGCAAACGTAGCGGTGTACGCGGTACGATAAGTTGGGACGCTGCCGGGATGAACGCGTCTCCCGCCTTGTGATACGCCTCTGATACGCATATTTTTTTTCTGTGCTTTCGGTAGGCTAGGCCATGTCTCGACACATCTCCCTAGTAAGTCGGGGACTACCTGTATATAACTGAAGTGCATAACTGTAAGCTGCTGATGATCCTGTATTATATTTGAGTTTTATTTGTACATCCAGACCTGTCTCATTGCTTGTTCCAGGTACCTTTTATTTATACATTTCAGCTAGAGTCTTCGTTAAGTCTGCAGATGGGCAGGTGGATGTTGGTCGACGTCGTCCTCGATCGCAGTGACAGCAGTGCCCTCTTCCTCTCCGGGGGCCACCCCCTCTCCTTTGCAGGAAGGAAGAAGCATGTCGCGCCTGTCTCTCACCCGGTCCCCAGTGTCACCCCTGGCTGCGCAGGGAATTCCACTCCCAGCCCAGCTGACCAAGGCGAACGCGCCCGTCCACATTGACGTCGGAGGACACATGTACACCAGCAGTCTGGCCACCCTCACCAAATACCCCGACTCCAGGTGAGACTCTCGCCAGCCAGCACTTCCCCATGCTCGCCCAATGGCTGCTTAACCTCCAAAGATGTTCCTCGAAAATATGGAACAGAGACTCATCTGTGACAAGATTGTACTATTTTATGATTTTGAAAACTATCTGCTAGTTTTACTTCGTTTTGTGTCCTGTTCCATCAGATACCTCTAAGTAGTCCTAAGAAAAAATATCCATAAATAAAATGGAGTAATTTGAATTTAGCAGTGGATTGCCTGAATGATCAGTGGTGTATTTAGTTGCCATTAAGAAGAATGCTCCTTGTATGCTGCTAGAAATGTGTAGCACATTTGTTTGGCAACCATGTTGTCATCTTGCAGCTCCAGGGTGGCAGGTTCAAATCTGGCCTCTGTGTGTTGGAAGTTTGTCTGCTGGTGGGATGTTCTGAGGGTAGACTGAAAAATTATTGATTCAGAGAGAGAACCAATCAGATTGTAGAGGAGGCAGGTCCAAGTGACTGGAGGAGATGGGACCAAGACATCTGATTGGTTGGTCTGATATCTGACACAATATCTGATTGGTTATCACTTTGAACAAATCATTTATCGTTCTGCCCTCAAAACATTTTTATGTAAGAAGATCTCCTATGAGCAGTGTCTGTCCTTCCTGAGCTTCCTTTTCGCTGTGACTGGAGTTACAGGGGGATGCTGCTCCTGTGTGTGTGTGTGTGTGTGTGTGTGTGCGTGTGTGTGTGTGTGTGTACACATACCTTCTACTTCCTGGAAGGGGCTCTGGATCACGAAGTCCCTCTCTGGGTAAAACCAGTCCATAACACAGTGTTCCCTATTTTGTCATACAAATCGTAAAAACAGTGTCTATTTGTCAGCCACTTTTGTTCACTCTTTAATTACAAGCTTTGAAAATGGTCATTTAATGTCTGGTCTTAAAGTGCTGCTTCCACAAAGCTAGCTTGATATTTGGCCATTTCTGAAATGTTTACCGGCACCAATTTAATAAGACGGTAACTTTCAGTTGCCTGTAGTCGAGTGAATTCAGAAACAGCTACTATGGGACTGGTTACTGAGACAAAACATACGTCATCAGTATATGTGAAACATCAGTATAGGTGCATGGACAGTTAGGTGTATTATGTTACAACCATAAAAATAAGTACCATTTTTGTCTCAAAATTTAGATTAAATCAGTTTCTGATCATGTTGGTTTATAGGGTGTACTGCAAAATGTTTCACTCTTTGTTTCATCTAACAATTAGACATTTTGACATTTGGTCCTGCTAGGCCACCGTACCATACGTTTATTGAATAATATTGCCTTACGACTGACGGCCTTCTCCATTTCATCCCGGCATTTTCCGTTTCTAAAGAGGCGTGTCACGTAGCTGCGAACCCCAGCGACAGAGGGAAGGAGGTGGGCGTGCCTCACGTGCCGAGTCTCGGAATGAGAAGGATTAAAATGTCTCGCCTACTGTGAAGTTAAGGGCTTGGAGGTTTAAACAAAACTCGGGAATGTTGAGAATAAGTGCTGAACAGTTATTCCCTCCCTGCTGTGCTGTATTTACATGCATAACTTTTCTATTTAGGCCTTGCTTCTGTTGCATATACATCATGATTATCTAGCTTCTTGTACAGTGTTTTCCCCAGACTCATAAAAAATTGCCTTCAGATTAATTTCACATCCCCCCCCCCCAAATATAGAAAGGGGTGTGACAGAGTCCTTTAAAACATGGCGACACAAACTAGGCGTGGTGTCAAAATTCAGTTTAAGTAGTGGTTCTGAGAGTAAAGAACCTTAATTCAGTGATTTCTTTTAATAGATTGCTCGTTTAATTATGCAAAATGCGAAAGGAAACTTAGTGTAGTAACTAATGTGTGGGCATTCATCTTCCCAGGAACAGGCCGTGTCTGGGGACAGGAGTAATGAATCTTTGATGGGGGGTCACTGTGGTCTGCTCACTGTTCCCCAAAGCAGAAGTTTGCATAGGAGGAAGATCCCAGTCCCAACACAAGGACGGATCTGTCCGCTGTCTGCGCACTCGTGTTTGCCAGCTGATGCGCAGTTAAAGTGACTATCAGCACGCATGCGATTTTAATGGCCCGCTGGGAGAACACATGCCGGTCCGTGCCAGAACCCTGCCTGATCCGGTACCACCCCCGCCTCACATCCCAAACTGTCCCCATGAGCGGCACCCGTCCGGGGCCCAGGACCGCGCGCAGCAGCCGACGTTCCGTCCCGCGAGAACCTGACGCCGGAGAGAGAGTAGGAATCATGGAAATACCTGCTGGACAAGGCGGGAGATAGGGGACTGGGAGACTGGGAGAGCGGGTGGCCGGGCACTGGGGGGACCTGTGGCGTCCCGGGCCTGGGGAAAAAAGAGAGAGAGCAGAAGGAGAAAAAAAGAGATGGAGCAGTCAGGGAAGGAGAGGGAAGAAAAACAGGCAGCATTTTAATTGCTTTAAAAAAAAGCAGAGGGGGTGGGGGGGGGGGGGGGGGGATGAAAAACAAAAAGTGCCCCGGGGGGTGGGGTGAAATTCTGGTGGGAAGAATGGAAAGAGCAAATGGGAAAGGGGCTCCCGGGGGATTTGAGGGGGATGGGTGTGGGTTTTT
>JAODKM010000008.1:12643806-12658952 GCA_026780845.1 Petrocephalus sullivani | reverse complement strand
GGGGCGGGCGGCCGGGGGGTTGGGGGGGGGGGGGGGGGGGGGGGGGGGGGGGGCCTGGGTGAAGCCTAATGGTACACGTGAGCATAGCAATCCCGATACACAAGCGTGGTCTGCTACATCATCAGACTTCCTGTATCGTAATGGGAGGTTTGCCGGTTAATTCCCAGTAATATAAATCCAGGCCTGTGGTCAGCCTTGCTTCTTGACGAGCCCAGAAGTCACTGCACTTGTTGGGGACTCAGTGCCTTAAGCTGCTGGCACCACAGACACCGGAGCGCGCTGGCAGACATGAGCGGTGCCAGGGACGACACCAGCCCCCTGCTTGCGGAGCGCTGCTAGCAAATATACTACACTCGCATTAACTTCAGCGCAAAGGTCGCACATTTATCTCAGATGCTTGAAAACTTTCCGTCCTTGCTTTAAAATACAAAGGAAAAAACGCACAAAGACCATTAAAAAACTTACTGTATAAGCGTCAAGCCATGTATCCATTAACGCTCATGAAAGACAAGTTGTGAAACTTTGCAGTATTAAATATTCAAAGCATTTCATAAGTAAAATGAGACCAATTAAAGCAGAGGGAGACTGGTAATGAGTGCCGGATGGGTCCCTGTCCTCTGCAGCACATGCTAATGAGGCTGTTGCTTATGCACCCATCACAGCGATGTCATTTCCTGTGGTCCTCACCCTTCCGCCAAGCTCCTCTCTGAGATGGATGATGGACTTAATTAAAACTGGAATATTTTAGGGGTGGAGAATTTTAAAAGAGGTCCCTCCCCCCACCACCCTCACTTGTGGTCAGACCCCGCCTGGATGGTAGGGGTTAGACCAATTTTTTTTTTTTTTTAGTGGGTTCTTGGGGGGGGGGGTTGGTGGCAGAGAAAAGAGCTGAAAATGGCTGCTTACCCTCCACACAGAATGGCCGAATCCAGGGATCAAAAACCAAATCTACAGTTCCATTCGACAAACCAAATCAAGGCCTCCTCTGTGGGAGGGGTGGCGGGGGTGGCCAGAATCCACAGAGCATCTATCTTTCGCAAAGGCAGGGGGCGCACTTCCCACTCGCTGTGAGGTCCACAAAGGCCTTGAGAAATCAAAGGCCACTCCAAGAGGAACAGAGGCCCGTATTTCAAATGGAAAAGACAATTAAGCCTCTTTGGCAAAGAGTATTATTCCGAGCCTCTCCGAGTGCCTGACAGACTGACTGACTGCAGGGAGGCTTCAGAAACAAGCACCAGGAATGGATCAGAAACAAAAGCAATGACAGCATCGTTTATGGGATGGAATCATGAACGCAGGTGTAGGGCGTACCGAAAAGGGGACGGAGCCCAAACGCTACACGGCACGCAGGGCCACCCTCCTAATCTGTGCAGGAGAATCTGTCAGAAACTAGGCCAACTAACACCCCCCTTTGAAGGCACAAGGGGGGGCACGCGCTTCTGACACTGACAATAGTGCAGCTTCCACCCAAAGTGCTGCAGAAGCCTTCTGTGGCCCTTTACGAACACTGCACGACAAGGGCAAAAATGTTACTATCTGAAGACTGATGTCTGACAATGATGGAAGTCATCTTGCAAAAATCACTTCAGGTACTTGGCGTCTTCCGTTTGGTCTTCAGGAGAACTCTTTGGTCTCTGAATCCCAGAAGTACGACTGCTGCGCAGCTGCACACGACGTTTAGTCACGTGGAGCGAAGGTCACGTGGTGCCAAGGTGAAAGGTCACGGAAGGACCAGCCATTACGGGAGGCACCGCCCATGCCTCGCTTTTCTGTGACTGTGTAATTCAAAAAGACCCACAGCATCAGCAAAAATCCCCCCTCTGAGGCGGCTCTGTTTAGTATTATAATTGTTTAATGTTGACAATGTAAGACTACAGGCATGTGTGCAGAACAAACAGTGTCTGTTAGCGGAGTGGAAACACCGTCTTCCTGCCTCGCTTGCGGGGCCATGCCCACCGGCACATGCCGGCGCCCACGGGGCCACATGGGAAGGCCTAGGCGCCACAATGCTGGCGGGGGCATACGGGCGGGGGGGGGGGAGCGGCGCCCCGGCGCCCACGTGGCCAGCGGGGCGGGAGCAAACGTGATTAGGGAACGAGAGGGAGGGCCGGAGCCGTCAGTGTGATGGACAAACGATGCCAGGGCAGCTTAGTGGGAGGCAGCGGCAGAGAGACTCTCTCTGCATACACACGTGGGCACACTTTGCATACGGCAGGGCCGCACTTAGCCTTTGGAATGGCCCACCACCCCCACATAAGGGCTTAACCTACAAGCAGCGCTTTTATAACCAATGTGAAGGCTTATCTTACTTTTTTCCCCTGCAGCTTTTGCATTTTTGTTATAATCTCCAACCATCCATCCATCCATCTAGAATTTTTGTTCTAATTCCTGGAGTTTTGTTCATCTGATCTTGTCCGGCATCTTGTTCTAAAATGTGCCCTATACACAGATTTTGATTGACTTTGATTTGTTTTGACAGTCGGTACTGATCCGAAAGCTGAACAACCAATCTGAAGCTGCGGCAGATCAGCCGAACCTCCAACCGCAACCGTTTGACCGAAGATGGAAATTCACCTCGTGCCATTTTGCGATGTCAGGTAGTGCTTTAAACACAGCAACTTAGGGGGGGGTTAATGATGCAGTGGGTAGGATTCAAAGAGCTGCGTGCCTGAAGGTTGCTGTAAAAGCAGGAGTGTATGCGGTAAATACACACCCAAAAGAACGCTCCGTTCTTACGAAGACGCTCCGTGTAGACGCACGTTACGCCACTGAGCAAGATCCCCGTTTCAGCTGGGCCATCTCGTGAAGTTTACGCCGACGCCGTTAGACTTTAAACGCCCTCGTATCGCACAGGATTATTATGCTGTCTCCTCATTACCGCGGCGAAAATACAGCAGAACTTAAAACCACGCGCGTTAAACCAGCGGTGTGACCGCGTTCTTCGGAGTAACAGCCGCGCCGGGCAATTTGAAACGGCCCTGTGATGATTTATTAATGAAATTCACGAGCGTGTTTACCAGGGCTCTATACTGAGAGATGCAGAAGCTACATCGCAGAGACGGCTGACAAAGAAAAATAAGAGAGAGAGCGCGGCCTGGGTTGGCCTTTAAACGGATCCGGCTGCAGCACGATGCTGTGGTGCTACCGCGCCATCAACGCACAACAAGATAAGGCTCTTAAAGAACCCCCCCCCCCGCCCCCACCAAACAAAAGAGGAAAATGACGAGTTTAAAACCGCAAAAACTCAGAGAAAAGTATAACAAAGGCAGCGTTGGGTTTCAAGAGGGTGGAGTCTCCCCCCCCCCAATAAGAAGCCATTCCTAACGTGTTAAAATTGATCAAATGGAAAGCGGTGAACAGAAGGGGGGGGGGGGTGAATTAAGCTGAGGCGAAAAGTGTGACTTGGATTTAATATTTTATAATTGCCAAGGGACATTCTGAGATCAATGCATTTTTGCCTGAGACATACATCAGAAAGAGATGTACTTCAGTCTTTTTTAAGGAACTTCAGTCTATTTAATTCTGCTGTCTGATGCATGTGAAATAGGCCCTTCTTGGCCTTCCTCTGTACCTCCTGGCGCGGCTCGGGGCGGGAATTACCATTGTTAATGGGCCGCCATTGGAGGGACCGGGCACGCCGGCCAATAAGCCGTCCTCGGTAATGGATGGGCTTGTTTATTCGCTTGCGCCATTCTTTTTTTCCCCCCATGGCTAATTTTAGCTGCGCCGCCTTTAACGGTAAGAGAAAAAAATAAAAAATAAAGAGGCATAAATAAGAGCACGTCGAAACTCGTGTGACTCGCCTCGCCATTAACCGACAGGACCGGGCCGGAACTGGGCTGGGTGGACTCGCAGAGGGGGTGCGGATAGGGTCAGAGGGTACGCAGATTTGGGGAAGACCGTCCCTAAGAGTCACAGAGCCTGCCCGCCCCCTCCCAGCGAGGAATTGACTCACAGCAGGTGATGTAAGCTCCCTTTCGCTCTCCTGAGGAATCAATGAAGAACACAGCCAGAACCCGGAATCCAGGACCAGGAACCCCTCGGTACCCCATTAACCCTCAGTCACGGTACTTCAACTCAGCTCTACCTAGGCCTGGCAGGTATTGCCAAGATTACAAATGACCATAAGAGTACTGCTTTCGAAAGCACCGCCAAAATACACAGTGCGACATACGAAAGGCACGACGGTATGAAAACCCGGCGATAGCCCAAGCCTAGCATTTTCATTATTTTTTTTTAAATCCACATTTACTCACTCATGCACTCCGCCACTGAACATACCACCTTTGTGCTTCCCACATGCGAATCCACCCCCAGGCCTCGGATTATCTGCTGAACTCGGCCCCGCACACCCCGCTGCGCGTTCAGCTGGGAGGTATGGGCGACCAGACGCTGCGCCCAGGCAGGGATCCGTCTTCGGCACAGACACTAATTAGCGATTAAACACCTTCATATTCCTGCCTGACCAGGGTTCGGCACTGACTGTTAATGTTACATGTGAAAGATTCCGACGTATTACGTTCGAATGAATTAACTACATTTGTGCCATCAAAAGTGCAGAATTGTTTCTATGGGCCCAAAAAAAAAAAAAAAAAAAAAAAAAAAAATTCTGATATCTACCGCCCTGCACACCTGAGGACCATTTAGCTAACTTACGTCGGCTACAGACTATGCTTTACGAATATTACAAAAAAATATATATTACGCTAACAAATACTGCAAATTCAAATGACATAAATCTATTAGTTTTAATATTAAGAATTTTATTGCGCCTAGCTAAGTATTACGACTGAAAGATGAGGGGGTACTGTAACAGCAAATCCAAGCAACAGTACATCTGCTGGACAGCGTACAGTGAGGCCGATCCATCAGAACAACAAAATGTCTCATTCAAGTTGAAGCCCCTGCGTGGCTCAGTCTGCATCTCCTACAGCAGATGGATGACCATGAATATTCATGAGCGGTAATATGGGTCTGTTGTAACGGTTTGTCGGCCTCGTATGATCAATCTTCTCACCCCCCAGACAAAGCCCTTCATCAGAAACCATCATCTTCATCATCCACACTTGCCCAGGAACACTGCTGCTGACCAACATAAGCCTGAAAGTGCAAGGCAGCATGGAGGTTGGCACAGTGCCCTGCTCTCTGTGAGGGGGGACGGAGTAAACAAATAGCATCCAATTAACCTTCATTACAAACCAGATGTATTCATTCTCTTTTTGAAAATGGGGTTAACCAGGTGTCCCACAGAGAAGCATATGGATGGGATTGGCATAGAAGGAAATATGTACATACAAATAGCACATTCAATACCAAAAGGCTTTTACAGACATACATCTACAAATTTACTAATGACAATACAATATTTAACAAGATATCAATCATATCAATTACCAATACCACTGGGTGAGGGCCAGCATGAAATATAACTCATTACCAGCCCTGCTCTTTGTGCCAGACTGATGCCAATTCAATTAGGCTCTACCTGAGATCACAAACAATATGGCTGCCCTCTCTCTAGCTGCACTGCTGCCCCCTACTGGCCCAGGCAAGCACAGAAATTCCTGTTCCTCGTCCTACTTACTCCTCCCACTACAGGGTTCCAGTATGAGTGCGTTAATAATTAAAGGACATTATGAAAGGCAGTGCAGGTGCCCAGACACCAGGAGAGCCCTTGCCGGCAGGAAACAACCAATGACAAAACAGCGTGATGGAGGTCACATGACCGCGTTCGCGTCCATCCACTTCCTGTCATGACACAAACTGAAAGACCGAAAAACTTTGATTCAAAAAACCTGATTTGAGCTACATTCCTTACAATAATTCTCAGGCATGTAAAATTTTGGGAGTATTTTTGAAATACAGGTCATTTAAATGCCTGGCCTTTATCATATAGCTCAACAGCAGAGCCA
The DNA here is from genome assembly GCA_026780845.1 of Petrocephalus sullivani. NCBI lineage: Eukaryota > Metazoa > Chordata > Actinopteri > Osteoglossiformes > Mormyridae > Petrocephalus > Petrocephalus sullivani. The sequence goes on along the minus strand of JAODKM010000008.1, from coordinate 12,653,040 downwards.
TTCAGCAAACGCAGAGTTCGAAGAATGGCTAACCCCTCCAGAACTGGCATGCTGTCTGTCAGTGACGACAGCAGCTAAACGAAAATGCGAAATTGTGAGAACAAAGCTGTTGCGTCTTCATTAACAGACACAAAGACCCCCCCGCGCCGCATGTGGCCTGCCGCGGACTCATTTTGCAAACGCCTCCCTTCGCCGCTGCCTCTGAGGGGCTGCTCTGGTCTGAAATTATTCACTACCTTTAATAAAGTCATTACAGCGAATGGCAGGGTGTGGAGAGAACACCCCCCCCCCCCACAAAAAACTCCACAGCCATAAAAATGTGGGGGGAAACCCGAGGTGAAAAGAATCTTAAGAAAGTAGTAATAAGCGGGACGTACCAAGTGTGCAAGGGGCTCGCAGCTTCATCTGGCCACAGACAAAGCAGTGGAAGAGCTCATTCACATGTGCCTTCCCCCAGCGCCCAGAAGTGGGTCAGCCCACCGCTGGCTGGGAGAGGGGCCTGGCAGCACAGTCCCCCGACGTCCCCAACGCGCAGAGAACCGCAGAGCCTCTCGCTCCTCACCAGTATAATTATATCAAGATTAACAAGGGAGGTAATTAATTTCCTTAAGATGGGTATCTTTCAGGCGCCCCAGGCTCAACTTTGTTGTCAAAACTGTATACTTAGCCGTTATTAAAGTGCAAACTTAAAGCAGTGACAGGAAACTCGCTCGGTGTACGGAGAATCATTTTATTTCGGCGTCTCGCATAGCGTTACAGAGATTCATAAACTCGCCAGCTCACTAACTGGTTGTGTTCCAACTAAGCCGTTTGTGATGAAGATGCTGCTTAGATTCTCAGCAAAGGGCACAGAAACAAATTTAGCCTTTAATGATGCCGAATCACATCGGCGGCGATCTTGATGCCTCATATCTCTCCACCACAATTCCAGACGAATTCCTCTGCCCCTGACAGGAAGATGATATGCCAACTAAGCTACCAACAAAGGCTCAAAAACCTTTGTTTTTGGTGGTTGATTATATTCTGGTTCTAAGTCCTAAGCTCAGAAGGCTTACAAGGCCGGGCTCAGCACTACATTAGTATTACTTGAACGCGGAACATTACTTCCCACCTGCTCCTGAAAGAATTCCCTTATTCGTAAGCGCACGTTGGCGTCAACAGGCCAGAATGGCCACACTGCGACGGTTTTGTCAAATGTAAGAGTGCCTGCGCGTACGACAGAAATATGCTTCATAAAATGCACAAATATTGGGCAACATGCTAAATTCACTGAAGCATTACATATCTTATGCATTCCTTCAAGTAGTCAGAGCCTAAAACCTTGTCCAGTTAATTGTCATCTTAGAAGGGTTATTATATTAGATTTACCTCTAAAAGACATCCGAACGTTTCTGAAATGCCGCTAATCAACAGGTAGGATATATGAATGGGCAGCAGGGAGATTTCCTAATTGTTTCTGAAGGGAGCTGCTGTTGCCATGGTGAGCAGTAAACTGGAGCCAGACCTTTCTGGACCAACCACAGCCTGGCTCTGCAGAGCTTGTCAGGTCTAGTCTTCGTTGTAGTGCTACCTACTGCCTTGGGACCACTGAACACAGCAGCCCTGCAACCCGGAGAAGAGGTGACCCCCTCTAAAAGCTCTGAAGCCCTTAGCTTGTGGATGCTAGACAGGTTTCCGCAATCTGCGTGGGAGTTGCCAGATACAGTGCCCCCCTGTGGACCGAGACGAGCACAACACCTTCTGGCCGCATCCCAGCCCTATCAAGGTTAATCTCTTCATGTACTTTTTTCCATTTTTCCTGCCCCATAAATCTAAAACCTTGCATATCTGGTTAAGGAGGAGGCAGCCAACAACACTGCGGTAGAGTATGCTGACTAATGGCCAAGAAGCTGCGGTTTCCCGGAAAGGTGACTGGATTACTGTTACGGTTAGGAGCAGGGCACTCATTTAGCATGAAACAGGAGTCTTTTCAATTAAAAAAGGTCCAGCTATATTTTTTATTTGTATTTGCTATTAAATACGCACGGCCGCCGTCTCCTGCCTCCTTTCTTTCCCCTCCAGATTGCAGGTACTGATGGTGTTGGTGCTGCTGTTGGTGGTTGGGGTGTGGGTCTCTCTCTAACTTTTTGCCCCCAGCATCCCCATTAACAGATAATCTCAGAATACCTCAATGCAATTAATTCCATGACAAAGCCCGACTGAGCCAAACCCTGCGAGCAGAGGAGGGTCTCAGTGATACGTCGGAGCCAAGGGGCAGGCGAGAGCCGTCGGGGGGGGGAGAGGCGGGTGCTGATGTGCTTGTTAAAGCGGGTCACCTACCAAACTCAGGGCCAGCCCAAGGTTACAAAGCAGCAGGGGGCACAGGAGACACCCGATTCGTTTGGGGGGGGGGGGCCTTGGGACAGCAATGCTGTGCAATCACGCACTTCAAACAGAAGGCCCTCTATTGCACCATGCAAGTACCACGGGGCCCCGAAACCTGTGCCTACACCCAGCCGGACTCACTACAGTGGAAAATGCAGGAAAAAGATGCAGACAGGTCAAATGAGGTCATGGTGACGTGCACCTCGTACAAACTGAATGAGATTTATTACTGGGGCAGCAAGTAAGGTTTTACTTCTAATTGCACCCACCCCAATACATTTTCCATGGAAAAACCGAACGGCTCCCTAGGATTCCAACAGCAAGTCTGAAAGAATTTCTCCATCCCTAAACATCTTTGATTCATTAATTCTCAGGGGGAACAAATTACATTGTTGAGGCTTACATTGCATATGAAACAAACAGGACTCCAGCAACACACAGGAATAATCTCACTGCAGTGAACAGAAACAAATATTAACCATGTCACAGAGGACGAGCACAACTAACACAGGTAAAGTGTGATGTCATCAGATGAAGGGGTCTTTGTCCATCACTTGAACAGAAAAGAAACTCTATCAGTAGTAGGCCCTGAAGTGAAATTTGAATGTAATTGCTTGTCTAAATGTGGAAGGCATTTTGAGCCTTAAGAAAGGACCCTTAAAATAACCACAGATGTGCGTTTGTTTTGCTAGTGCTCAATAGCTTTCCTTTTTTTTCCTACTCAGATTCCAGGGCCTTTAATTTCCCCCATCGGTTGCTGTAGGTGAGACACTGTTCCAGGGCGCCGGCCTGGACTACCCGCCATTACTCTTACCAGAACCGGACTGCTCTGCTGAAGCCGCAACCCAGACCAGCTGTCCTCCGCCCTTACTCTGAACAGGTCTGCTCCAAATCCACAGTGCACAGGACCTGTCCCCTGAAAACCCCATCACACTGTCCGAGCAGAGGAACAGGAGCAACATCATTACCTCTGTGTACTAATATTAGTATTTGGAGCTTCTAGTCCAAAATACTGCCCTCTGACTCTGGAGTAATCAACAGAAGGCAGGGGGGGGGGGTCAACACTTCCCTCTCAAACCAAACAACCCCCACCCTGGCCTCCTATCTGCCGAGATTATCTCCCCACCCCATTCTGCAGGCAGAGGACAGGACAGCTCGGAAAGGGGGCTACGTGGCGAGACACGGCCGGCTGGGGATTGATTTACTTCATTAACAGAGATTACAAGTTTAACTTACAAAACCAGGAGGTCAAAATTTCTCATTTAACAAAGGAATGGAGGAGGACCGGGGGCCTGGGAGACCACACTTATTACCAACCAGGCGTCTCAATCCGCCTTTGATGTTGCACATACCCCCCACCCCCGTTTTCTTGGCAGAAGGGTTGATTTTAATTGTAGCTATAGAGGGGAGCGCAGTTTGCTGTAAGACAGCCTCCACATCTGCAGCGAGTGCGGCTTTGGTGATATTGGGCGCAGTCCATCGCCCGCGGCCCCTTTTAATGGCTCTCCTTCTCATACCAGCCTCAGATTGTTTTCCACGTGATTCCTGTTAATTTAGCTGCAGGAAAGGGCATCAGTTTTCTTCCCTGCTCTCCCCCCCAGCCCTATTTTTTTCTCCTCCTCCTTTCCCCCGCTCTCTCTCTCTATCTTTCTCTCCCGCTCCCTCCGTCACCATACTCGCACAGTAGGTGATATGAATCCAAATGAACGGCACGGTGCTCTGACCACCTCTTCCACACGTGCCTGTAAAAACACGGCATCCTGGGTAAAATGTGCCGCCGCCGTCGTCCCTTCAGAGTCCCCCGCCTGCTGACCAACAAGGTTTCTGATGCCACCTTCTCGTGGCGATGGTCGAGGGCCGGACGCCAGCCAGGGGTCGGAGTTAATAAGCGAGCTCTTCGAAAGGCAGCCTCCCACCGGTTTATGCACTCAAACGTGTCCCTCAGAAGCACCCAGATACAGACTTCACTTCGGAGGAAATACCGCAGGTGTCATTTTATACGAGCGAGCTAAAGCCTAAAGTGAAGTTAAAGGTGTAAAATCGGAGCACAGCTAAAAACCAAGTGACCGAGGTTTGGTGGAGTAACAGAACACAGTCAGTCATCGCCACGTAGAGGGCAGAACGGGAACCACTCTAGACCCGAATGGACCGGACGAGGCCCTGGCTAATGCCAAGCCCCATCCCTGACTGGATCCTAAGAGACGACCCCCCACCTGCCCCAAATCCTCTCTTAACCTCCCCCCACTATCCGGGAAATCTGGCTACTTACACAAGGCCGTCAACAAGCACGAGTGGGGGGAAAAATGGCCGATAACAAGATCAAATCTAATGAATCTTTTTTGACTTTTAATTCTCGACTTGTACTCACTGTGCCTTGAAGACGGAATACATTCCTAATGTCCACGTCAATATCTTTGGTCTCAAGGCGGCCATAACTCAAAGAAGGTAAATAAAATTCATCGGCTGCTCGTGTGCTCTGTACCACAGGCTAATCGTTTCCTGGTGATTAATGCCACGGCCGGCGAACGGACACCTGACGTGCCGCCGAGAGCCACCGGCAGCCGTCGCCGTCTCGTCACCGCGGGGCACCGCAGCGGCCAGCTCCTGCCCACGCCCCCCCACCCCGGGTTGGCATTCAAAGGAAAGCACGGCTTGATCACAGCAGGAGTCCCCCTCCCACACATGCACGCACACCGAGAAGCCAGAAATCCAGCCCTGGAGGGTCACTTTCAACCCCCCTCCCTTAGTTGGTCACTGCAGGCGAGCTCAGTGCTGGGGTGCGTCTCGGTAAAGCCCCCGGCTCCTCGTCAGTCCAGGCCCAGCACACAGCTTTTCAAACGGGTTTCGGAACCAGTTTCAACAGGTGCTGTCCATCACAAAGAGCAAGGCTGATGGGGCTTATGGACCACAGCGCAAGCCTACGCCATCTTGGGACCCCCTTACAGGGAGCACTTTCACTATCGGGGGGGAGGGACCCTCACAAAGGGAGGTGAGGGGCCTGTAGCCGTGAGTGACTCAGGCGCCAGCCATCGTGCCTCTTAAATCGCCACGTGGGCCTGGTGTTAGGGGTGGCTGGGAAAACGGCACTAAGGTGAGTGTGCGTAATGGGTAAGCAGGAGCTCAGCACAGCTTAACGCTCTAGCGAGCCTCTTAGTCAGGAATGACCATACTGCACGCAGAACACATCCGCACGATAAAAAAAAAAAAAAACACTAGTCCATTCAAAGACGAGTGGATACCTAATTAAAATACCTTTTCTTCAAAGAAAGAAAGTTATCCATTAAAAAATAAATTGATCAGGCCAGAGTAGCACAAATGAGCAGTACACTGTGCAGACAATGAGGTATTGTTGATGCGAGTAAAGGCTTTTCACTGAAGATGACCCATATTTTCGTTGGCAGGAACACTGAAAGGGAGGTCTTCAGTGTCGTTTAGACTACTCCTGATTGGTCACGTGACTTAGGGGCCGTCTCGTAAGCCCAGAGAATGTCACCAGGTGACATGCCCAGAGGAGGATAGGGGACTCACGGTGCCGAATTCTATGAAGGGTCGCTTTACAGAGATCAATCGCACCCCCTTCTTCCCACCCCAGTGCCTATCCCAGCATTCCGTCAGGACGGCAAGAAAAATCAACAGTTCACAGTGTGGGAGGAATAATGGCCTGGCACACTTGCTCATTTGCATAGCGCCCCCAGGTGGAGGGAGTGCCGTGACACTGAAGCGTAAATGACTCCACAGCTTCCTTTGACTGGGAGCAGGTTCCGCCGAAAGGCACGCGACCAGCGTGACCGCGAAATGGAGCTCTGGGAGCGTTTACAGCTGGGGGAAGGAACTGGATCGCTCGCGGTCACCACCCGGCCAGTGCCGCTCGACCCCAGCGATTTTATACGCTCCAGGTTCACGGTAGGTTTTGAGCAGCGTTGTGAGAGTGGATCGGGACAAGCTAACGCCACGGCCGTGGGTTTGCAAAGGGGTTCCTAGTGTTAACGGAGAGCTGCTAATGAGCTTCACTGATGTAACCAGTTTAGAATGACGTGGCGACGATATCCAAACGCCATCAATCTTCCTCGGGGAGCTGTACTGTGACTGAACAAAAAGGTGGTATTCTGGAAGCGGAAGACAACGAGGCAGGACAATGGCCATTACACATCCTCACCTTGATATCTGACTGCCCCCCCCCCCGCAATAGGCCTCTGTCCTTAAGGCCCACCCCTGAAAATCACATGGGTACTACAGCTGAAATTCAAAATAGGCTGTGACTTCAATAGTTCACATACAAACAACAAAAAAACTGAACGGATGATATATCGTGTTATCATCTGTAGGCTGTTTACTGGTTGCTATATGTAACTTCAAGCACTAAGCCAAAGAAAATTTCTTGTGAATTTATATGGCGATTAAGACTGACACGTCCTCCCTGTAAGCCCCACCCTTGACACTTCCTCCCCGTAAGCCCCACCCCTGACATCCTCCCCATAAGCCCCGCCCCTTAGCCACGGGCCCTGCAAACCCCGCCCCTGCGAGGCCGCCCCCTTACCTCTGCCCCCGACACCACGGCCCCGGGTGAGTCCAGCTTGCGCTTCTTCCGCGGTCCGATGGCTGCCAGCGCCGTCAGGTTGGCGTCCCGCTGCCTCATCTGTGCCAGTTCCTGCTGCTGCATCTGAGAGGAACACAGCCAGAACAGGGTCACGCCACAATCCTTCAGCGGAGGCATGCCAGGGCAACACATTCCTTTAATATCCATAATTCATCTACCCAAGCAGTTAAAATTGAACCATTTTCCTTCTGATTCTGGAATATTTCTGACAAATGCCACAGCTGACAGCATTCCCACATTTTAGTCTTTATCCCAGTCATTCTGCCTCACAAAATAGTTAATTAGGTACATCTAGCTAGTACTGGGTAGGACCAGTCTTTGCCTCCAGAACCGCTTCGGGGGTTGGAAGCTGTGCATGCAGAGAAGCCTTTCTGCACACCACCGTTGTAAGGAGCCGTTATTTGGTACTTTTGGCCTTCCTGTTAGCTCAGATAAATCTGACCTCTCTCATTTACAAGGTGTTTTCAGACTAGGTGTTATTTATTAAACACAAAATCTAGACATTGTACAGCATAAAAATCCAAGGAAGGAGCCTATATGTGATATGGCAAAACCACGGCATTTGAATAGCTTGGACCAAGCGTCCCGGCCACTGCAGTGCCGAGTCGCACAGTGAGCGGCCCTCAGCCCCATCTGCATGCGGCATGTGTTCAGTGGCAGCCGCGCAATTCGCTGTTGGTGCGGAGCAAGTGTGTCTGATAGAGAGGCCACTGGGTGTAACCTGCTTTGCAAAACAAGCAATATAAAAAAAAGCAATCGCGTTAATGTTAAAAAAGCAGCACTGAACAAAATGTAGTGACCAGGCTGAGCATTACGGGTTCATTTCATTTGTTTCGGGTTTATTATTTGGCGGCGTTATTTATGATTCACTCCATAATACTCGCGTTTGGTGCTGTTGCAGTGTAATGCCATTCTGGAAGATTACTCCCCGCAAGACTAACTGTTGTAGCCTCAGTCTGTTCAGTCTATTACAGCATGCCTAAAAATGGCGGCACCTCTGCTGGGGAGGCTTGAGAGCAGTGAAAGAGCTCATTTTGTACCCGGTCGTGTTTTCACGAGTTGAAATTCAGGAGGCCTTTCCTCACACATATAGTGCAGTGAACGGCATCTATTCTTGGGGAAATATATTTCTTTGCTCGGAACGTGTGTATTTAATAGGTGTTCTAAGCTTCCAGCAACAACGTGGTGCAACAGACACCTGCTTTAGTCTACAGGTGCTTGGCTTCAGAAACGTGCAAAGCCATGAGGACAGGGATAAGATGCCCGTAAAGGCCGGGGGGCGGGTGGGCCACCTCCGACAGAAATGATAACAGGGTCCGGGGACCCTGACGGGACAAGCAGACATGGAAGCTCTCCTACAGACAATAATAAATGTCACCGCGAAGCAGAGACACCAGTAAGACCCAGAAAGGAGGCCCAATGTAAGAAGGGGGTGACCCAGGGAAGCAGTAACAAGAGCGAGATCAAATAGCATAGAGGTGCCTCATTCACTGCGGTGGGGACGCTGGGGAGGTTCTGCATAGACATATTGTTCTCCATGATGGATACAGAAACTCATGAGAGAAAGTGCTGGGGGCAGGAATCAGAGAGCTGGGCCAACCAGCACACCTGGAGGGGGGGTTTAAGGGCCCAACACTGACACAAAGTCTGTATTCAAGTCTGACCTGTGAGGTGCCTGTAAGACATGAGGTCACGGTGGGTGATAAGTCAGGCAACAGGGGTTTGGGGGTGGGGGGGGCAACAGGGTATCACACTTTAAGAAGAAAATGGAGCCAGACAGAAAGGGGAAACCAAATTTATAGAAAATCAATTTGGCTCTGTCAGCAGAAAAGGAAACAAAAAAACTAAACTCAAAATGATAACTGGAACTAAACCCCGGTAGACCTGGCAATCAGGGGAAGCTTTATTGATCAGTATTGTAATATACAGAGACGGGCGGCTGAATGACCCAAAGTTGGCTAATCTCCTTTGTTCTCATGACTATTTGCGGCGCCAAAGGACGCTCGTCACAGGGCGTCTTTCGGGCGCCCGACACAGGAAGCTGCCGAGTGATTCGGCACGAGACTGTGACCTTTACCGCAAAACTCACACCGGAGCCTACCCAGGGGCGGTTTGGCAAAGCAGCACCACCCCCCGCCCCCCCCGAAACCCCACACTGAAAGGGAGCCGGCGCGGCTGCCTCCAGGTCAGATGTGCCGCTTGTACGGGGGAGGAGGGGGTGGGCCATACCTGCTGTTTTCTTTGTCTGAAAGACCCCCCCCCCCGCCTCTCCT
>JAODKM010000008.1:12607507-12621193 GCA_026780845.1 Petrocephalus sullivani | reverse complement strand
GGGGACTTAAACATGCCGCAGACTGAGGAGGGGGTGTAGCGGTCATCGGGGGCACAGCTCTGCGGTTCCGACACAGCGTCACGCCCACGCTGCGAGATGCCGTCCGCACGTGCTCTGCGGGATGCGGAGCGGCTTACAAACTCTCTTGGCACAGTCACGGGGAGGAGGAGGAGAATGAAGAGGAGGAACAGAGCTAAGGTGCCCCCCCCCCCCTGCTTCTGCAGGCCTTAGAAGGAAAGGAGAACAGGCCGGCATACCCAAGCGGTTAGCTGGGTTCCTCTTGAAGAGCATTCTTAGAAGGCTCTGGGCTTCGGTGCTCAGAAACTGCGGCATTCCCAGCTTGGCTCTGCGGAAGGGGCCAGATGGGAGACATCACGGCGACAATTATCCGCCTTTCCGCTAAGAGCCGAGTCGGCGAAAGACAGCGATCCGCCGGCTTTGCGCCTGTTACTCTTAAATAAAAACAGCGCAGATCATCTGCAGCGTTCAGATTCATTTTTCACAGTGCCGTTATTACTCGGGAAATATCCCAGAATAAAGGCAGGGTGCCTGTCGGGCCCAGATGGAGGATTTGCATGTGGAAGCTGGACGTGTAAAAGCCAACACTAAAAACTGTGTATACGGTTTAAATGCTCGTGTCCATTTTATTTAGGTACGCGGTGACAGCAGACGAGGGGGCTTATGGCGGAGGGGGATGGAGGTTATATGAGATTACCGAGCCCGGGATCAGAGGATTAGACCGCAGCTGAACTTACTTAAGGATCATGTTCATGGTCTCGTTGCGGTCTTTCCCTTGGAACGGTAAGGTTCCGGTTAGCATTTCAAACTGGGGGTGCAGAGAAACACAGACTGTGACAAAGGTCCGGCAGAAACCCTGATGGCATTTTTGTGATGCGAGGTTTGAATGCGACAAACTAAGCTGAACAGCGCCCTCTGCAGTCAGAGCAGGGAGATTACAACTGGGCCATGTAGATGTCTACAATGAAAATTATGATATATGATAAACTGTCTTAGGCTTGCAAACACAAACTGAACATTTCTTCCAATGAGAAGCAGAGGTGGGAGGGGCCTGTAGCCAGACGTACCATGAGAACTCCGAGAGACCACCAATCAGCACTTTGGGTGTGTCCTCTTCTGTTGACCACCTCAGGGGCCATATACTCCACAGTGCCACAGAAAGAGTAGGCTTTCTTATCCTGATCTACCGACTCTTTACTGAGCCCAAAGTCTGCACAGAAGCAGTGAAGAGTCAGGGTCATGCAGACATCAACACGGGACAAACATCTCAAGCTACATTATAATGACCGGGACAAAACTTAATACATAAGCGGGCGATTCCACTCTAGATAAGTACTTGCTTGTGCGCGGCCCATGTGAGCACAGTGTTACACTGACGCTACACGGCTGCAGACACATCGCATGATACTAGACCGAGCGGAACTGCGGGGGACGCATTACGGCCGCGGCCTGCTGTGACCCCGTTGCCAAAGAGGACCCCACGGTACCCCTTTCCCGATGTCCATTCTCGCGGCTTAAAGACCATGTGAAACAGAGTGGCACCTCGCCCTCACAACTCGGGGGGGGGGGGGTGGGGCCGTGCTCCCCCACTTCTCCATCCATCCCGCCCCCCCCCCCGTGCCCCAAGCCGCCCCCCCCGTCCCCCCTCTCGCCTTCCTCCCCCCCCGGGCAAAAAGGCGGGGGGAAGGCGGGGGCCCCCCCCCCCCCAGGGGGGGGGGGGGGGGGGGGGCGGCTTGCTCTCAGCATTTCTGACAACTGATGGCCCACGTGAGCTCGTCTCGGCCGCGTTTACGAAATTTACAATGAAATCTTACAGGGGAAAAAAAAAGAAAAAAACCCTGGCAAGCGAGCGAGCAAGCACAGAAAACGAGGAATCGCCAAGGAAGCCGTTTCCACGACAACAGCATGACAACGTAAACAAAGGGAGTAGGAGGATGAGCAGTAAATACCTGTTAGCTTGATATGTCCAGCTTCATCAAGCAAAATGCTGAAAATTAAAATCACATTCTCCAATACAGGTACACAAAATGCACATCAACAGTATAGGCAGACACACTATATGGGACAGAGCTGTTAACAGGTTCTGACCTACAGTACTCTGTAGAGACCGAATTGGACCAGATTCAAGGCTGTATATAAAACTTACAACACACAATTAAATGTGACTAATTAAATGTAAACGGAAAAAACCTGCTGGCAGATTTACTGATAGAGAATTAGACACTGTCTCTAAGCATTAGGGATGGTTCATGTACATCGGAGAGCACTTCATAGCTTCAAAACAACACGTTGAAAATGTCTACATTCATTGGCATCTGAACACTGAAGACTTCATAGACATCCTCACTGCCTATCTTGGGGCAAAGAAACTTTGTAGGTCTCTGCGAACACTTGTGTATGCGTCGCCTAGGTTACTGGCAGGGCGGGGGGGGGGGGGGGGGGGGGGTTTGGGGGAGAACAGAGGGTCACAGGAAGAGCAGGGGACAGGTTTTAAGTCAGATCGAATCACAGCTGCACCGAGAAGCTCAGCCTGCAGACCTGGGAGATGACGGAGGCCCCCGGGGCAGGGGGGGCGGACACGGGGGTGTGCGGGGCATTCTGTCCTGCCGCGATCACCGTCTGTGGCTGCTGGGGAGCCGGCACCGGGCCCCCGATCACAGCCGCCTTCTGGGTGGGCACAGACAAACAGGATGTGACAGCCTCACAGCGAGGGCGGGAAGGACAGATGGGCAGGGTGACACCCCCCACGCCTGGGATTCTCCGAGACAGACCCCCGCTTTCTTATGAAACTTTTTCAAAAAGTTACTGTTCAGGCGATTTCTAAAGCATTCCAATTCCAAGATGGAAACCGGGAATAGCAGTAAAAGTTGAGAATAATCATTTCAGCCAATCCCGTGCTGGCTAAAATGACGTTACGTTTGGGGGACAGCGCCATCTGCTGGGGGAGCAGGGAAGGTGCAGGAAGGAGAGCTCACCGGAGCCGCTACCGGCGAGGCCCCCTGGAGGGCAGGGCTGCCAGTAGGGGTAGGAGACACCACCTTGGCCTGAGCGGGAGGGCCGGGCCGGATGGCCTGGGAGGTCACGGGGGCCGGCTGGAACAGAGAGGGAGAGAGAGTGGGATGTGTGAAGAGACTTCATTAGACCAGAGCGCTGCTGGAGTCTCCCGAGCCAGACCAGCTAATCACTCATCGGGGAGGATCCGGGGCCTTCTATTCCTGGCCGCAGCCCTTGGCATTGTTCTAGCGGCATCCGGTACAGCCCTGGGCGATGCCTGGAAGGGCGTGTGGGGGTGAGGTGGCGATGGGCACAGACAGGATGTGCCGCGCCTGCAGAGGCACTCGGCAGCTGCGGGTCCGCGGGCAGTGGGGGGGGGGGGGGTTTACACTGGGTGGCGTGTCTCTGACTCGGGGGGAGGGCAGCCACGGGGAGCTGCTGGCTGCTCCATCACAACAGATTACTCACATGCAAGCCAGGATGCTGTTAGCTTTTTAAAACGATTGGACAGTGCGCTGATGAATGATTTAACGAGCGTGGAAGAAAATCTCACCCCCTCCCAACCCCTCAAGAGGAAAACGCGGTGCCCCGGGACAGGTGAAGCAGAGCCAGGTCCCAAAATTCCCCCTCCGTCTCTCCCAGTCTCCACTCCACTTTGCCCCAGTCTCAGTTTTCAACAACAGCATGGCAGACGGTCGCGGCTGGGCATGGCACGGAGCATCTCTGAACACAGCAGCTCCCCCAGATGGGGCTCATCTCGGGAGCAACCTGACACCTCAGAGGGTGAGGCTGCCATGTCTGAGGATGCTGGAGAGCACAGAGAGCACAATCTGCAAGCCACTTAAATGATGCCGGAGCTCCAGGACACACACAGTCAGCCAGCAAAGGCTTTTAAACACAGGGGTCGGGCTCCAGTCGCAACACGGAATCGAAAAATCCCCGAAATCCCAAGACGGCAACAAGTGAGGCAGTGATGGACAGATGAAATGGGAACATTGTCAAGCTGAAGTACTCCTGACATATTCTTTGACAGTAATTTAATTTCTATTTTGAAATAAAATCAAACAGCATTCAATATTTTTGCCATGAGAACACCTTTGACCTCGTGCTATTGATCCAGATAGAGTTCCACACAGAAATACAGTTCCAGAGTGGAGCAAAACGTGCTCAAAAAAAACCACATTGTACAGCCTGGGCCCCCATCTGGGTTGGCCGGCTCTCCATATGTGCGGCCCTGTAAATATACGCACGTACGGGGATACAGCCAATTTCCCAGCTATGACTCACACATAAGAAACGGTTGTACTAAAACAGAGCTAAAAAGCATCTGAACAAATGAGGCGTTTGGACTGAGAGTAGAAATACTGAATACCAATGCATAACTGACAGCAGTGGCAGAAAATGGACTGTGGCACCCTCTAGTGCCAACACGTAAAATGCAGCTCTTACTCACACAGGTGATGTTAGTTTTCAACTAGGCTTGGGCGATATGTCGATATTATCGTGGCGATGTTGGCAGCCTTAACTAACTATATCAACTTTCGCTTTGAAAAGATAACCGTCAAACACGTTACACCCGCACTGAAGATAAAGACAGCTGACAAGGTCATGAAGAAAAATACTAGATGGTTTTCTTGCTTGTTACCAACCCTTGCTGTGTCTAGTTTATGCCATGGTCATACATGAACTCGGGACATTTTCCGGAGAATGATTAAAGTCTGGACATTTTCTGGAGTTGCTGTTCCTCACACGTAGCACACAACCAAGGATCTTCCACATCAGAAGTGTTTACAACAACTAGCAATATTCCGCTTAGTACACTGGCGGCGCTCAGGTAGAGCATGCAGCAGACCTTCTTTCGCAGTGACGACTGTTTTAGGTTTGATATCAGTTCTACATTTATTTGGACGTACCTGCAATATCAGCGAAATAATGGAAAGCCATATACTACGGAAGCGTATCGCATTCATCTGGAACAAAACACAAAAATGATTTGTTTTTCCCAATTAATGACAGTCATGCTATTTGATAAACTAATAATTCCATCATTGCTGCTTAGAAACATCAATATTTCCCAATGTCTCAAACAGAGATAAAAAAAGGTTGTCTTGTTAATTCAGAAAAACAGGAAAATATTACTCGTAAAAACAGGGCAACTGTCATTAATTCGGAAAAACAAAACTGATTTTTTTCAAGATGAATACAATACGCTTCCACAATATACTGGCACAAAGCAGCCAAATATTCTTCTGTTTTTGCACCAGACCGCACGATAGAAACATCATTAACACACCCACTTGCTCGCGCTGAATTCTCCAGAAAACGTCTGGCTCCATTCACACTTGAGGATCGATGGGATATTATCCAGACTTTGTATTAGGGATCTAGCAGGGTAAACTCTGTTAAATGTCTGGCACTACTGTTTCAGACATTTCTGTTCCCATGTACTGTCCCTCTGGGTGATGTCTAGAAAAGTACCAGGTGGCAGTGCATGTCTCAAAATGGCTTAAGAGCAACATCAGCTAAATGCCTCCTCGTGGCCAAATCCTGCAGTTTTTATTAATCAGTGACTTTTTTTAAAGTAATATAGCGCCGGGGGCATTAGCATATCCCAGCATGCTCGCAGGTGATGTGTACGTAGCCCCTTGTTCTGTTGTTGCTGTAAATAGTTGCATTTCCCAATTGTGGTGCAGATGTTACCCATGTCAAATGTGAACCCTGTCGGATCCTCGTGTGTCCCCAGCTTTATATAAATCTCCCACCGTGTGTGTACCTGACAGTCAGGCATCCGACTTCCTTATGTTTCTGACATCGCAGTTGGCTCAGGGCTTGTGCATTTCTTGACTAGATACTATTAAAAACTCAATTAAAAAAAACCCAGGGAGAAGGTTCTTTAATCATTTTCTGGCTTTGTCGGTTTGCAGTAAACGATAGTATTGTATATCACGATATAATTGAACGATATCACATCGGGTTTGAATACTGGATATCACCCAACCCTATTTCCTACACCTGGGTTTCCCAACCCAGGCCTCAAGGCCCCCAAGACGGGTCATGTCTTGCTCCCGGTAGGGCAAAAACACGGACAAAAACATGGATCGGGTTGGGAAACACTGCCATACACAACCATATAACAAACAAGCATCCTTTGCATTAAATTTTAATGGTGGCTCAGTGGGTAGCACTGCAACCTCACACCTACAGGACTGGGGGGTTGAATCCGGCCTTCTCCTACTACAGATTTAACGTGAGTTTCCTCCCAAAGTCAGACCAAGGAGCGTCTCAACCAAGGGGGGGTATTCTGTGAGGGACTGGCATCCTGTCAAGGGTGCCCCCTGCTGCCTGGGACAGGCGCCATCTTCCGATTGGAAGATAACTAACACGGAATGCTTTGATGTTCTAACCTTCACATCCACAGCTTTACTGTCCCGGATTTCCCTCTGGTGACTCCACGCTAACACGGTTATAATCCGGTGTGCGGAGAAACACCCAGGCAGCCTTAGAACAGAGGACCTCCCATCCCCAGAGCTGCCTGAGGTCCCTCACATGCAGACAGGGAGTTCTCCTGGCTGAGAAGGGGCTGAAGCTGCTCACCGAGTTCAGTAACTTGCAGTTTGCAAATGAACTATCAAGTTAGCTTCAATTTAAATGATGGTTAGCTTATCAAGGTCTCTGCAATATCCCCATTTTAGGGTAGGTGTTTATGAAACACAGGACACCAGAATATGAAGACAGACTAACTGCCCTTGATACAACTTCTTAATCTCACTAATCACTCTAATCCAGGGGTGGGCAATCTTACCCACAAAGGGCCGGTTTATATGCAGGTTTTTGGGATAACCTTTAGGTCAACTCTTCAAACCCAGGTGTGAGGACTCTTCGGCCAATCGGTCACCTAGTTATTAACCTAATTAGAAAGTTGCAGCAAAAACCTGCACACACAATGGACCTTTCTGCCCACCCCTGCTCTAAGCACTACAGTCAAAATTCTTCGAAGTCTCATTAATACCGATTAAGCACAGAATGCTGAACCAGAAGCACCCCAAAGAGGGGGAACGATGAATGATTCAAGAGGCCCCAAACACCCAAACACGAGTGGGGCCCCGGAATAAGCCAGCAGCTTGGGGGTCAGGGCCCTGGGTGACCTCCTGTTAGGGAAGGAGGGGGGGATGTCTGGCCACCCACCTGAGTAAAACTCCCACATTAGAACACCAACATCTGCAACTTGATGTTATACTCAGTTCAGATTGAGGGATCAAATGCAGCACATTTAACACCCCAGATTTCTACAGCATCTTAAAGTGCATTGGAACATGTTTCAGGAAGTGTTAGGAGGCGGATATGATATTAGGCCCACAGGGGCCGAAGCAGCAGCCCGTCCTTTACAAGGAGATTAAACCTACACAGCAGAGCCATAGACTGTGCTTACCAGAGCGTTAATGACAGGACAGTGAATTGCGTTCAAATTCTTTATTTAATCTACGGGGATTAGCCTGCATCTAAATACAATTTGCCAGAATTCAAGTTAGGATTGAGACGAGTTTTCAGACCGATAAGTGCTGGCAGACTTAGCATTTCCCCCACTGTTCTGCCACAGCATCACACTTCAGGGTTGCACTCCAGAGGGTTAGCACCGAACTGCTGTAGACCTTGGAAAGCGGTCTAGCACGGCCAGAAAAGGTGGGAAGTGCCGCCCCCTTGTGGCTCCCCTGCAGCCTCGGGAATGCAAACAGGCAGAGAATGTGGGAAAAGGCTAAAAACTATTTTAATTGAGAAATAAAAATAAAACGGTCAGGCTTTACTTAAGGTGGAAGGCAATGACTGCCTGAGACGTTCAGTGCTAAAATGAAATGGAATTTGTGTATCCTCAACAGACCTATCCGTAAGGAGGGCTTTTAAATGATGGTAACCGGAGGTAGATAGTTCAAGTCCAGAAAGTAAAAATCCACACCAAGATTTAACATTTACAGCATTTTGTTTCAACCAACCAGCTAAGTACTCTGGGACTGGCCGCTTTCTGCTCAACTGAGTGGTCGAAACAAAATCTTGGTCTGAAGTTTAACTTTCTGGATTTGACAGCAACCAACTTAAGAAGTAGACTGGCCCGCTGAAACTGATCCGATTGTGTAGGGGCTGCGTAGAAGAACAGATGAATAAGACTGGCGGACCTGGTCCACTCTGGGAAACTGGGGGTGTCACGGAAGCAGGCAGCCTACTGGGCATTTCCAAAGACCTCAGAACGCCTTCTATCGTCATGCCGCGAATATCTGGCGAGCCCTAAGGATTTTGTGCAGTATGATAACATTTTCACTCCCAGCCAACCAACAGCAGCTCATATTAGGTAGGGTCCCAGGTCTGATGGGCACCCTGGGCTTGCATGGCCCAGTCCAGATTTTGGCCACTTTGCAAATGTATATTAGGTTCTCACCGTTCCTTAGTTGTCTTCATTTCTCCTCCATTTCCTCGTTAAAATGAAGCCCCCCCCCCACCCCTTTACTTTTATTCAGCGTAGGTGGACAATTTGTACATTTAGGTAAATGTGGGATTTTGGTTGTAGTTTGGGTGAGATCCAAATCTGGCACTCACACCTCAAGCCAAACATTGATAAATAAAGCTCACAGCAAAATGAGGCTACTGTTACCATACATAACTAGAGACACATTCTAACACCGCTAACCCTACACTGACCCGAAACACCAATAATCCCAGACTAAGAGTGGTACATTATAGGAAGCATAGATTCTCTGCTTCTTCTCCAGTGAGAGAGCTGTCACGTCTCATCAGGAATGTTTCAGTGATGTTAAACCTGCGGGGCCTGTTATCAATACGTGGGTTGACCCCTACTGGAGACACGGGGAACATGTCAGTACACCTGCCACAGAGAGCTAGCTTCCAGTATTCAGCATGAAAGACAATAACTACTGTGATTCGTCCTTTAGCCACATCATAAAGCTTAATGTTTTTATGTGAGATAGAGAAACATTGGCCTAACCCATACAATACAAGGCAAACAAAGGGAACCTCAACTTATAAGTTATGCCTGGTTTTACTTAGTGGATCCTGGAGCAAGGATGTATGGTAGTAATAATAATACGTTTTATTTATATAGCACCTTTCTCACACTCAAGGACGCTTTAGACTGTAAACAATAATACAACAGAGCAATGCACATACAGCAACAACAATAACAACACGGTAGCACTAACACCACTAGGGGTGGGGTTCAAATCCCAGCAGTCATGTGAGTGGAGTCTAACTCCCAAGGTTATGCGTTTTTCCTACAGCTACGTAGGTTTGCTCCCATAATACAAGAATATGTGGGTAGGCAACCTGGCTTCTTTTAATCGTGTGTGTGCAATGGACTGGCATCCTGTTTAAGATACCCACAGCCTCATGCACTAGGTCTCCCAGAGTTCGCCATAACCTTGAACTGGAGCACAGGCCCGCGGCGAGTGCTCGTCTTCACTGATTTTTTTTAACATATCGATGAAGTCTGAATGCAGCAATTTGGATATGAGAACCGACATAAAACACATTCACCACACATGGTCCAACTTACAATCTGACTCCACTCCCGCCCGGCCATCTCAGGGGCCACCTGAAGGATAACTATAAAAGCAAAAGCCTTGAGATTATAGCAGCACCAGGTCAACGGTCAGTGACAGACTGGGGACCAAATGTAAGCACTGATGGAAAGTAGAATCCTTAGCCACAGCCCCGACACGTCCATTGGCCCATTAACACTAAAAGGTTTTTTCTTAACCTGTCAAGGATCTTCTACACACTATGTGCTCTGCAGGTACGTGCAGCTTAATCTATTAAGTACTGCACTCAGGACCAGAACTTGTCACTTAGCTGTGCTCAGCAGCAACTAAATACAAATGTATCTGTACATGTTAATCTCCAGAAGGTGATCCTCTCCAGGCCTGAGGTGGATGGACTGAGAGTGTCTAACCAGACCTCAGCACAGGTCATTAACATCTCATATAAAGGGGGGGCAGAGGCAGCTCCAACTATTCTTGTCCACTATTCTGCTCCCCCTATGCAGGGCACAGCCAGAGTCCATCACACACTGCAGGTCCAGACGGTGTTCTTTTGGAAAGACCACCACGCCCCACAGGACTCCCATGGTGCACCTGTACCGAGAGCGGTCTCGGTCACCGGGACTGACCCCAGCCGAGAGCGGTCACCAGTGCCACCGGCAGGGACCCCCATGTGAGGTCCTGATCTGAGGCAATAGCCATTAAAAAGTAACCTCCCTTCTCACAGAAACCCCGTCCATTGGATGCCCCTTCCTCCCTTCCAGAAGGTCAGAATATAAGTCCTCTCACTCCCGAATCCCTGCTGAACCTCATGGCAGGCCGATGCCAGGTCAGTCACCTGACACCCACACCACCACGAGGGGCGCTGATGACATTTTGGCGGGACAGGTGGGATCCTACAGACCCTCAAGTGAGGAATTTGGCTGCAGTCTCACCTGCTCCCCACCGACGTGAGCGGACACCCCCCGTCAAACCCACGCTCTGCTCCAGCCCCGGTGGCTCTGAGCTTCTCAAGAAACCCAACCCTCTCGTACCGCTGCAGTTAACTTTATTTTTAATCTATCTATTTTTAATATGTTTCTGCTCTTTGTGGCCTCCTGGGCCACCATTTCGGAGACAGAAATCAGAATTGAATTTGATTCACATTAAACATTTAATCTTTCAGTCGCCGTAAATGTAAGACACCCTGTAACTACCCGAGACAATATTTAAGGAACAATCACTCTGTGAATGACAAAGTGCTTTTCTACCCCTTAAAGAACGAGCAGACCCCCTTGCCTGATCCTGCGAGTACACTATAACATCCATAAGCCCATGGCCACAGGGCCACAAAGGGCCTACAGCAGCAGACGGGGTGTGCGAGGCCGTACCTGGGTGGTGGTCACTCTGAAGGTGGTCCCGGTGGTAGGTGTGGCGGGTCGAAGGGAGATGTTGTTGTGGGCCTGACCCTGGGCCTGAGCTTGGGCCTGGGCCTGGGCCAGAGCCTGCTGAGGAACCATCACCAGCTGCCCCATCTCAGTACGCACCAGCACCATGCCTGAAAGCATGAGACACGGCCCGACGGTCATACAGAGTCTGAGGACACCCGCTGGCACCCGCTATGAAAAAAAAAAACAAGAACCTGGATACACCCACAGTACCGAAGCTCACACATCATTGCATGAAACACAGGGACTGACATACAAATGGCAACACATCACAACACAGCTCATGGTCATATCATCACTCAGAACACGGCTAAGGTAGTAAATCAGAAAATATACATTTCCCCTGGTTAAAGAGATAATGCTTTCCTTAATCTTCTGCTTTTTAATATTATGTGACACTAATGTCGGCAGTTAATTCACTGGTCTTGTTTAGGATCTACTTGCACCGCTGTTCCTAAATCTTCACAGAGCACTTTGGATGGATGGCCGGAAAGGACCCTATAAAAAGGGAGAGGATTGATTCCCCACTTTCCGCATCGATAACAAGCGCGCAGCCCCGATGCGGAAAACGGGGGCGAGCCACTGCTGGTGCCTTCCCTCGCCGTCATGTCGCTTGTGTTTGTTGTCAACAAAAAAATAAATAAAAGAACTGACTCAACTACAGGAGGTTGTGAACCTGAATGATGCAAGGAAGGCCTCAAACAGTCAGCACCCTGAAAGGACAGTCTGAGTGTAATGGTGAAAATTTCAAACCCAAAGCTTGACTGTCGTCTGCTCCCATTGTCAGTGAGATGCACAACTGGGAATTCTACCACGAAATGCACAGCTGTATAAACAAGCAGAGACTGATGCACCTCAGAAAAAAAGCATCAATGAAAAATCAAAATAAAAGCCGATATCAAAGCTCAAACATAACATTAAAGATCCCTGGGAAATGGATGACTCAGGGTACAGTATGCAATAAAATGCATCAGGCAGCTCCCCAAGGAGAGAGCCGTATAATTCTCAATAACTTTCGGCAACTTTGGATGATCATTCCTCCGTTTGCTCCAGCACGCTGTGAGAAAGACTAAGGATTATCAAAAGATATCAAATTTAAATGTCAGCACAGAACTGCTCATACACATTCAGCCCCCCCAACACTAGCACACAGACAGCTAATTAACCTGTATTCCCCCAATAAAACATCCAGCTACTTAACTCTTAATTGTTAAGCACAGCCACGATACAGCAAATCTCAAAAAACATGAGCCTCAGAATCAGTCAGCCCAAGGCGGCACTGATGGTTGCAGCCAGGGGGTCCAAACCCACAAGTGTGCACTCCGCCACCCGGACCCGTCCAAATCGGTTCCCTAAATATTTCACAGAGAACATTGGGATCGGGTGTCAAGTGAGGGACAGCACGTCCACCGGTTCAATAAATAGGCCAGATTGCCGAGCATCTTCCGAGACACAGCGGGTCACGCGCATGGCCGCCAAGCCAAGCAGCAAGTCTCACCTCTGGCTCAAAAGCTTCAAGGCAGCATATCTCCGGTTCTGATGACCACAACAGCCAAGTGCACTATATTCCCAAGGATGCCATAAGTGTGCTCTGGCATGATTTCTTCTTAAAACCAAAAATGTACATGAGCTAATTTGTAAAGTTAAAAAAAAAATTACTACAGAGCAAAACACATTATAGGTCTAAGTGATGTACAACTTACAATATAGGGACCCCATAGTTTAATAGACTGATGTCAATTGAGCAGACTGTTTATATAAGGCAGATTACACATTTACACAGCTGAGTGTTTCAAAAAAGCAATTGAGGTCAAACTCTCTAGGGCTCCTTCTGAGAACCCTAAATTTTTGTTTTCAAGCTTGTATGCTGAAATGCCAAGCTCCTAGCTGATATCGAGTCAGGAAAAAAACCCAGATAGTTTGGAGGATTATCTCCATGTTTCAAGTGTCAACTCTTAGAAGCACAGTGATGTGAGAAGTACAAGCCCCGAAACAAATCTAAAGACACAGGGCCTGATGCCGAAAATAAAATATTTTTTACTCTCAGTGGTGAAACGATCGCATCCCAGAGCCTTCGGGCCAGGCTCCTGTACTGCCTTCCTAAGTCCACACTAACGAAGACGCTCAGCAACCTCAGTCAGAGAAAAACAGGCCCCCAAAAGCGGTCTCTCGGCCCACTCCCTGTAAAGATATCCTTGGGACTGAAAAGAGAGGATGACTTAAAAGGTAAAAGAGAGGTGAGATGCCACACTGGGCCTTGGCATTATCTCCCTATCAGCAGCTGAAAACACCTGACTACATAGGACGGGCCTAAATCCCACTCAACCAGACATATCGTGTGACCCGTCCGGCATTTATGGAATTCAGTGTAATATAATATCAACTGCTAGCGTGCACAAAGCATTTTAATATCATGAAATGTGTACTTTGTAGTTAACTGACGGCTGCAGGTTGTCTTCCCTGGCAGTCAAAATTATTTATAACAAGCAGCCACGTGGGCGAGCAGGAATGCCAGGATTCACCTGTCAGTGAGGGGGCAGCCGGGCTTTATAATCTGCCAAGCCCCGGATCACAGGATCCAGCCTGCTCCTTTGGATGTGAAGCACCGTCCATCGCACAGGTGACAGAACAAAGTCCTCCCCCCCCCCCCCCCCCCCCCCCCCCCCCCCCCGCCGCCCCCCCCCCCCCCCTCCCGCCCCCCCCAC
>JAODKM010000008.1:12594909-12607407 GCA_026780845.1 Petrocephalus sullivani | reverse complement strand
AAGGACCCCGCCGGCCCCTTTGGATGGGCAGCCCCGTCCATCGCACGGGGGACAGAACAAAGTCCCCCCCCCCCCGCACCCCTGCACCCCTCTCCTGTGTAAAGCCCCTGCTTGGCATCCCTCCCCCCCCAAAGTTTGCTCAGCCTGTTTCCCTAAGGGGTACCCCCCACCCTACACACACACACACAAACACACACACGTGACATGGTAAGCTCAACTAAAGTGCAGAATTGATTATTTTAGGGAAGTGGTGTTACGGAAAAATTGCATAAGACCAAGTCGCTTTGTCGTCGCTTAAATAAAGCAGTCAGGTCGGACGGGGTTGCATTCTTCTTGGAAATTAGCTGGGGGGGGGGGGGTCACACTTGCACTGCAAGGCACAAACAACCACGGGCTACAAGTAAAAAGCAGAAACGCGCAGCGATCGCCGCTCCCCTGCAGGAGCATCTCCGAGGCGAGGCGCCAGAGAAACTTTCCGCGGCGCCCTTACCCTGCGGGATGGTGAAGCCGGGAGGCAGCTGGATGGTGGTCTGCGGCTGCGGGGAGCGGACGATCAGCTGCGGGGACACGATCCTCTGCGTGGCAGCCAGTCCCGCCCGCAGCTGCTGCGGCTGCGCCGCTATGATCGCCGGCGACGCGGGGGTCCCGGGTCGGATCATCCCCACGGTGCCGGTCGCCGGCTGCCCCACTAAGCTGACGGCGGGCTTGGCCAGGGCGGTGAGCGTTACGGGGCTGCCGGAGGCGGGCGCCGAGCTGCCGGCGGGAGGGTTAGGCAGGGTGGCGGAGGTGATGGGGCTGGCTGCCGGCGGGGTGGGCATTTTCGCCGGGGCCGGGCAGTCGGACTTGGGGTTGCCCGGGTCGCTGCCCTTACTGTGGTTTACTAGCGGGGTGCCGGCGGCCGCCGGGGCCGCGGTGCCGGTTCCGTTCTGGGAAACACTGGCCATGATGTGAGCCGGGACTCTCTGCAGGGCTATGGTGGGGGCGCCCGCGGTGCCGTCCGGGGCGCCGGCGGGGAAATCGGGCTGAGGCGCGCTGAAAGTGCTGGAAGTGACGCACGGCGGCAGCGGCTGGCCGGAGCCGGCGGCGCCTGCATTATTAACCAGGGGCACGGTGACGGGTCCGGGCTGGAAGGCGGCGGCGGGACCGGCGGCGTTGGCGGGGGAGCCGACCGACGCCGGCGCCCCGTCGCTCCCGTTCAAACTCCGGAGCCCCGCGGGAGCGCTCCGCGCGGCGGCCGCGACGTGGTTCTTGGCGGGCTCCCCCTCCGCCGCCGAGCCCAGCGCCGGAGCCCGACCCGCGGCGGCGGCACCGCTGCCCAGCGGGGACGCCAAAGTTACCGGTCCCGGCGCGGAGAGCGCCGCCTTACTGGACGCTCCATGTGCCTGCGAGCCGCTACCCGCGCTCGCCCCGCTCCCAGGAGTGACGGGCGCTTCCCCGAGCGGCGGCGGCGGCACCGCTTTCCCGGAGCCGCTTCCCCTGGAGTTGGGCTCCCGGCTCCGCGCAGCCTTATGCTGCCCTTGTTGTTGCTGCTCCAGCGCAGCGCTCACTTGGGCAGGTAGCGTCCTTCCTAAGTGGTGATTGCCGGCGCCCGGGGACCCGGCGCCCCTGCTTTCCGCTTGGGGGGCTGCTGGGTTGCTTTGGCCGACGAGCTGCGACTCCAGCGAGCCCACCAAGTCGCTCACGGCTTTCTCGTCCACCTCGGAGAAGAGCATATCTTCCAGAGGGTCGGAGGCGCCCGCCATCTTTGCTCGGAGATAGCTGTCCGAATTTTCGTGCGCGCAGCGCGCATGCGTGTTGCCGGGCATTGTGGGAGTGGGCCTGACGTCAGAGCGCCAAAATTCGTTCTCTTGTCACCGCTTGATATAAATTCTACGAGGACCGGGGTTGTGGGAGACAGACTTATGAAATGGTGGGTGGGGGGAACAAATCCCCGGGATAAAATCACAACATTGTTAACGTTTTTACAGATACGACGTGCTCCATTGTGCTGTAACGTACGTCACTGCCACAGCCAAGTAGGTCTAGCATATATCGTGCTTCGTCCGACTTGCATTTATAATGCATACTCATCATATTTGCAAGTTCCTGACCAGTCTTATTACAAATATTGACATTTCACTGAAATACGTAATTAAGTAATAACGTAATAAATTATAATGCTACCGCACATACAGCATTCAATCATTTTATCATTTAATTGTTACGTCCTTAATAAATGCGTGTTCATGCACGTTTCTTGGTTTTAAGTTGTGCGTTTTTCCTGTTGCATCGATAGATTCGTAGTTGGCTTTCTGTCGCTGGAAATCAATACAGCACGAGCTCGGCGGTCTTCGGGAGGAGGGGGCGCGCGGGCTTCCCATCAGCCACCGCGGCTCGAGCTTCCCATCAGCCACCGCGGCCCGAGCAGCGAAGATGAAGGCGGCCATATTGTGTTAGCAGCACAGAGCCAGAGAAAGGGGGCAGGGACGCAGCGAGGCGAGTGAGAGCGAGAGCGGCTCAGGGCAGCACAAAGAGACGAGTGCGAGACGCTTCAGCTAGCCGGCCGTCCCCGGAGTCCAGAGCCGACGAGCGGCGCCATGAGCGGGGGCACCCCTTACATCGGCAGCAAGATCAGCCTGATCTCCAAGGCCGAGATCCGCTACGAAGGGATCCTGTATACCATCGACACCGAGAACTCCACCGTCGCACTCGCCAAAGGTGACGGCGCCGATTGCCGGGGGGGATGTGCGGCAGAGGGCCCGGCGGTGTGGGCGGCAGAGGGCCCGGGGGTGCGGGCTGGCGGCCTGTGGGCCGAGCCGCCTCCGCTCGGCGCTTATTGTCCGATCCGAGCGCGCTGCTAATGGCAGATACGAGGAAAGGAGCTAAGCCACAAAGTTACGCGGTTATTTCGGCACCGTCGGCGTCCCCGCCGTCTTAGGCACAGCTGGTAATCTTTTGTCCGGCTAACTAGCAGTTCTGCATGGCGGAGTGACATCTGGCGGGATGGCAGAGGCTGATGGGCAGCCCTACCGTGCGGGACGGGGTTATTTACCGCTGTGCATTGCAGCCTAGCCGGCCCGTAAATGCTCGGCGTATCTGGATACTGGTGACGTCTAAGGCTGGAGTAACGCGGAGCTAATGTGGCGCTGAGAGTGTTTAAAGGTGGCCTTATGCCTTGGGAGGTTACGTGCGTTAGGTGATGCTGCTGTCGGGCTGTAAGCACTCATCTGAATCCAGTCGGGTCCTTGGTGTTTTTTTGTTGTTCTTGTTTTCTTCAAAGCCACTTTAAATCACGTGTATACAGATGAATATTAGAATAAACATTGTGCTTTAATGCACTACAGCAGGACCCTGTCCTGATACTGAACTTAGTCTTTTACACCTCATGATCCATTTTTTTTTATTAGAACGACCTTGTTTGTGTGTTTTGTTTACTCGTTATGTTTAATATTTAAAATGTATTCAATTTGCGTCTCCCTGACTTGGTCTTAATGCTTGAAAAGTTGCATACAACTTAAGCTCGTAAGTTTCGGTGCAGTTGCACATCAGATCTTTTTTCTGGAAAACTAGGAAATCAAACTGGCATTTGTTTACTTTAAAATGGATCTCCCTCTAAACTTTTTAATGAAAACGGTTTAATTATATGTCCATTAAAGTTGACAATGCGTTTCTCCAGAATGATTTTCTGCGTTTATACAGCAGTCAAGTGTTTGAGCAGGATGTTGCTCAATAGTGTGTGGGCCTTGGTATCCTGAACTAAGGCATTACTAATTATGCACTGGAAACCACTTGGTTTTTGTTATAGTTTACATTGGAAGTCAATGGGAAATGTGCTTTTATGCTCTACCATTTTAATCTGAATGCCCATCCTTGCTATATGCAAGGTTTTAATCAGTTTAATGCTCAGTCAGAATGGAGGCCGTACACATCTGTCGAGTGGCACCCCCACTGGGGCCCGCAGGTTAAATGGCAAATCAGACTGCCTGTTTTATTGGCAAAACCAGTCTTGCCAGACTTAATTTCTAGCTATACTTTTTCCATGGACATTTTAAAAAGCGAGAGGACACAATTCAAAATATGTAGTTGACCATATGAAATCACTGTAGGATTTTCCTTAAAAAGATGGTGAAATTAACTGTGAACATGTAAGGCTTTAAATTATCAAAAGTCACTTGCACACAGTCTGCTTTTTCTTTTCCTGAGGATTTTTAAGAGAGAGTGCAGAAGCATATTTAATTCAGACATCAGTGGTGTGATGCACTGTTTGATAGCAGCTACATAGATCACTGATTATAGTTGAAGGTTGTATTATGAATGTCATCCCTGACAAATTTTATTGTAATGGGATATCCTAGGTATTCTTCCATGTGAATGAAGTGCAGTCGGCGTATTTGTTTATTTAGCCAACAAGGGCCCTTTGGTTTCCGTGATCCATTAAACTTGGGCGGACTCAAGGAATCAAGACATGAAAAATGGTATTTATTCATAAACATGGAACTGCAATTTGCACGTATGTTGGATGACATTGTGAAATACCTTTGCCGCAGGTAAAGCTGGAGACTTTTTTAATAGGAGGGGATTCCATCATAGCCATATCTGGCCTCATGAATGAAAGGATGTTGCCTAGTAGGCTAACCATATGTCCTGCTTCCACTGCAGGAACTCTGGGCATTTCCCAGGTGGCTCAACCATTTGCAGGAAAAGGTGCTTGGAGATACAAAAGGCCCTTACAGCCTCTTGTATCTCCACTCTGACATAGGAACCAGCGATGCACAGGTTCATTCACAAATGACCCAAACTCCCTTGATGCTTTTATTCAATCTGACTGTTACTTGGACCGCTAATAAAGATTAAATGATGTCCAACCCACATTATGTGCGTAAACTGATATGCTTTAATTGCACCTGAACTGACTTGACTTTATTGACCCTCATATCCAAGAATCAGAACTGTTTTTGTAAGTAGCTGAACTGTAAATAATGAGCCTTTAAGCAGACTACAGTAGATTTAAGAGACAGACAAAGCATAATGCATCATGCATCCAAAGGAGCATCATTCTGTCTCCTTAAACACCTTTTTTGATTTGGCAGCTTAATAAAATGGAATGGAATTTGGAGGGGAGGGTGGGAGATGGGTCTCACAGGGCCCTTGACGAAAAAGTAGAAATTGTGGTGTAAGAGACTGAAGGCTCAGAAAAGCCGAATGTGGCTACATTTCTGTTACTGGCTTATGCCAATTTTTGGAGGTGACTCCTGATCAGTGCTGGTTAAATATCTCCTTCCCTCCCTTCAGTGCGTTCCTTTGGTACTGAAGACCGGCCTACTGACAGGCCCATCCTACCCAGAGATGAGGTTTTCGAGTACATCATCTTCCGTGGCAGCGATATCAAAGACCTTACGGTCTGTGAGCCACCAAAGCCCACCTGCTCTCTCCCCCAGGACCCGGCTATCGTCCAGGTATGCGGCCTCCAATGTGATGACGAGGGCTGTGATTAGATGCATCACGGACCGCACAGTGTTTGAACCTTCTTAGAAATGGTGTCTCATTCTCTGAAGGCTCCTTGTGAAGTGTTTGCTACATAGACACTTTGGGTGCTTCTCGATCACAAGAGCACAAGGGTTGTACTCGTCGTGTTGGCATGACTGATCTTGCTGACTTTCTTACACTTGTGACGCAGTGAATTTTACCATCCTCTGAACTTCTGTTCTTGAGTATTGAACCTGGTCTTTGGCAATGGAAGATGACATAAAACAGGTACACGGGAGCACAATTACGATTTAAGTATTCCTATTGAGAAACACCCTATGTCTGTCTATTTTATTTTCCAGTCATCCCTAGGGTCTGCTCCTCCTGCTGCATCATTCCAACCCATGGCTGCCTACAGGTCATTTGGCCAGCCCCCTGCTGCCCCGTACAGCCAGTTCAGCTCTAACCCTCTGGTAAACCAGCAGTTTGGGAACATCGGTAGGTTTTCTGCGCTGGGTTATTTTTATTCACGTCGCTGGGTGTGTCAGTCTGTGCTGAAGGTTCACGGACAGTAGGTGGCTACATCTACTTTTTGTCCCAATAACCTACAAGTATGGAAAGAGAGAAGGGTCAGAGAGAAGGGTTAGCCAGCATCTGGCACCACTGGAACAGCTGGGGTTAAGGGCCTTGTTCAAGCAGTAATGTTTACTGTGGGGTTCAAACCCATGACTTTCCAGACCCTGGCCCCGATCCCTAACCTATTTATCTGCAATATGCCAACAAGTATGCCAAACCTCATGTCCGTGTGGAAGCAACATAGCGGTTGAAGATTTTGACACTAGGTTCTTATGCCAGGGAAGGACGCACCTTTCTCTCGTGCTGATACGACTGTTTTGTTTGTAAGGTTCATGTTTGTGACCTTAGCCAATCACGTTCCCTTCTGAACCCTGTGTCCGTCTGTACAGGAAGTACGGCGCCCTCCTTTGGCGGCGATGCAGGTGCTGCCACCGCCCCCCCGCTGTCCCAGAGCAGCGGGCTGAGTGCCGCTTTCCCCCCTGAGATGCGCTCGCAGGCCACGCGCCTGACGGAAGGTAACGAGCTTGCAAGCCAGGCGCTCTGTCGAGACTGCCGGTGCCATGGCTGATGTCCAGGACCATAAACGTGCGGAATCGGTTCGTCAGCTCCCCAGGCACCATGCCGTTAAAAAGGAAGCCATAACAGTTAGACACTAATAACGTGTAACTGATATTAAACAAAACGTGTCCTTGCGTTTGTGGCATGCCTTTGAGGCTGGGAGGTGTTTGCTGCATGTACTTTACACCTCATCTGCGATGTTTAGCCGTTCCTGGAATAGCGGCGATTTTAAGATGTGTTTATGCGGGACTTGATGCAGTGACACACCGCAGAGTCTGGGGGCCTTAGGCACTGTTCCACTGCCCCAGGTACCGTACTTTTAGGTACTAAAAGTTCAGTAGCTCTAGATTTCCAGTCTGGTTCCAGTACCAAATGTACCAAACCAGATGGGATACTCGGCATTTTGGGGCAGGACTTGCAAGTGTGTTTGTCTATTTCGTATCACGAATAAAACGCCTGACAAACATTAAATATGATATGGTAAAGCACAAAAAGTAATACTAATGGATGTGTGTACAAATGAGGAGACCCACGCTTTAACTGCGATCTCTTCGGAATAAGGTATTCAGCTAGCTGTGGATGGCATGACAATGTTTCAGCCAAACTAACACCCCTCCTGTGTCATGATGTTCGGACTGCATGAAAAAGCCTGATCTCAAGCGGATTTTGCGACATGGGAACTGCATGTGCATAACATGCAGTGTTGGCATTAATATCGCACTTCGCCCAGCCCTATATACTATAGCCATCTTTAAAATTTAGTACAAAATACACCACCTTACGTTGTGGTGATGTCACTCAGTGCTGGTGCCAGTTTTTATACCGGTGGAAGACTGACATAGGAAGTACTGCACTTCTGAAATCCTGAAAGTATGGTGCCTGGTGCCATAGGAAAAGATTCTGTCCGTCTATAACCATGTTTTTTTCCTCATCTCCAGGTCGCTCTAGTCCACAGTTGGACCCACTAAAGAAAACCCCCGCCTTGGAGCAGACTGTGCCGGCGGCTTCGCCACCAGCTCCTGTCCACTCTGGCTCTGCACCTCCCGGCCGGAGGAGTCCGGCCCGGCTCAGCACCACCGGCGGCCAGAAGCCTGTGGAAGTCCATGAGCTGCGGAGGGGTGAGGGCGGCTTTTGGCACCCCCTGCTGATGAAGCACAGCATGATGTTGAAAGGCCAGTCTGTGCTGGTGCTGGCCAGCCTTGATACAGTTACCAGGTGTAATCCCAAGTACCCAGCTTATTTCTGATTTAGGTATAGAAAAGAGGTATAGGAAAAGGTTTAAGGCATGCAGCCTCTTGCTGCTTTTCATTATAGGATGATATTTTGTAGGTACTGATGTGCAGAGACAGCAGCGGCCCGACCCTGAACAAGGCCGTGCTGAAAATAGGGACGGCACTAAGAAGCAAGCAGGTAGGACGACATCAGAGCAGCTTTGCACATGCTGTGCTTTGGCAAAGCCTCCGGGGTTACGGTCCCTTTCCTGAGCCCCAGGAGGTGTGGCATTCTTCCCCATGTGGCTGTGGGCCCCCCCTGCTGGGCTCTGGAGGGGCAAAGCTTGTTTATTTATGCAGCACACTTCATGTGCCTGGCAGTGCAAAGTGCTTTACTGTGACAGAGATGCATCTGAAAGGCAATAAAAGCAAAAACCTAAAGGCCAAAACAAATACAGTTAACTAAGAAGAATTTATGGTGTGGTGGCAGTGCATGCTGATTTAATTTACTGAAAAGGAGCAGGGACACTTTGGCTGATTCAGGGGGCCTAGCACTTTATAAACAGGGATGCACATAACTGGTGCTCAAGTACGCATTCTCCATATAAAGTGATACGCACGGCAATTTCTGCATATTTATTTTATGTGCATTTGTGCTGTTATGATAAGAAATTACCGTGCTTTTTAACCTTTATACGGCTATTTTGTACGTCTTTCACAGTATAAAGGTTAAAGCGCACTGTAATTTGTCATATCTGCACCGATGCACATAAATATGCAGAAATTGCCTCGTGTATCGTTTTGTGCGACGAATGCATACTTGCATACCAGTTATGTGCGTCCCTGTTTATGGGTCCTGAATATGGAAAATACATAATTATGCACTCTGGGAGCAATATGCCCCCTACCACCACCTTAGACTGAAAGTAGCTGTCCTAGCAGGGGCAGTAAGGTTGCATCTTGCAGGGGGGGGGGCATGTTTCCCTCTCTTCAAAGCATGCGGTTAGGAGGGCTGATGTGCGATTGATGTGATGTTTGACGGTGCTGTCCCACAGGCACTTCGCAGCCGCGGCGTGGCCACGGGGGGGCCAGGGGCCCACACCGCGGCCGGGGCCGCTTCAGCGTGCGCAGGGACGGCCCGGTCAAGTTCGAGAAGGACTTCGATTTCGAGAGCGCCAACGCCCAGTTCAACAAGGAGGAGATCGACAGGGAGTTCCACAGCAAGCTGAAGCTGAAAGGTGCTCCGCCGATCAGTATCGCTGGGGTCAGCGGATGCGCGGCCAAGCGCGGGGCCTGGCGGGATAGGCCAGCTCGCGTTCTGCCTGGGCTTTCGTCTCTGGCAGCGGAAGGGGCAAAGGACTGTGCTACAGATGTGACTTGTATGGGTCTTGGGATAATAAGCTGGTAATTGTGGCAATCTAAGTTTACTGGATGTTGCTGTTTTTATTTCCCCCCATTACTGCGATTTATGGTTATTTTTAACAAGCTGCAGAAGTGCAGCAGGACTATGGTTAGCTGTGATGCGTATTTTCTGCGAATGTGATTGTCTACCGCCTCTGCGGGCAGTATGACTCAGTCTTGGTGTCTGACACACTTTGGCGTTTCTCTATTGATAACTGTATCGATTGTTGTCATGGCCTCGGGGTGTGATCCTCTGGGGGGCGGGGGGCAGTCCTTCAGTCAACGCTTTGTGTTGTAGTGCGCTGAGGCCGCCTTGTCCCTGCCTTCTCTGGCCCATGCAGACGAGCGTCCCGAGAAGGCGGTGAATGGCGAGGATAAGGGTGACTCGGGGGTGGACACGCAGAACAGTGAGGAGAATGTTGGCGAGGACGACCCACTGGGGCCCAACTGCTATTACGACAAGTCCAAGAGCTTCTTCGATAACATCTCGTGTGACGACAGCAGGTACGACAGCAGATCGGGACGGGAGCTGGCTGATTGGCTGTGGCAGGGGGTGGGTGTGTCCCTGATGGTGAAGAGACCCACACTGGTTAGAAATCTACACTACAATTAATCTTTGTACTACAAACAGGGAAGGGCAATCTGGGTGGCGTCGTGTTAGGGGTAGGGAGTTTGCCATGTAGATGGCTTGACTTCACATTCAGTGGTTATATCTTGGTTATTCTATTTTAAGTTGGCTGTCTAGCATAGTTTGTAGTGTGTTTGGAACCTTTCTGGGGGCAGTGTTCGGCTTGGTGGGTTAGAAGGCGATGCATGTAATCAGAAGGTCATTGGTTCAAATCCCAGGGTCGGTATAGTGACATCGCCATGGAGCCTCTGAGCAAGGGGGTCGTCTCGCATTGATTACTCTCAAAAAATGTCTTCTACTTTAAATAAAAGTACCTTCTCAGTAAAATAAACAAAGTTAGGTGATGTATTGTGCATAGTACTTTTTTACCAGGTTTTCTCAGCCTCTAGCGGGCCATTGATCTACATTAGGTAAACGCGGTTTGGTCCATAATGCGCCGTCACAGGAACCCAAAATTTAACCAACTAGGACGTCCCCTTCGCCTGGGTGCCCGCTGACACTTTGTAATGGTCACCAGGCGAGCTTGTGGCTGTGGTTGGAAAGCTTGCCTGCTTTTTGCTGAAAAAGAGGCCAGGATTTTTCTTTTTTTTTTTTCTGTCTCCAGGAAAGCTGCTGAAAAGTCTGGCGGATCAGCATTTCCCAGGTATGCCGCTCGATGCCGGGCACTTGGGTTTGCCGGATGTTCTGTGGTTGGGGGTCGTGGGTGTCCGTCCTTGTGTGTAGCCGGCGTGAGAGCTCTCGTGCTCGCGCTCGTGCACTCGTGTCCCGCTCACGACCAGTGTCGGCAGGGAGCGGAAGCAGACCTGGGCCGAGGAGCGCCGCATGAACGCCGAGACCTTTGGGATCCCGCTGCGCCACGGCCGCCCCCGCGGCGGTTTCCGGGGGCGGGGCGGCCCTGGTTTCCGTGGCAACAGAGGCCGAGGCGCTAGCCGGGGGTACTTCGGCCCACCCCGCGGGGGCGGTGACGGCAATGCCGGCGGCGTCAGGGCTAGCTTCCGAGGAGGACGCGGTGGAAGGGGACTCGCAGACCTGGAGTTCAGGGTCAGTCATCTTTGTCTGTCGCTTTGGAGCCGTAGAAGCTTCTGGCATTGCGATGATGATTTTTGCTGTTTTGTTTCCTCTTCTCCCCTCAGAAGGAGGATAGAGTGACTGCGTGATGCACCTGAAACTGGACCCAAGGAACATCTCTTCCAGGTCCAAGAACAAGTTTTCAGCGCTCTTAATAAAAAGGAAAATGAAGAATCAAAGTTGATGTATACCTGTCACCAGCACTGGGGTAGACCGCTTGACTTAAGAGTGTAAATGCAGGTTTTTTTTTTTGTTTTGTTTTAAAACAAAGTATTGCAGTCTTTGAAAATGTTTCAGCTGTTTAAAATAATATCTCATAAATACCGTATTTCAGTGAAACTTCAGTATTTTTGCATCTGTTTTTCTCCGAAGATGTATTTGATAATGTTCTGTTCGGTGTACGGTATGTATGGAGGAGCCCGCTGATACTGTGAGATCTTATCACTGAAATAGCTTTATTTTTTATATATATATTCTGTATGGTACCTTTAGAAGCAACAAAATTGTGTATATAGTCTGTTGGTTGAAGTTGAAGCTTTTTACCTTTTTACCTTAATTTGTTTTTGTACTTCATGTGTACTGACAGCTACCCCACCTTTGTACTGCCTGCTGCCACTTGCAGATTCTCGTCAGAATTGCTTTGTGTGTGTGTGTGCGTGCGTGTGCGCGCGCGTGTGTGTTTTGAAATGGCAGTATGGGCCTTGCTAGCAATTACAGACCTATGAAATACCGAGCTGTTGGCGCCAGCTAGCTGTTGGCTCTTGCCCCAGCCCAGTTGACTCTTCCCAGACCAGGTGGTCTTGGTCCTCCACAAGGACCTGTCTTTGCACGGGGTGCAATGGGCTTCTCTCCAAAAGCCGACGGACAGATGCCGTCCCGAGCCCCAGCACGGCTGGAATGTATTTGCCTTCCATCAACGGTTTTCCTGTTCTCAGAGGGAAGTTGTGGTGCCAACCTCATTACGCTTTTGTGGGATGTGATCCATCTGAAAATTTAGAAGACCCTGCTTAGTTTTGATGGCTGCTTTAGAAGGTGACCGCTGCCATTAGGCTATATGAAGACCTGCACTAGTTTGTCCAGTTGGGCCAGTAGACACAGGGATGAGTAGCATAGGATGTTCATTAAAGACTAGTTGAGGTTTCCCTGTTTTGTAATATGTCAATGGGCAGGTGTTTGTAGTAGTATTTAGGTGGTAGGGAGGCAGTGGATTCGTAAAGGATGAGGTTGGATCCTGAGGCACAGGTACTCTGCACTTTACTTAACAAAGCCTGGTCAGCTGTTACAGTTCAGAAACAATTTTGTGTGGCTCCAGTTCTGTGGCAGGTGCTTCGTTCCATATGAATGGTCCTTGGAGGTTGTAGTTCAACAGTGCTTTGAATTTGTGTTCTGCTTTGTGTTTTCAATGTTCGAGCTGCAGGGGGGCAATTGTTAACTTGGTTTCTTAAAAAAATTCTATCTCCAAGAACAATTGCATATTGAAGTGGTGGGTTGTCTTCAGGGGTCTAGCCTATATGCTTGACTTTTGCTGTCATATGACGTAATATCTCCCCTTCAACTGCCCCCCCCGCCCCCGCGCCCCCCCCCCCCCCCGCCCCCCCCCCCCCGCCGCCC
>JAODKM010000008.1:12581499-12594809 GCA_026780845.1 Petrocephalus sullivani | reverse complement strand
GCGGAGGGGGCCGGACTTCGCCGCGCCCCGCCAGGTCAAGGGGGGGGGCGGCAGCGACTTTCTAATACAAGAGATTACTATAAACTTATCCAGCAGTGCCTCATGAATTAGAGGATGACATCAAGGGACCTTCAAAAAGAATGGGAAACATTAAGTGGTGTGACATGCACAGATAGGACAGTTAGTATCAGGCTCCTAGAAGCAGGACTGACGTTCCATAAAGCATGGAAGAAGCCCTTCATTAAAGAGAAACGGAGAAGAACCGGGATGCAGTTTGCAAGAAAATGTATGTTTTACACAGATGCATAAATTGAGAAAAGAGTGAAACAAAGAAATGTGCTGTGGTCTCATTTTTTTCAGAGCTGTACATATAATACAATAATATTGTCCAGGACTGTATATTAATGAATAAAAGTTCAAAATAACACTGAATTGTCGCTCCATCTTTAGATATCAACAGATATTGCACCGTAACATAATTTATTTGGGAACCATTGCTGATGCGAGTCCAGATCTACAGCCAGCTGACCCTGTAAGTTTAAACACTGCTTTGAAAGTTGATATAATGCTCTGTGTCAGTTTAAGTCAAGAAAATGACCTGGCTTCAGTATATTAATATAGGTTTGCTCAGTGTTATACCATAAGGTAAAATACAAAGTGTCACTCGTGCTTCTTATATTTGTTTTCAGTCGCCGTGTGACAGTGGAGATAAGCCATCATGAACCTTCCCCGGGCGGCTGCCTGAAGGACGCCAACACCTCTGTTTAATAAATGAAACTTGTTACGATAATACTTATGAGCTGTATTATATTATGTATTGTTGATTTTTGAAGGATGTCCTGTAATTTCTGTTTCCATTAAATGTAAGAAGCCACTCCTGTTTCGCGATTGCTTTTAAGATATCTGGTTGCTTTACTTTGTGCTATGCGAGGTTTTTTTTTGGGTGACTCATTTTACATATCGTTCTTTGGAAATTCAAATCCTTTGGCACCTTAAATGCACAAATATTGCTAGAAATATCTTTATGCAAAGTGACTGAAAGCGTTACCACGCTTTAGTGAGGCCCCAGATTTATGATGTGTGATTTCTTTTGGAGACAGACTAAAGCCATTCACACGGTTACATTTAGCTCCTGAAACCATGGAGCTGTGGGGATGCCGGTGGTTCACAGTGCAAACTCACGCATGCATTCAGCCAGCCACAGTCCCCCGGCTTTTAACATTACAGTTCCTTACGGTGTACTCATTGGCACAACTTAGGTTTGTCTGTTGGTCTGTCTGTGTTTGCAGACACCCCAAGTATGGAAAGGTCTATTCAAAGAACCATAGGTATTGCTTTTTTAATCCAGTAGAGGGCACCATTATTTTTAAAGTTTCCCTCAGTTTATCTACTGCAATAACTTTTTTTTTCATTAGATGGATTGTTGTCATTCTTGACAAATAATCACTTCGTTCTAGACTAAAATGGGGGAAAAAAAATTAAGGAAGAGATGGGTATTTAGAAAGGTAAATGCATAAAAATACAGTTTCAGGTAAAAACAAAATGCCCGTCTAAGACGGAGACATCTCTTTGCCATTTCTGGTAGTGACTTCATTCTGCTGACAGGAATAAGATAAGATACAGCAAACTTCATGTCTACAGACAATGTCTGTCTACAGGAAGTGAACTGTAGCCATTTAACCCAATCGGTGTCTGAGAACTGCCAAGAGGAATGAACTTGATAGTTCTGTACTAAGTGCTGAACAGAGAACTTGCATAACAGCATGTAGGATATCTTCCAAAGAAATGCTATTTGACACATCCATAGTCCAGGCCACTTCCATGCCTTTCCTGTAACTGCTCGCCCTATTCAGGGTCACAGCAAATCAGGAGTCTATGGGCACAAAGCAGGAAACAACCCAGGATGTCTTTTTGGACTGTGGGGGAAATTAGAGTAGGTGGAGACTTGAACCCAGGTCCCAGAGGTGTGATGTAACAGTGCCAACCACCATGCCACTATTCAAGGAACTTGGAAAAGTCATTTCCTAGATTTATAGTTGATGCTGTATGGGCAAAATCCTAAAAAAAAAAATCGATATGAGATAAGGGTTGTTCCAAACTGCTAGTAATTTTATTTTTTTTTGCATTGCTGGAACAAAATGGAAGATTCAGTTACCAGCTGAAGAGAACAGCAAGCAACAGAAGCCAAGCATTCCTGCCTCTTCATGTCTCTTACTGTCAGGGGGACGCTTTCACTTAAGGGGAAGCAACTGATGGACCATGTGACACAGCCGAGAAATGCTAACAGTTACAGTTCAAGGTCTTTGAGGGTTTTTATACATACATACATACATACATACATACATACATGTCCATATAAACATTTCGTGGGAACATCTGAGAGATTAACACAGACAAAAGCAACAAATCCTACATCTGATTGTGCAAAGCACAGACCTATAAAAAAGTTATATACAGCAAACAATTCTCTGTAAACATGGTAAGTATGTTAGTTTTCTGAAAACATGTTGTCGTCATAAATACAGGCAACACTGGCATCTGCAAACCTCACAAAAAAACTGACATTCTGGGCATATAAACACAGCCCGTCACCATAGAAACCGAAGATATATGGGCTCAAAAACACCCTAATATCACAATAATGTTTTAGTGTTTATAATGGCGTATTTTTGGTAATCTTTAAAGATATGATGTAGTTAAACTCTGTAGAAAAGAAAATGTGCTTTTCGTTATCGTAACTGGGAGACTGGATAACCAGTCACTCAATGTGACTATAGTACATTAACATAAACTTGTACACTAATGGTATATGACAACATAAACATGTACAGTAATGGTATATGACAACATAAACTTGTACACTAATGGTATATGACAACATAAACATGTACAGTAATGGTATATGACAACATAAACATGTACAGTAATGGTATAAGATTTAGGAAAATACAAAAATAAGGTTAATACTGTCAATAATATCTGCACAAGAAAATATTGTATTTGTCACTGTCATTCAGAAACGACCTGTCAAACAAAAATGCAAACTTAAATATTTGACCATATAGTTTTTTCCCCCAAAGCTGCTAAGTTCTAGTGTAGTTAAGTATAATTAACTGATGATTAATATCTCTTTTCATATTCTGAAGCACCATTCATCCTCTGAACAACGCTTTGGTTGAAAACTAACATTATGAA
This sequence comes from Petrocephalus sullivani, assembly GCA_026780845.1. Lineage (NCBI taxonomy): Eukaryota > Metazoa > Chordata > Actinopteri > Osteoglossiformes > Mormyridae > Petrocephalus > Petrocephalus sullivani. The sequence goes on along the minus strand of JAODKM010000008.1, from coordinate 12,591,614 downwards.
AGTGTTATAAATATTAACATGGCACAAGTTACTGCTGTTTCTCTCTCCAAGCGAATGGAGAACATAATAAAAGTAGTGTATGTTTTTTTTTCTCTCATAGTACATATATCTGCAATGATTATATTTCTGCTGAGCCAGCTCAAAGCCTCTTTAATAAAAAGAATGATATATATAATTTTATATATATATATTTTTTTTCAGTTTAAGTAATTTCTAAGCTATGGAACAGTAAGTGTGAGCTGTAGTCTGGTCTGTCCTGCGTGATACAAACACAAGATTTGGCAGTTACAGTTTCATGACACAGTATAGTTGAACAGTAGGTGGGGGGGAGGGGGGTCTTGCAAATGGTACCCCCCCCACCCCCAACCATGCTCAAGCTGCGGCAGCTCAACGAACGTATGCCACAAGAAACCCCGGCCCCGACAACAGAACGCATTCCCATTGGTCGGGGCAGAGCCTCGGTGACATAATGCGTTCCGATTGGTCGGCCGGAGTCGTGGGTATTTCTGCAACCGCTGCTACGCGGGTCTCACAGTTTGCTGCCAGTGCTACAGCACAGGAGGCTTCTGAGGAGCTTTCGTGGAATGGGAAAGACACACACACTTCCGTTCACCCTATACAATGCAGTCGGTCTAAAAAATAATAACAAACTATGTATAAAGACTTTCCTTCCATTATACAGGTTTTAGATTTAAAAAAAATGATGCAAGTGAAAATTAATAGTCACGACTAGCTTGGGAGGAGGGGGAAGAGCACTAGGAAAGCACTACAAGTATCCAACAGGCCTATATACACATCAGCACGAGATGCCCATGTGGCACATTTTGGTACAGGAAACCACCTGGCCGGCCAAAGGACATACTAACAGCGGCAGGCGCGGCACCTGCCATCAGTACTGAGGCAGGTAGGAGGGCCTGTGCTCGTGCTTGAGCGGGAAGGATTTGAAGCCCTTGTTGATGGGTTTGTGCTGGGAGACCTGTTGCTGTTGCTGCTGCTGCACTGCGGTTGGCTGCTGCTGCTGCTGCGTAGCAAATGGGAAGGCAGACGAGAGGCCCACAGAGGCGGGGCAATCGCCCGCTGTGGACCACACCTGTGACTGCAGCATCTGCATCGAGTCGTTCCATTGGCTGGAGGGGATGGTCATCTGGTACAAGGAAGAGCTCAGATTGGGCAGTGTGTTGGTGTGGGGGGAGGAGTGTTGCCAGGGGGCTTTGGGCGGCCAGGTTTTTGTCTTGCTGTCCTGTGGAGGCAGAGTTGGACCTTGACACAGAGCCTTCTCTCCAGCACCACAAAGAACACTGAGTGCCACAGCTCCTTACCTGGCTGGCATCATCCCCAGGGTGATGGATAGGCGGTGAAGGTAGGGTGCACACTTCGGGCTCGCCGCAGCTGTGCTTCCTGGATAAAGACAAAAAAAAAAAGATATTTGGTGAACATCTTGAATAATTTTCCCCAGTGAGGTCAGTGAGCATATTTTTTCAGGTTGGAAGGCTGAGGACAGCTCAGAGACAGACCAAGCAAACCACCTAATGCCCAACGGGGAGGAGCAGTCATCGGCCATTTTCCGATTACCCCAAACATATCCAGTTTCAGTCTTTTTTGAAGCCCCATAAACTGTACAGTATCTAATGAACCTCTAAATTGTTCTGTAGCAACTCATAAACCGATTTTGGGAATAAAAAATATATACTCCTTGTGACAAGACGTGAAGCCATGTTTGTTAGTGATGTGGAATAGATTACCAAGTCAGGAGCGAGACTTTAAAGGGTACAGTCTGAGTCAAGACCAAGATCTTGGGGGAGTTGACACCCCATCAAGACCGAGTAGAAGTCCTTTCAAGTCTTTCAAGACTCAGTAAGTGAAACAGAGGTGTTGAGACCGGTCTTGGACTTGTGTGTTACAACACTGGTGTATGTTAACGGCCAAGTCCAACCTTCTTTGTTTGACTGCAGCTACAAGGTCAGGTCCTGAGAACATGGAGAAGAGGCTGTCCCCATTGGCAGAGGAGGTCTCATCACTGGAGCTGGCCGAATCCCCTTGATTGGCTGACCAGCTGCCACTCATGGCGTCCCTGTACATCATAGTATAGGCTCAACAGAAGGAGTGGCTGTCCAGTCAGCTTAACATACTCCTAGTCAGCACAGTGTAAATTAGGCAGGAAATGAAATTGAACATATAATCTCACTGTTAGAGAGACTCACCCTTCGGTGTAGTACTCCGGGTGTGGCCATGTTCTGTGAGGCTCATCTGTGATTGGCCAGTTGGCACGGGCGTTGCTCGGGCGACGTACGTGCTGCGCCTGCCGTTTCTGCTGCATGGCATGGTTGACTCCAGCGACATAGCGAGCGAATTCGGGGTCGGAGCCGACTGCACATTGGGGGTAGGGAAGAGGGAGGGCATCGTCAGATTCTGGCAGACTCAGCTGTTCTGAGAGCATTCGGCTGCAGCACTGAGCACAACAAACCCGACTGTCTACAGTGGCAGAAACGGCACAATGGGCCGCTTTCATGCGAAACAGAGCCCTCCCCACAGCAGCGGTGATGAGCCGTCCAAAACCCATTCACACACAAGCAGCGAACACCACTGAACCGCATGCACACATGTACAGATGGTATACAGCACGTTTAAGAATGTGCCTAAAAATATCAGCCTCCTACAAAAAGAATAATAATAATAATAATACTAAAATTGATGGCTGCACCTGCCCCATCTGCTGCAGCACTCTTATTTACGGAGAGGTGACCTCCGTGATGGACACTCCAGCACCAGGGCGTATACTATAACACTACACCGGCAAGGACCTATCACCAAAACTAGGCTAGTGCATGATTTAAACAAAATAACAAAAAGGTCCGAAAAGCCAACACTAGGGAGGTTTTCACAATTTAAGTCACATGACTTAACACTTTGTGTTTATTTAACATTAACACTTTCTGTCATTGACATTATATCGCTGAATCTCAAAAAGGACCTCAAGTATAGAACATCCCCAAAAAACGTGACTAATGAGGTCATTTTTTCAGTCCTCACTACTTCAAACTTCATTTTATAAAAACCTGTGACTGCAATCAAAAAAGTAAAAATGCTAAGAGTCTTGAATTTTGTTTGGTTACTTATAGTTAAGGTTACGGCTGGGTAGCGGTTAAGGGTGTCACGACTGGGATTAAGGTTTAACCTTTAGAAATTAATGGACCACACAAGGATAGGAATACAAACAAACGTGTGTTTGTGTGTGTGTGTGTGTGTGTGTGTGTGTGTGTGTGTGTGTGTGTGTGCACACACAAGCCCAGCAATGGACTTGTGATCGACACGGCATATTCTCCTACTCTCTGCGGCTTGAGATGGGCTCCAGGATAACTGCAGGCAACCCTAGAGTAAGCTCTTGTGGAAGATGGCTGGATATCACTGTGGGAACTTCAGCTCACCACCAAGGGCATTTCATGCAAGTCTAATCCAGACCAGCTGTTTACCAGTGAGCTGACTATACGTCATTGTCCATGTCAGTCAAGCAATTACCACTAAGTAACCAGCTTTGTTTACATCCTTCGATGATGCAGATGCTGGCTCCAATACAAAGTTTAATGTATCAAACAAAATATATTCCTTGATAGGGTGTCCTGCACTGTTAAGTAACAGATTGTCAGCAATCAGAGGTGTGACGTTTTTAGCCAGCTAAGCAAATTATGCTGACTCCGTTCATCACATGCTAGGTCACAAAATGAAAGATTAAATCATCTACCCTCGGTTCCCTGAGTAACCTCACTTTGGCTGAATCAAGGATTGTTTTTTTAAAAAGATGCTCAGTTTTAATTCCAAATGTAAGGAAACGTGTAACAAGTGACATGCAGAGATATTAATCTCGACAGTTTCGGCATGCCAGTAACCATATGATGAAATATACTCCTTTACAGGAAAGGCGGGGAAAGGGTCTGATAACAGAAGTGAAACAGGCCAATGACAACCTGTGTACAAACCCAGATATTTCTGAGGCTAAATGAGACACACTCACCATTGTTTACCAGCAAGGCCCCAGCTAATCCAACAGGTATCTGGGCCAAAGGCACAGGGCTGTGCGTGAACAGCTCAGGTGTGCAACTGCACAGCGCAGAGATTCATTTAACGAAAAAATACTATTTAATTAAATTACATTTTAGCCCTCAAATATCCATAGTACACCTTCTGTAAAGTAGGACAACTCCAAAATTGAATTAATGCACGCCCATCTCCCAGAGCCAATGCATCAGAATCCAGAGTTTATTTATTAACAGAAAGTGTAAGAATAAAGGTAACATTTCTAGCTTTTCAATGGTCAGCTCACTATTGACTGTATTGCCAAGATGACAGGGGTGTGGTGTTGGACATATATTTTATTTTGATCAGAGAATACTGCAGTCTTTGTTGTGACACGGCACCCAGCTGAGCTCAGAATCGTAACCCAGGTATGGCCCTGGCTGTTTGCCCTCTGTGTGCCGTACGGCTGGATTTCCATGACAAACATGCCCAGCCTGGACCGAACCGGTTACAATCGCAAGGCATTATGGGTCTCCACTGCTCGAGAGCAAGCTCCTGAGGTCGGCCTGGGCGGGACGCTTTAGCCAGCGCACACAGAAAATCAGCCTGATTCATTCACAAAGGGGCCCTGTGCCCCAAGTGCTGTCTAATGAGGGGTCATAAAGTCCTTTCATACTTAGTGACCTCAATAAACAAGCCCCCCCTGACTCAGGCAGCAGAACATTGGCGTCTGCTTAACAGACAGTCCCAGAGACCGTATACAGTATCAGCTAAAGGAAATCTGTCCTCATAGCTCAATTGATACTGTCAAATATATTAAAAATAACAATATGGACATGGGAGATTTGCTTTGTGTATGGTTTTGGTTAACTGCTGGTGGAAAGGGTCAAATGAAAACTGACAGCACGAAGGACCTACATGTTCCATTTCGGCCAATCCTGAGAACCTAAAAGGGACCTACAACAGCTGGGGTACAGTTGGCCATCACAATTAGCCAACCAGCTAATGGTAGCCAATAGTGACAGTGTCCTCCAGCCATTTTCGGTAATGCAAACGAGACATTTACCCATCCTGGACTATCCAGAGCAAGCAAGGGTTTAATGTGAAGTTTGTCATACAGAAACTAGTCCTAGAATGCCCCGTCCCCTCAGCAGCTAAACACTTTCTGGCACAAAAGTATGTGAAAATAAAACGGACTCAATTTATCAGAAAATAATAATACTAGAAAATAAATAATAATAATAGAATATTTCTATTGTTATTATTATTATTAATAATAATAATAAAAAAACAATCCATGGTTTTTTTCTAGGGTAACAATGCCCAGACCAAAGCAGGAACAGAAAAAACCTGCCGTAATGTCTGTTTTGAGGCCAGGACCTATCGGATTCCCATCCACCCACACGTAAACGACCTGAAATCTATGTGCCCTCGCTGAGAATTTAAAATGAGATGCCAATTTGCAAGGTGGACGCAACGCTGAAAATTTGTGACCTCATCAAATGTAATACCTGAATGTGCATGATGACGTTATAAACAAAATCTGTATAAACAATTTTAGATTAATGACTACCAAAGTATGTTTACAGTTAAAAATGGCGGCCATCCAAAAGTGTGTGAATAGATCATTTTTATTAATGTCAGACTTTTAATGTTTTTTAAGAGTGCATGAAAAAAAAAACTTGCACTTTAGCTGTTCTTTTTACTATTTTTACAATTTTTTGTGAAATAAATGTGGTTCTAAATTTAAAAAATTTGCGTCGTGACCTAATGACCAGGGAAATAAGTGGGTTCTGAGGCCAGATCTGAGGGCCTCCACTCACCGGCAGGGTCAAAGGGCAGCGCGTCTCCCAGCATGCCGAAGGCCCCGTCGCTTTGCTCACGGTTGGGCCAGGTGTTGTTCCGGGGCCCCTGCGGCTTGTGGCCCAGCATCTCGGACATGATGCTGTCCATGTAGCTGCTAACCAAACCCAGGCTATACAGGTCAGAGCTGAGGTCCGGCAGCCCTGGCGAGCCCCACTGGCCCAGAGGCCCGATGGGGGAGAGGCCGGCCGGAGGGGCGGGAGCCGCATGCTGTCCCGGGCTGCCTAGCCATTTGGAAGGCACCCTCTGCTGTTGAAGTGGTGGGGGTGGGGGCTGCTGATGTTGGCCAATGGGCTGCAGGAGGTGCTGGTAGAACTGCAAAGCATGCTGGGAAGGTGGCTGCTGGCCCGGGTGGCTCTGCTGCGACTGCTGCTGTTGCTGCGGGGGTTGCATGACCTGCGGTGGAGCTTGCAGTCCCCCGTGGGGGGGGCCTGAAGGGTGGGCCGCCGCTGCCGCCGGGGGGGGTGGTTTCAGATCAGCCGCTCCAGCGGACGCCACAGAGTTCCTCCTCTTGACAAGGGGTGAGGCCTGCTGGGACCTGCCCATGTTGAACCCCGAGAGGAAATCGATGACGTCCTGCATCTCCTGGTCCGTGGGCAGGTTTGTGCCCTTGTCGTCGGTGGGGCAGCCGTTGACTAACTGGGGTCCGCCGGGGTCAGGGGTGCCCGGAAGGCTGCCTGTCGAGAAAACGACAGGCACGCGGCTGTCCAGAGGCCCCGGGGCCTTAGTCTTGTCCTCGGAGCCAGCAGCGGAGAAGAGGGAGCGGGAGGGCGTGCTGGGGATGGAGTAGCTGCTACCGCTGGTGGAGGCCTTCTTGGTGAACTTGGAGGTGAGCTTGGAGATGGTCTTGGGAAGCCCCCCGGAAGACTTGGAGCTGCTTCCGAGCGGGAGGTCCGGTGCCTCGCGCTGCAGTTGCATCTGGATGATGGGCAGAACTTGATTTCTGAAGGAGGAGGGGCTGGGTCAATCTGGGGCACTGAGCTACACAGCCACATTCGCTCTTCATCCAGTCAGTGAGGGATATCTGATACCATGCAGAAGACCAGAGATTGGGTGGCACTGAGCCATCCAATCAGTGAGAGATATTCCATACCTGCGGTCCTTCCACCTGCTGAGCTCGAAGATAGCTGTGTAAAGAACGTCCACCAGGCCCAGGGTCTTCTCGGGGTCCAGGCTGCGCTGCAGGAGGGACATGGTAGCTGGGTCCTCCTTCAGGCACCTGGACACAATACAGGAGGAGAGAGACAGGCCTTCAAACCCCAGTGTAAGAAAGACACTGAGTGCTGTGGGGCACTGCCTGCGACAAACCAGCATCAATCAGCCAGTGATAGATAACACCAGAGCTGGGTATTCCAGGTCCAAAGAGTAACAATCCAGACCAGGATTTTGTTTCAACCAAGTAGTTGAGCACTCTGTGACTGAGACTCTAAATACTCAACTGGCTGATTGAAACAGGTCTGGATTTTTACTCTTTGGACTTGGATACCATGCAGAAGACCAACCCGAGCTGGGGTTCAAAAGCACAGCAAGGTGCTGAAAATCATCAAATCACCTACAAACTGCAGGTGTGAGCGAAGACTTCTCTACAGTGAACAGAAAAGTGAAAGCAGTGGGTACGCAGGTACACGCAGGTACACGCAGGTACACGCAGGTACGCACAGGTACGCACAGGTACGCACAGGTACGCGCACACAGTACTGCGCAGAAGCGTTGGGCAGTGAAAAGAAATGTTTAAACCTATTTATCTGGGGTGTAATTATACTTTGCTCAGAACTAAGACAATTTACCATTAGACTGCTAACGTACAAATAAAGAATTGCACAATAAAAACTAAATTTCTTCTGTTCTCCAAAGAGTCACTAATATCTAGTTGGATAGCTAGATGAACACCGCTCCAGTTCCCAAACCTCTCCCCAGGGGCACCTCAGCCTTTCCATTTATTAAATTTCACTGCCAGCTGACTTAAGTTAGACAGTCAATGACATATATAATTAACTGACTAATGAGGTGGTTGAGTAAAAAAAACACATGGCTGCGTCGGACAGTTGCTACAAATAATGTGGTGATTTTGGCAGAGGTTTTGGAATGGCTAAGGTGACACACTGACGGGCGTAATACCAACATGAGGATCATTTACACATTTCCTTTGGTTGCCTGAGACTTTGCACAGTACAGTACCCATGTACACAAATGCATTTCTGTGATGCACACCGATATCAGCAGGAGTGATGCTGCGCCTGCCTCCTGTGCACATGCATGCATCTTTATGGTGACGTTTCACTCTCACCATGTGGAAGGAACCTGGACCACGAGAGTGCCCCCCTCCAGGGTGATGTGCGGGGCGTACGCCTCCTTGCTTTCCATCTGCGCCGTGTCGACCACCACCTGTTACCACACAGTGAGACGGCCGGGTAAATCACCCCCGTTCACCTCCTCAAAGACCTTGAATCACAATAACCAGTGAACCGAGTTCCTTATGTCAACCTGACCGGCCCTCTCCGCTATGCAAAAGCCCCACGTAACCAGCTCAAACCCAGGAGGCTAAGCGCACACAGGCCATACCACTGCGCTCTCGGGGGGGGGGGGGTTTCCCCACATGAGTGAGGGCTGAGACAACGCCCCCACCCCCCCTAGCTTGGGAAGCAAGTGGCTTCCTGTCTCTCAGGAAGCACACCCCCATTGTTATTTACAGGGCTGACGCATCCTCTGTGCCACAAGGTGGACAGAGCCCCCCCCACCGCCAGTGGAAACAGGGAGGGGCGGCATGACCGCCTGACTCACGCGTGAAACTGCTTCATGGGAAATCAGGGATTGGCCATTGGCCACTATATCTACTATAGTGAGGAGCGTGTGCAGTCTCGTGGGGGGGGGATCCGGAAATGCCAGGACAGCCCAGGGAGGTGGGAAAAACTGAAAAACCACATCTGAAAAAAAATGGGGTGGAAAAAAAAGACAGTAAACAAGAGAGATGCTCCGAGCTGTCTGGGCACTCCCAGGGGCCCCCGCGTGACAAAGGACCTCTTAATATCTTGGCTGGGCTTCCGTTCCACCGGCTTAAGTCAGGGATTCCCTAGCTAAGTTGGGGCGGCGGGGGGGGGGGCGTGCCCAATCAGGAAACCCAGCTTCACGTAAATAACAAAAGTAAAAGAGCTGGTTCCGAAAAAAAAGAGACAACAGAAGGAGAATTTGAAAGGGAAGCAGTGGCCCTAAGATCCTGCACGAGTACATGTACATGACAGGGTGGCTGGCCGACACACTGACGGGACAGCAGGGGGCAGAGCTGTGGCAGACTCACCAGCCCCGCCTGGCCGAACAGCAGCTGCACGGCCGTCTTGCAGGGCCCCCTCCAGCTGGACGGGCACACCTGGTTAAGCACCTCGGTGGCAGGGGAGTCGCTGTCGCACAACGCCTGTCCACTGGGCCCTGCCACCTCCTTCAGGAGCTGCAGCATAGCATGCTGAGGGGGAGAGAGAAACTTGGGGTGGACTGGGCCCAACCAGCAGGGGGCGCCACACTTATACCACCCCAGCTGCCTCAGCCCAGGGGTAGCTGCTACCCTAGTGGCTTAATTAGTGTTTGCTAGTCTATTTTAATCTAAACAAGGTCTAGAAACAAATTGACCAGTTGGACAAAAACAGCACAAGTGCGGAGGGGAGCATAAACAAGGGGGGAGCACAGTCATGGCAGGGGAGCACATTCGCGGCGGGGGAGCACAGTCACGGCGGGGGAGCACAAAAGAGGGGGAAAGCACAGTCGCAGGGGGGAGCACAGCCGCGGGGGGGAGCACAGTTGCAGGGGGGACCACAAAAGCCGGGGAGAACATAGTCACATGGGAGAGCACAGTCGCGGCGGGGGAGCACAAAAGAGGGGGAAAGCACAGTCGCAGGGGGGAGCACAGTCGCAGGGGGGACCACAAAAGCCGGGGAGAACAGGGTCACATGGGAGAGCACAGTCGCGTGGGAAGCACAGTCGCAGATTCACACAGTGGGATGGGGAGTGGCTTGAGTGCTGGAAAAGCGCGGCTGTACCGTCTTGAGCTTCAGATTGTCGGCAGCAGACTCGTTGAAGGAGACGCCCTTGAGAAAGTGGGGCCCAATCTGCAGCGGAATGGTGGGCAGCTCGCACTGGATGGGCTGGGTGGGGGTCTGCATCCGACCCGCCTGCTGGGCCTCAGCCTCGCTGCAGCAGCCCTGTGCAGCACGGGAAGGCAGGGATGGGACATGAGGACGTGGGATGGCACA
>JAODKM010000008.1:12551118-12581399 GCA_026780845.1 Petrocephalus sullivani | reverse complement strand
GGAGGGCAAGGGAAGGAAGGCACAGGAAGTAACGGGAAGGCACAGGAGGGCAAGGGAAGGAAGGCACAGGAAGTAACGGGAAGGCACAGGAGGGCAAGGGAAGGAAGGCACAGGAAGTAACAGGAAGGCACGGGGGGCACAGGAAGTCACGGGAGGGCATAAGGTGGTGCAGGAGGGCAAAGGAAGGCACAGGATAAAGCAGATAGTCATGGGAGGGTCAGGAAGTCACAGGAAGGCACAGGATAAAGCAGATAGTCATGGGAGGGTCAGGAAGGCACAGGAGGGCACAGAAAGTAATCGGAAGGCACAGGAGGGCACAGAAAGTCACAGGAGGTAAAAGGAAGACACAGGGTGTAACGGGAAGGCATGAGGAGGCACAGGAAGTCATGGCATGACACAGGAAGTGTTGGGAGGGTCAATAAGGGCCGAGAGGGCACGGGTAGGCATGAGAGGGAACAATAAGTCACAGGAGCGAAAAGGAAGGCACAGGAAGAACATGGAAAGACACAGGAGGGCACAGGAAGTCAAAAGAACATGCAGATCATCTGTCAGTCACAAAACCCTCTCTGCCAAACCTGTAGGCTCTGTATCACTGAACAGAAGATGCTTCCTCCTTCATAAATGAAATCTTTGGATTAAAAAAGGGCCCATATGGGAAAGAAAAAATCTGAATAAAACTGACTGCCATTGAGACGGGGGCAGCCTTTCCATCTTATGAGATTCCCAACAACAAGCACCAGGGTCACAGTGATCATGTGAGCTTTAAGCCCACCCTGGAGACAGAGCCATACCTTCAGAGACTCTTCCGCAGCTTTGGGGTCGAGGTGAAATCCGGCCTTCAGCGCGTACTCGCCGTGTCCCAGGCTCTCCAGCGCCGCCCTGTAGGCCTGTCAGAAACATTGTTCATTATCGCCTATGACGCAGAGGTGTCCCAGAGGTTACCGAGCTTTATAAATACAGCAGGACACCCTTGGGCATTCACAAACCCAAAATAGTGTGTTTAAACTCAATTGTGTTGGGGCTAATCTCTTTCCAGAGTTACCAAAACGGTGCTCAGACACGGCCCACCTGCAGGGCACTGTCAATCCTCAGGCTGAGCTCCTTCAGCTGCTGCTCCGGAATGGTGGGGCTGTGTGAGCAGAAGAGCCGCTGGACCTGGAGGCCTGCCAGGCAGCCGTCGCGGCCCTTCTCCCTGAGCCGAGCTGTGGTCTGAAGGCCACAGGAGACAGCCAGTTAGGACAGCAGGATCTCCCACCTCTGCTCTGAGTGGCTGAAGGCCAAGTGGAGGGTGGGCCATAATACAAACCGGCCATCAGATGGGGCTTTGAGGACTTTGAGACTTCTGCTGCCCCTCATAAAAAAAACTAGGAAATCCATTTGTTTTTTAATGATCTTGCTTTTTTTAAACTCCTGTGGTCCGATTCCATCGACACTCCCCATGCGCTTTTAAGCTGCATCGCTGACACATGCGCGAGAGCGAATCTGTGGCCGTCGGCCAAGCAGCTGTGGGGCGGGGAGGCGGGGGGCCGGGCCAGGGGCCCCCGAGGCAGACGGGCGGCGGCTGGGCCCCGGCCTGGGGGAGTACGAACAGTCTGGGGCCCCCCGGTGAGTGGGAATGGCGGAGATGACCCCTTCGTACCCCACCCTCCTGCCTTAAAATCACAATCATACGAAATCTTATTTTTCATTGGTCTGGGGTAGGGGTGGGTTTGGGTGAAAGAGCAAAGTAAGCGACAGGAATGTTTAAACAAGTGCGTCGGGAATATGACCCAAATCCTCAAGGAGAGGGCACCGGGATGCCAAACGCAAGCGGCCGGATCTGAACAAAGGGCGGTGATCACACAGGTAGAGGGGAATTCACCCAGGATATATAAATCAGAGAGAGAAGTGATGACATAAGAAGGAACGATATGACACCTGAAGACTTCTGACCGCAGCAGACTGCAGTAAAGCCCAGCTCAGTCAGTGTACTGATTGGCTCTTGATTGCTGCTAAATGGAGGCAGGACATTCAATCAGAGGCCAGTGAGCCTCTGGCTGTGTTACTCAGAATCAGCGCCACATCAATGCCGTCTACGTACCTCCGCAGCAGCCTTCCAGGACCTCGAGGCCTCCTCCAGCTCGCCGAGTGACCCAGGGGTGGAGCCCTGCGGCCGGCCGGCCCCGCCTCCTGTGCCACGCCGCTCCTGAGCCTGCGCCAGTGCCTCTGCCAGGCAGGACTGTGCCACTGGCTGCACCTTCTGCAGAGCCTGCGACAGGAACTGGAAGTGCACCTGCATGACGGTGAGGAAGCAGCGGCCCAGCACCTGGCGGGAGACGGTAAGGGTGCGGTCAGAAAGGCCGGCAAAGGTCATGGTGGGGGATGTCAGCGGCAGGGGATAAAGGGCAGGGGGTTGGATAAAGCAGTGGCAGGAATGGTCGCGGTCGGATAAAGCAGTGGCAGGAATGGTCGCAGTCGGATAAAGCAGTGGCAGGAATGGTCGCGGTCAGGAAAGGTTGCAGCGGGGAAGGTCAACATCAGGGAGGTCATAGTTGGGAAGGTCAGCATCAGGGAGGTCACAGTTGGGAAGGTCAGCATCAGGGAGGTCACAGTTGGGAAGGTCAGCATCAGGGAGGTCACAGTTGGGAAGGTCGGCATCAGGGAGGTCACAGTTGGGAAGGTCAGCATTAGGGAGGTCACAGTTGGGAAGGTCAGCATCAGGGAGGTCACAGTTGGGAAGGTCGGCGGTGGGGAAGGTCACAGTTGCGATGCGAGTTATTTCCCAATCAGCCCATCCTCACATCTATGGATCACATTATAAGGGGTCAGAGAACAGTCCCCCCCCCTTCCCCTAGAGAAAAAAATCAGAATCACACTGCACCCCGACAAAGGTCCCATGGCAGGAATTCCCCCAAAAACACGTCACGTTATCCTCAGAGCGGCGCATCGGAACAAAGACCACCGCACCTGGTTTCCACCAGGAGGCAGTAGGACCGCGAATCGGGCCACCCGGCAGATCAGCGAAGAAAGTGGCGGTAGGATGTGGCAGCCCGTCGCCGTGACGACCCCGACCGCATGCACGCGCGCCGCCGATTAGGCTGGAAACCACGGGCCGGCGCGAGGAATGCAATGCCGTGGTCACGCATGTCCCCGCATGCTGAAAAACACGCCCCCCATCAAAGGCGGCGGCCGGGGGCAGCCCCTCTCTCCATTTCAAAGAGCGGGACACAATAGCCGAAACGGGGCTCATTATGCGGAGAGCCACATTCCTCCTAACCCAAGCCCCCCCATCCCGTGTGATGTCTCAGACGGAGTCTCGGTGGGGGGGGGGGGCAGTGGGGCCCCTGTTCTGAGTTACACCTTCTCTTAAGAGCCCCGTTTATTCACAATCTCAGGTTTCGCGTGAGCCGGGTCGGCCGCGACCCCGAGCGAGCATCCCCACCCCCCCACGCTGACAGGCTCCCACCCACCCCTGCTGGTCCTAGGTTAGACACTGGGGCTGCTCACGACCGTTGCGTGGCACTCCCTATGATATAAGATGAATGCAGTGCAGCGTGTATTTAAAAAGACTGTCAGGGTAACAAACAGCAAGCAGATACCACTCAGAAAGAGGGGGGGAGGGAGAGGGAGACAGCATCGTCTGGAGCACAGCGCCCCCTGCCTCCTGCCCTATGCTGCCCCCATCACCCTGCGCTGGACAGCTGGTTAGATGACAAATGGAAATAATAAATAATGAAAAATGCAATAAAAAAAAACAATGAGAATAACTGAGTGGTGGGATAACCATGCTCTGTCAATTAATTAGTTATGAAACTCCCATTTCCTAACGGTTACTCTCTCAGTTTAGATTGGGTTAGCCTTGGTAATCCCTCTGACTAACAAGTTTACCGTCCTGCTCCTCCTATCAATAACACAGACTGGTCACAGGTAACAAAGGTTAGTGTTAAACTTCACTGATCAATAACCTAATGGCACACACTGCCCCCCGCCCCCCCGTGCTAGAAACTGTCAGCTGACAGTGTTGCTAGTCCATCTGCCAGCTACACACTAACACAGATCACCAAGTAAATAAGATCCCGCCATCAGGGTGGCGACAGAGAGGGGGGGGGGGGGGGTTTGCGACCAGGCCCCCCCCCCCACCAACCCCCACCTAAGCACAGCACTATCCATAGAGCCTGAGCACAAAGGCGCCCCTTTCAGGAGCAGACACACAAGTGCGCCCCAGACTCTGCACAATAACCTCCCATTTCACACTCTCCGATGATGAGGGGGAGCCGCCATAGCGGTGGTCCCGCGCGGCGCTCAGACACTCCAGCTTTGTGGCGACATCCCGCGCGGCCACACAAAGTACTTTACAAAAGAGTTCATCTCATTCATGCCTACAGTGAAGCGAATGCCAAAACTTAAGCACCGCCAGGTGACCCCCCCCCCACCCCTCATCCACCGTCCAGCTACGTCCTTTTTCCAGCCTGCAGTGGAACGGTGTAAACTCTGCCCCCCACGTAACCGGCTATTCCAGGATGTGAATGACCAACGGAAACCTCCCCTTAGGAAACTCTGAGCTGTGCGTTTTAATCGCCGCTCGCAGAGCCGGGCTGGGCCAGTCACATGACCTCCACAAGCCCCGGTCTCTCCGACAGCCCTGATAAGCTAAAGGGATCCATCCCGCGCCCCCCCGCAACACGATCCAAGTGGCAGCAGCCTGCATTACCTCTCACAGTATTTCCCATGAATGAACAGTGTCACACACTGCTGCTGCCCAATGAGCTGAGAGCATCTGCCTCACATCCAATCAAAACTGAAGCCCAGGGCACACTCAGTCACCGGGCTACTAATCAGTGCGCTCCATTAGCAATCATGCAGGAGCTCCCAGGACTGGCTAAATAATTAAGGTTTGCCATCTCCATGGCAACTAAAACATGACAATGGTAGTGTACAGTATAAATGCTAAACAATCTATTATAATTATTATAAACATCATTATTATATTATTATAATTATGATAACAGCAGCAGTGGGTTTAAAGTGGAGCATGTCCTCTGCTTGGCGACACGGTATCTAAGCAGGCTTTCTAGGAGGAGAGCTCCCTTCATGTTTTCCCATCCTGAGTGGGCTTCTCAGCAGGGGGGTTGAGGGGGGGTGGGTACCGGCTCAACATTCCAGCATTCCCTGAAGTCTCAAGTCCCCCCCTGCCCCCACCCGTCCCACATAAACAGTACTAAAAAAAAAGAAGTCTCCTTGTTCACACCGATACGTTTCCTACGGCTAAGCAGCATGCCATCCTGAGCCAGGCCGGGAATGAAGACTTTGAGGAAACCCCCCCAGCAGGACGCTGGGTCTTGGAGGAGTTTCGCCTCAATGCTGCTTCACAGTCTGACGTGGCACTGACCCTAAACAAAGCCCTCCCCCCCCCAATAACGCAGACTCCATTCCCATGCCTTGGAGTCTGTGGCTCATGCCTCGACAAACTGCCGAAAATGTCACACGACCGGCTGGGCAAGCTGATATCTCACAGCTGCACCGTTTCCCAAAACGATGAGAAACAGCGACAGAGAGAAAAAGGCTGGAATTATAGCCAAGAAAAACATGGCAGAGCGTAAGTGATAAACGAAAACACATGCACACGTGACCTTTGACCCCGACCCACACACACGGCTGCTAAACCTTATGTATGGTTGGTCTCTCATTTAGCGCTCACTGGTCCGTGTTGCCTTGGAAACAACAGACAGGGCAGCCGAAAAGCCCTAGTGATAGCCGCATGGTACCCAGAGGTCTCTATGACAGATAACTGGCCCGAGTCGGGCCCTCTGAGACCAGGAAGACTGAGGCGAGACTCCCAGCTGCGCAGGCACTGAGCTCACCCCCAGGCCCCAGAGCCTACATCACACAGCATCCCTGCACATTGTTGTGTGTTCACCTGCCCGTGTGCAAACTGTGAACCATGCAGAAGGGTGAGGAAAACAAGGTGCCGGCCAAGCATCTCAGACCAGCGGGCGGCACCGAGGAATCCTGGGAAACACGCCCAACTCGAGCCATCCAAAGGCGGGCCAAAAACTGAGCGGTGTGACCTTTAGGACCGAGTCCAACCAGGGCACGGCTAAGACTGGCTGGAAAATCAAGACATACCGCGGCAAACAGCAAGAGCGAAAGCTGACAGCACGTGTTCAGTGGCGGCCAATGTGCCCCCCCCATGCACACCCTTCAGAGCCCGATTGCTTGGGGGTGTTGGTGATGGCAAAAGTTGCATAAGAGGGTAGGACCAAATCTACCACAGGACAGGGACCCTATGCATGATCCTCCTCATTACATTTCACCAACCGGGCACTTTGTCCGAACCCCCTAGTGCTGATGGGGCCCTAGACATCTGCCTAGTTTGCCTATGCCTAGATCTGGCCTCGGACAGGGGGTGCGTCCTCAGAAGATATTGCACAGTTTTGTCTTGGCTTTTCTCTTGAATCCCTGTCCCCCTTCTCCCCACCTTAAAAAAAACACCCCCCCACCCCAGCTCACCTCCACGTCCTGCAGGTTGAAGTCATCCTGGTTCTTGAAGCCGGCGGCCCCGGCACTCAGCTCCATAAGCATCTTGGCGAGCTCGGGCTTGATGGCTGCGGTGAGTCGGCCGGCCGCCTCCGTGACGTGGTCCTGCACGTCCTTGAGCTGCGCGGCCGCCTTGGCGTAGCGCGAGCTGCGGAAGACGCCGCTGAAGAGCTCGGTCAGCAGGGCGCTGGCGCGGCAGAACACGTTCAGCGCGTCCAGGTATTTGGAGATGCCCTGCTGGATGTCGGCCACGGCGCTGCCGGGGTTGGGGGGGACGCCGGCACCGCCGGGGGAGGGAGGCGGGTGCCCGCAGCCGCCGATGGGGGCCGGTCCAGAGCACGAGGAACCAAGGGGTCCGCCGAGGGCCCGGCCCAGTTCGGGAATCTGGTACTGCTGGTGCTGCTGCACCTTTTGCTTGGACCCGCCAAGCATAAACCTCCGCTTGTAGTCCATTTTACCGTCCTGCGCACTGCAACAATACATAGGGGATGCGGCGAGCCTCGGAGGGGGGGTCCTCCCACCTGCTGGCTGCCTGGAGAATGGATATCAGCCTCTGCGGGGCCTGCAGTGACACTCCCACGCCGGCCTAAGCGCAGTAGGCCTCACACCACACCGACGGGTCGTTTAAAGTCACAGTCTCGCTGGGGGGCATTTTCCAAGCAAAGGCGCAATAGGCTGGAAAGAAAGGCAAAGAACCGGGACGTGGTCTCACGGCCCGAGGCCAGCTACCTGCTACAGCTGTGCCGCAATTGGGCCATCAAATTGGGGGTGGTGCAGGTGGGGGGAGTCAGCCCCTCAGAGAGTCAGCGGCAGGGTATCAGACACCTTCTCCACATCACATCTGCTCTCGGGACGAGTCACGAGGCATCTGGCGTGATATCGGGAGCAAGTCTGTGGGACACACACACACACAGACAGGTAAATATAACTCTTAAAGTTCTGTGGGGAAAGGGAAAGAGAGGTTTGCCTGAAGATGGGAACAATGGTCAGTAGCAACAAGAGGAAACAGACAAAATGACAGGGATTACAGCAGTATTGTGCTTCCTCTCGCTGACCGGACTCGGCGATGCTCCTTCCTGTGGAATGTTCCACGCACACCCAGCTGATGGGGGGAGCTGACGTCGCTCTGAAACCAGTGGGGCCTTTTCGTTTTGGTATCACACACGCGCCGCTCTTCCCCTCTCTGCCCGCTGAGGTAGTTTTCCCCTGTCTCCGTGGAAACAGTTCCCAGAATTGGCGGCCTGTGGTGACAGAGCGGGCGAGTGTCCGTGAGGCCTCTAGGTCATTTCCTGTGGGGTGGGATATGTCAGGAGGGGGGCAGGATGTCAAAAGGACGCAGAGAATGACAGAGGAAAGATTCCCTCTAATCACCTCATTCTATTGTGACCAGATTCCGTGACTCTGGGCAGAAATATCACATGACCAGGAAGGAGAATTCATTTCCCCTTTAAACAAACAAATATATCATATAGATAAATATATAGCATATATTTAAAAAAAAAAGACAGATACAGCTATATTTTGTTTATAGACATTGACAATGTTTGTTAGGTATACCTTTTGTCCCCATGCTCTAAATGCACAGTGAACTGTTCTCAGTAACATGAGGATTCTTAATGAAAGATCAGGAATGCACTCTTAAAAACATGTTAAATTGCAAAAGGTGCCGTTATGAATGGCAACCGGAAAACCCAAAAATATCGCCTAGAAATTTTTCCCAATATTTTCTGTTACCCTCCAATAAAATATAATTTGCTAGTGCTAGTAAATCAATTAGCAAGACCGAGACCCAAACAGCAGGGGGCGCCGCAGCACCCTAGGCACCCCTCCTCCCGCGACCTAGGCACCCCTCCTCCCGCGTCCTAGCACACGGCCCTGCAGATTCATGCCCTTTTATGGGGACCGGCAGCATCGTTTACCTATGCTAAGAAATGGCACGCGCTTTCAATGGGATTCATCACTATAAGAACACAGTTCTGCGGAATGTGTTGTGATTTTGTTCTTGAGGAACTTGTTTGTCGGTCAGAGAGAATACCGTTTCAATGCCAACGAAGAGACAGATGCACTTCATTCACACAAGGGCTGGCCTGGGCAGCCACACCCAGGATTAGAGTCCTGAAATGTGTCCGTTTCATGGGAGGGATGTGGGATGTAGTGACATTATGAGCGTTCCAAATGCTCCTAATGGACCCTCCATCTGATGTTGGTCCAACAAACCTTTAAATTGGGCTAAATGAAAGTGTCACAGCCGCTGGCCTACACTGTGAAACTGATTCACATTTATGACGAGTTACAAGCCAATGGTCGTTTTAGGAAAGCAATTATGGGGTGTTTCTTTTAATAAACAAAGTTCATTAATAGGACTTAACATTCTTGTTTGAAAATAAAACTGGCATAAATTAATACTCAGATTAAGGTTGCGTTATTCAGGATAAATTATTCAGGATTTATGAATTATTAAATAATCCTTCATTAAAACAAGAATGTCAGACATGGCAGCATGTGTGTGGTAACCCACCCCAGAGATGGCACCGAGTGAGCATGTGCGAGGTAGCCCACCCCAGAGGTGGCACCGACTGAGCATGTGCGAGGTAGCCCACCCCAGAGATGGCACCGACTGAGCATGTGCGAGGTAGCCCACCCCAGAGATGGCACTGACTGAGCATGTGCGAGGTAGCCCACCCCAGAGGTGGCAACTACTGAGCATGTGTGAGGTAGTCCACCCCAGAGGTGGTAGCTAGTGAGCATGTGCGAGTATCCTGCTGTTGTGATAACAGGGCTGTTGTGTTGGGGTGAATTGCTAGCAGCGGCACACACAATGCAGCCATTGAAGGAGCTCATAGGGAGACATTTGCGTCTCCGCCTTCTGCGGTCCGGTGTCACCATGTAAATCCGCGTCACTCGTTTGCATGTGGGGAGAGGGGACAGGATTCTGTCACTTAACGCAGTCAGCCACTTAGTCTTGATGTAAGGGCATTTAAGCTGGCTCGCATCCCCAAAACGTATTAACAAACTTGTTCGGATCAACTGGTGTTAAATGTGTTAAAAATACACTGTAAGGGCAGAGCTCCTGACCTGCACAAGTTAAACAGGAGCTGAACCTTGACCTACCCTGACACGGCTGGGTGTAAAAACAGCACCACGGATCATGCCCGAAGGCGGGGAGGAGGCTGGGTGGAACGTTTTGGGATCGGCTTCAAATCACTGCCTCGGGGTGAGGAGTTATTCCATTTATATATACGAGGGATGGTCACCATACAATCGCATGTGGCAGGGAGCACGCTGCAGCGGCTGACGCCGGTGAGAGCCTCGGGCACGCGGTGACCTTTGACCTCATTAACAGTAGACCAGCCATCGTGGATCCCCATACCCCTCCCTCCATCTGCAGAAGGGCCCCGACCCAAATGGTGCATTTGTGGGTTATCACAGTTTCACAGTGTCATATAACCTCAAGAATATTTTGCTTTGAATTACATGGGGCAAGACAAAAACAACACAAACTTATTTATTCAACAAGGAAAAACTGTATAAAATATATAGAAATACATGCACGTTTCCCGGAACCAGCGCTGAAGCAAACTGGGAACCCTCTTTTCTGCTCCTATTCAGCCGAGACGCAGATGCAGTTCTGCCCTTATTCTCCAAGTACAGATGAGCGGGGCCCTCAGATCCACACACAGCCCCCCTATGGGGTCAGAGCAGAGCCCTGCCGGGAGGACGGCTCGGGCCTCGACGTGTGGAGGCGCCCGGGAAGTCTGCTCGCCACTTCCTAAAAGTCAGTGAGAAAGAACTCTCACGCTTAATCCAATTCGCTACAACATGGGCCTCCTATGCTGGTGATCAGGAAGACCCGGAACATGCTGAAGAACAGGAACAGGAACAGGAAGGGCAAGACTGCAAGACAGCCATCATATTTGATTTGGCATTTCACAAGGAGGCAGATTCAAGTCGTATAAACAAAAAAAAAATAAAAAACTTTTCCCATGGTATTCTAAATAGTCAAAAAAAGAAGATACACTGACAATCCCACTCTTTAAATTACACCAGCTGTCATAATAAACAGTCAAGAACCCTTGAATTATATTCATATTGTACCCTAATTCTCAGCAACAGCATAAAGACAAGTCTCAATTAATTCAACTTTAAAGACTTGCTGGGGGTTAGCTGTGTAAGGGCCTTTTTCCAAGAATGGTTTCATTCACCAGACAGAAAGCACACCATGTGTAGATCTCCGTACTGCTGTCTGAACCCAAGGCCAGGGTGTGAGATCATCTCACTGCGCTTGTGAGATTGTTTCAAAAACACAGGATCGTTCCCACAATGTGAAGATGTGCCATTCTGATGGAAGAGAACCTAAACCCTCCGCAGCGTGACAGTGTCCTGCACCAGGCCACATGCAGCTCATCTTATACCCCTATCGCCCAGCAACATGTCCCAGACCACAACTGCTCAAAGACAGCACAAAGTCACAAACTCACCGCGTTCACCAAAATGTCGTCACGGCGACCAGTGCTGCTCATCGCAGCCTTATAAAACTTACTACAGCTCATTTCAGAGCTTTCATTGTCACCTTTTTGCTAGCACAGGGTCTCCGTTACAGTACTTAGGGCTACACTTCCTCCCTTAGTTACCTAATTATACAGTTTCACATTTAACTACAGACATTCCGGTTAAAGGCCCCTTGGCCACACCTCTCCTGGGACCCGAACCTCTGGGTTATAAATCCATGTCCTTAAATACTAAGCTGCTGCCCCACATACACTCATGAACTCAGCAGAGATGCACTGAGAGCACACAGCCTGCCTTCTTACGCACCACTTGGGTACTAGCCATTCTGGAGCAACGGTGGATGTTTTACCCTTACATTCAATCACCTACCAGGCACTTCTATCAATTTTTCACCCAATTCGACCACTGAAGAGAGTCAGCTTAAGTCCCGGCTCAATGGTACGAGAGTTGAACTTAAAGAAACTAACCAACCTTTGGATATGAATCCATACCCTGCAGCCTGACGCCACATCAACATCATACAACAGACGAGTGACCTCACAACCTAAAATAAAGAGACCACCCCCCGGGGACATCCCTTAACACCAAGACACCCCGTGGTTCAGCTCCACCAGCAACAGATGCAAAGAAGGATCTGAAAACTATACCTAGGGTGAACGCTGATTCTCCTCACGCAGGCAAACAGCTGTTGTGTTTTATTTTGAATGAAGTCAAAGTTCAGTCTGAAAGAAAAGCTCTCAACATCTGGTGGCAGTAAAAACACAAGCCTGTATCTCTCCTTAGTTGGGAAAAGGACACTCCACAAAGCCCAAAAAGTGACCACTTTGACCCTTTAGAATGGAGTAGAGAGAGACTAACAGAGAGGAACAGTGCCGTGTTAAGCAATCAATATCCAGTGTGGAGACCTGGAAATCAGAGCAACATCATCACAGTTTGTGAAGGCATTTTCGGCTTTTTTTATTAGAAGCGACAGCGCTGAAGGCGGAAATATTTGGGATGTTTCACCTCTAAAATACTGATACTCGCACATAACGAAAAACGGCACATCAAAGGCAAAGGCACACCCACTTGGCCTGCTCCCAAAACACCAGAACACTAGCATCAATGTCACACATTGTTCGGTTTAGCAACCTAACTCCACATTTTTTTTTTAAATGTAAAAAAATCACGTAATGGATATGTGATTAAAACAGCACGATGGGTGCAAAGCGAAGACAAAACCAACACTCTGTGCTCTGCGCTTGCTGATATCTCAACTGTAGTAAATTTATCACCACACCTGACGAATCTTGTACAAGCTACAGTCACACTCCAGTTACCACCATATGGCTACACAGTCATCAGTCTAGTACAATCTACAGTCACGCTACAGTTAGCAGTCTTGTAAAAGTTACAGTCATTCTTTTGACTGACCCGGAGAGAGAGAGATATGGTACTGTGCACAAGGCCCCAAAGAAAACAATTCATGGCAGTAAATGTATATCTCTTAGTTACAGATATGCTTATGGGTGGCCAACAACAGCTTCAGTTCCCCAAACTCCCCCAGGGGCAGCCCAGCTAATCCAAGTGTCTGTTACATTTCATCGTCATCTCACTTAATTAGTTAATTAATGTTACGAGGCACTGATTAGCCAAACAAGGTGTGCTAGCGGTTACCATCCAAACTCACACAAATAAAGGGGTGACTTGTGAGGCTTTTTGATATGACTAAGCCGACAAACACAAAACAAAAACATCTCCCACGTCAGTGTTTCCCGATCCGGTCCTAAGGGACCCCGAGCCAGTCCTCGTTTTTGCTGCCTCCCAACTCATCACGCACCCCTTACTGTTCTCAATGACAGTCACAGAGACGTATATATAGGTGAGAAAGTTTTGTGTGAGGGAAGCAGGATCAAGCGTGTAGCACCTAAGGTGTATTTATGGGTAAGAGGCAGTAAGATTCCCCTGCCAGCCGGCAGCAGGATTCAAACCCACAACCTTCTGGACATGGGCAGAGACCCCTGACCTGATCCGCTAAAACACTGCCCCTTTGTTGACATGGGTGCTACCACACAGAAGTGGGAGCTCAGAGAGCAGGCACACAACCTGGTCATCCAGCCTCGAGGTTTATGCTCTACACCATATTTCGATGACTTAATCAGTCAATGATGCCAGGCTTCGCCACTAATGTAATGACCTCATTACCCCACGGCCTCCAGTAGGATCCAAGCCCGTGTCCTCACGTTAAACCAGCTCACACGCCTGAACAACAAAACAAGGCTTCAGATGTTACTGATCAAGTTCACAAGCTGCATTTTTTTTTTATTCTCACACCAAAATTTCAACACTTCTTCAAGTTCTCTTTTTAATTCAATTTAAGTAGCATCAAAGCAACTTGTCCCAGAAATTAGTGCTAATAAAAAAAAACGTACATTACACGTGCATACGCTTCTCAAAAGCCAGAGGAACAAAAAAAACCACCAAACAACCTCACTTTGCACAACAAACATCATGCAACACTTTACGATGGAGGACCGGGAGCCTTTAAATGAGGCACAGAATTAACTTTTCCCTCCACGACAACAAATAAAGAGGTTTGCAATCAAAACGGGGCGTCAGAGAGAGACGAGCACAGCTGCCACAAAGGGCGCCGCTGTTTGTCTGTCCGGGAGGTCCGGAATCTGCATAGCGAGCAGCAGGGGACGAGTCACCAAAACCAGCAACACAATTGCAGCTTTCCATGCCACCCAAGTGTTAACATTACTCGCAACGCCAGGGAAACCTAAAGACTCACGCGTGACTCCATCACACACGCCCAGAAAACCAGCTCAGATACTCCGCAGTTTCTGGGACAGACCAACCTTTGTTTCCATTCATTTAACACTCATTTATATTATTAATACTTGGATAATTAAAACCAATTAGTGATTCAGCTGCATGGCTTGTAATTCATAATGTGAAAGCCCGGACGGTTACGAGCTTTGTTGGGACTTAAAGCAGCACAGAAGCGAGACTACCCCCACCTCTAAGGCCGGGGGATCGATTCCCACTGCCAGATCTGTGTTTAGAGGGTGTGAGCCGTCTCTCCCGCAGCCTGAAAACATGTGGCTAGGTGAATGGGTGTTTCTGAAGCGCCCCTAGCGCGTGAGGGTGTTCCCTGTGCCTCCTGGGACGGGCCCCAGCCTCCCTCTGACACCCGACTGGATGAGCGGTTACAGAAGACTGATGGACGCAGTGCAAACGCTCTTCTCTCACAGTGTGAAGGCGGCGATTTCTAGTGAGTTTTCTGCCAAGTTCCCTCTTTTCGCAGAGAAATGAAACAAACCCAACAATTATTTGATGTGACATAAATACACAATGACATTAGAATAAAAATGATAATAAGATGACTATGTACACAGAATGTTATATAATGATTATTAAACGAATTGCCGATGCCATTCTGCATTCAACCAGAAAAACAGACAAAACGAAAAAGCTATTTAACAGCCGAAAGCCAGTTTGACAGGATTCCTCATATTTTGTTCTTATGACTTACTAATTAATAAATACCAAAAATTAATAACTTTAAATTAGAAATGCCATGTTAAAACAATTAGACTTCATAACGTTCTCGATTTTTTTAATGCATCATTTAAAGAGTCATTTAACGAGCGTTTTCACTAAACCAATAAACAAATCCCTCTCGGCAATAACTTGACAGACAACCATATTGTGCATCTTAAATCTACGTTCCTTTACAGAGCACATGCATTGGAGAGACAGGGTTGGCCTGGGCCTTGCTCAGTGGCCCGGGAGTGACGTCACTTTGCCTGCCATGGGATCTGAACCCGTGATCTTCCGGTCACAGACACGGAATCCTAACCAGCGGAGCCACGGTGATAATTGATGCCCCAGTCTGGAATCCCGGCCCTCCACATGGGAAATCTGCGAGGCAGAGACAGGAGCGGCGTGCGGCCATTCAGCTGGTTTCCAAGGAAACTCGGTGCGGAGCAGCAGGGCCGCCTGGCTGCCACAGTGCCGGATACTCTGGTGGAGAAGATCCATACAAACGCCATCCATACAAACGCCGGCGCGCGACTCCAGCCCTCATTCTCGACAGGCCGGCCCAGTATCGTGCCATTCCAGTACAGGACCACTGCGGCCATTTCCCAATGGTCAGCCACTGCATTCAGTCACACAGCTGCTACGATCAGCTACCCTGCAGTCATTTCTAGGCCATTTCTGCAAGTACGGCAGTCTACCCATCAATAACTGCAACCCAGTATGACATGTATATGGGAACAAATAAAATGCCTGGGGCCTAATCAGGGAATCATGTTACCATGTTATTTTGTTTCACGACTATTGCGTTAAATGCATAATAATGTTAAACATCAAATAACACTAAATCTGCTCTCCTATTTATAAGCTATCTATACCCTAAACAGGCAAACAGGTGTGTGGCATGTTGACATAACTCTTAATAATACTTTAGAGTGTTTTATTATGATCTCAGCATTCAAAGGCCGAGTGGTAACTGAATAGGTCAGTGCTGCTGCATAATAGTGGAGGATGTGAAAAGTCCCGTGCGACGCAGTGGTGAGCCTTGTAATGGCAAAAACACAGGCATGCCAGGCCTCAGGCCAGATCAGTGCTTCCAAAACCGGTCCTCGGGGACCCAAAGCCGGGCCATGTTTTCGCTCCCTCCCAGCTCCCTGTCAGGCAATCTACGTTTTTGCTCCCTACCAGAAGGGGGCTGTGAAGGAGTAAAAACGTGGACTGGCCCCAAGGACCGGATTAGGAAACACTGGGCTAGACTGTCCAAGGCCCTGGCTTATATTACCCATAAAATGCATCTGGTTTGACGGGGCCAAGAACAAAGACTCGACAAAAACGAGACCGGAGGAGGCCAACAGCGGCACAGATGCGCCACAAAAATTCCACAAATTTACATTCCAATCCGGCTGTTTCCAAGGTACAATTCCACCGAACATAGTGATCTCTAAAGCAGCAGCTGGCTAGGAGTGACCAGTGTGGCATGTATAGCTGCTTCACCCATCTATCCTTCAATCCGTCCTATCCATCCATCCATCCATCCAACCATCTAACTGCTTATCCTGGTCAGCACTGTGGGGGGGGGTCAGGAGGTACTGGAGCCCACACAGGACACATGGTAGGGAGAAGCACCCGGTCCAAAATTCCAGACCATCGCAAGGAACACATGCAAACTCACTCACATGCATTCACACTTCACACTCAGGACAGACTGGGGAGACCACGCAAACTGCACACACGAAGAAGAGAGGCGGGATTCGCACGGCCGTCCCTGGAGCAGTCAGGCTACAGCTGTCAATGAGTCACCATGCCTCCAACAACATGTTACTATTGAAATACACTGACAGCATTATATTAGATTTTATTCTTGAATTACAATTAAAAATAAACAAACAAGCCCTAACAGGTTCAGTTTAAAAGTGTGTGGAAAGTTGGGAAAAGACTTGTAAACAAGTGAACATCCTCGACCATCCATGCAATAGATAGCCAGTCTATTTTAGCAACCCTGGGGAGTGAAGTGCAGAAAAAAGCAACTCTGAGTGTTTGAACAATAGGCAGAGCTTCGCCGTTATCTACTCCAAGCAGCTTGACGGGCCTACAAAGGTGTGAAACGAGATCTACTGTAGTGCCCGGCTCTCCAGGGAGACTCTGCCTCAGAGGCCTGACGGATGTGCTCTTGGGCCTCTCCGGGTCTCGATGCGCACCTGATATACGGTGGTACCCCACAGAACAGACCGGACGTGGTCAAGTGGGTCTTGATGACAGCAGCTAGAGTGAACATCACCCCCCCTACCCACCAAATAAGCTTATACTTAATTTGTTTCAGCACAGGAGAAGACGCTGAAAACGAAAACCACTCAAGAATCACTTAGCGACACACTCCAAGTGCGATACACAGAGTGGTGTAAAAAAAATAAAAGAGCGAGAGAGTAAAATGACACACTGGTTAGTTTCACACAACTTGAACCATCAAGCTATTTTACAAACATTAAGTCTTGAAACCAAAGGGGGTTATTCAGATATTCTTTACTTGCCAGTGAACAGGGATTTTAAAACGGAAAATGACACCAAAACTCCTAATAGCTTGCTCACCTTCAGACTTCAACATTACACGTCTGCCAGAACCAATAACCCAAAACGAAAAAGATGGGTAGGTGGAGACAAATGCAAGACAGACAACACCACGATCTTCACACGACTAGCAAATCCAAAGACAGACTCTTCTGTTAAACTGACCACAAAAGTTCCAAAGCCCCATCCTTCCACTGAGGAACCCACTATTCCTAAGAACTCCTAGCATGGTTTCTCGGGAGAAATGAACACCCCACCAACAAACTCGCCAGTCCCACAGCTATGTGAAACCAGGAAAAAAAAAATTTCTTCAACTCCCACAGCTGTAAATATCAGAGGACAAGAGCTACTGTCTTACGGCCAGTATTATAACCCAGCAAGACTCAATGAGACGACAACAACCGCGATGAACAGAGTCTAACTGAGGATCCGGGTCTGGGAAAGCGACAAACACTACAGGAACTCCGAGCCATGAGTCACTAAGCCAACAGAGCCGGAGCAATATGGGAAAGACTTCTCCGGAGATCAGCTGAGAAGGGGGCTGGACCATATATGCCAAAGCGGGCGGCGAGCTGAGACAGAAGAGGCCAAACCACAGATGCATCACAAGAGTCCCACAGCAAAATGTGGACAGGGGGGAACTTCAAAGGGCCGAACACAGCAGCAGACTTCCTGTACACAGTCTGCCAATGATCTCAAGGTAATGGCCATTAACAAAACAAGTGGCGTTTGACGATGGAGAGTCCAGGAGCAGAATGATTTCTGACATCTCACCTCTATCTTATAACAGCCACGAGAAGAATTGGCAAAACACAAGAAAACAACATCCTACCCAAACAAAGGACACTCCATGCAATAAAACCATAATACTAAGGGAGACTTTCCTCTAGTTTCTTCTTAAATGAAACCACACTGAACTACCTTGTATCACATACAGCACTTTTGAGGGCATCACACAATGTAAGCCCCAGTCAATCCTGTAAAGGTGCCAGTGATAGTGCAGAGGTTATATTTACCTCCCTGGCCCTGACTCACTAATCCTTTAACAAAGCTGGGCTGACGCAGCACAAAATCAGCACACTACTTCATTAGGTGGGCGTCATTCACCTCAGAGAGGTGCATCATCCAGCGTGGCTCAGCTCCAATCCACCAGGAACAGGTTGTCAACAGGTGATTCTAGTGCACGGGGCTCTATCAACCACCTCCCTCTGTCCTTTTCAATCACCAAAGCCCAATCTCTGGAATATCTAAAGGCACATCTAAAGAGACGCCCACAAGCAGCTTACAGCTCACTGAGCATAAATGCGTTCCTTGTGGCAGAAAAGTGCCAAATTTCTGCTGAACGGCCAAAGACAGTGACAGGAAGCACGGCCTACAACTGTCTGCCTACAAGCCCGCAGGATGCAGCTGGCACTTTTTAGCCCAACACCTGTGTATGCGCGAGATATTTGTAACAGGACAGCTGTTGAGCTAAAAATTAAAACAGACACAAATACTACAGGGTTACTTCACATGAGAAAGATTTTATAAAACAAGACCAAGGTTACAACGCGCCCCCCTAAAAAAAATGCTCTTCATTGTATTTCAACAATTAATTTAAATGAATAAATATTAAACCGGCTGATATATCAGTGCATAGCACACATGAAGACCCATGCTACACGAGCCAGAGACGACACATCTAACCAAACAACAGAAGCCTTGTGAACACGGGCTGTAATACAACACTTGGCAGAATTACTTTTAAAGTGGCCAAAAGCACATTCCTGCCGGAGTATTCAGAGCCGCGTCTGCCAGAGGGTTAGAGCGCGCAACCCAAGGCAATAAATAACCAGCCCAGTATAACTCCTGCCCCGGCACCCGACGTGCCCACTCCGACCGGGCAATCGTCCGCCGACCCGCGGATAACAAAAAGCAGTGTCCCTCTTATACATTCATTACGGCCTCGGCTATTTGCCCGTCGCTCGCGCGCTAATTGGGCGGCATTTTCCCCGCATTTCTGAGCATCGGGGACCCAAACAGGAAGCGCATTCCACACGACCTCGGTGTAGGCAGAGCGGGTCCCCTTCGCCGCCAGAAAACGCCCCGTGCCCGCACCGCGAAGCACTAATAAGGTGCCAAATAAGCCCGACGGCGCGCGCACGCAGAAAACATGCCCATTAAGCAGGTTAATGCCAACGCCGAGGGAGAGGAACACCCCCCCCCCCGACGAAGTGGGGAGCGCATTCGCACCTCCTGTCAAAGGCTATCTAAGGAGCTCCGCAAATACCAGTATAATGAGGTCACGGGCTGGTAAGGATGGGGATTATCCGGGAGGAATGCGCCCCATTCACGCGCTTCCCTCACGCGGGCACCGGCGCTCGGCACTAAACGCGCCCCCCCAAACCCCCGGGCTCGGGTCCCCGGTCCTGGGTAGGACAGGCAGCCGCCTCGCCGGGGCTACTAACCCTAACCCTAACCCCAAACACGCTGGGAGCCATAAGTCCGGGAAATACGGCGCGTCCGCGGCTGTTTACAAATAACCCCCTCGGATCGGCAGTCGGACTGGGTCTGGGTCCGACGCGAACCCGCCCTGGACAGCGCGCCCGGCGGCCGGCGACAGCCCAGCCCGCCCCGCGCTAACTTTCACAGGGGCACCGGGAAGCGCCACGTCGGAGCGCAGCGGCTGGCGGTCCTACCTGTCACCGGGGCCCGGCGCACTGGCGGACGCGGGGCTGCCGGCGGAGAGGCGCTGTTACGCGGGAAGCTGCGGCCGTTCTCCGGGGCAGAGTCTCCGGCTGTCTGGCGCTGTAACGCCGCCTGGCTTATTCCTCAACTCGGGGCGACGCAACAGATCGACGCGGCTTAATGCGCGCCGTGCGGCGGGGCGGGGGGGGGAGGGGGGGTGCGTGACTGCGCCCGACCGCAACCCGCCCGTCAAGTTTAAGCCAGTCGGGTACGAAAACAAACAAACAAAAAGAGAGAGACCGGCCTGAAGTACCGCGCAGTTATTCGCAGCGCAGAAGCGCCCCGCTACCCGGGGACACCGAGCCAGCACGCCCGTCGCAACCCCCCCGTGCAGACCCCCACCAGAATATATAATGTTGAGAAATAAAGAAGTGCTGGGGAGCGCTGCGCGGCTGAGCGGCACGCAGTCCGCCGACGAGCCCGGGGCACTGCACCACGGCCGCGGCTGGCGGCTGGGGGCGGCCGGCGGCCGTCTCACATCCCCCCAGCTATTTTGCGACACGGTTTTTCGGGGAAAACACGCGAAGCCCCCCCAACCACCCCCCACAGCCCTTCATATAAACAGTCTGGGGCGCAAGAAGACCGCGGAAAGGTTACCTCCCGGCGGGGAATCGGTCGCTGGCGGAGCGCGACGAAAGCCCTCTAGCGCGGAGCAGGCGGCCGCATCCCTGGGCAGCGACGCATCCCACCCTCCTGACAGCGAATCCCCGTCTGTGTACACCGGAAGTGACGTCACGGCAGGCTGGCCGAGCCCGAAGCGCTGGCCGAAAGGGGAGTTTTCCTGGATTCGAGTGCGAGGCACTGCTGATACGGACCGTATTAACTTCGCTGGGTTAGATTCTTCCTTCTTCTGCTTCGCATTTACTGCTTAGGTCACGATCTAGTTCACAGCTTTAAACGTTGACAGTAATATAGTAAAAAATGTACAATTTTCGTCTCAAAACGCATTAAGGGTCGTGCACCAGAAAAAGTAAAAGGAGAGCGAGCGTGGGTGGCTCAGGACTTCATGCCTGTGACTGGAAGGTCGCCGGTTCAAATTCCGTGATTCGTAGAATAATTTCACCTCTGGGCCCTTAGTAAGGCTCCTAACCTCCCCAGTTATTGCAGGGAGTGGCTGATCTTGCTAATTTTAATTGTATGTCGCTTTGGCCAAAAGTTAAAATAAGTTATTTGGCCAAAAATAAAATAAATACAATTAAGTAAATAAGTACAATTCAATGACATTTTCAGGGCGGATGTAGAAAATACGTTGCCGCCTCACATCAACAAATGTGGTCGATCGAATAATAGTGGCTGCACTCCGCCCCCCGCCTCCGGTAGGAATTTCCTACCCCCGGCCACCCCCATAAACATAACGAGCCCCCGATGGGCATCCCAATAGGAATTTTCTGCAGGCACCACTGGACAGTTCCAAAATAATTTGTCATTAATGTTTACTCCAGAAAATTTAACATGTAGTAATAAAATTATACATTAATACCTTAATTTATATCCAATGCTAAATTAGTTAATAGGCCTAGCTAAATGACGGTAATTAAACTTACATGCGAATATTGTTTAAATTGGACAAAATTACATTAAGGTTATAGTAACCTACGCTGCAGAAATTTTTATTCGAATGCCCGGGTAGACCGCAAAATCAAAGGTGCGCATTTAGCAAGAAGAAAGTAGCCAAACCTCAAGATGACTACGGCCGTAGGAAGTTTCATTGTGCGGTGATTACGGTAAGACTTGTGATATCACGTCGCCATCTAGTGGCCATATTAAGTGCTGCTCATTGTGCTTTTAATTGTTTGGCAGAGAAGGTCACCGAGAAGGTTCGGTTGTTTGGCACAATAGATCTCTGAATATGAATGATTCATTTTGTTCAGTATTGAAACTTATGTGTAATTATCCAAGAATTTTTTTCGATTAAATTATGTTTCAAGCAGTATAAGCATGCCAAATACGAAGTATACAATTGTCCTTATACAACTTATTATGCTGAACTTCATACTTCAACAGTCATACTTGGAGACACACGACATACAGCGCTGGGACACAGCGCTGAAACTGCCTTAACTAAAGTCGTAAATGACATAACGATGACAACTGATGCTGACAGTGTGACTATGCTAATGCTTTTTGGACCTTAGTGCAGCCTTTGACACAGTTGACCATCTTACCCTATTACAAAGCCTTACATTTGATGTTGGGTTGTGTGTAATGGTGTTGAAGTGGTTAAATTGTATTTGTTTAATAGTTATCAATATGTGCAAATGTCAAATAATTGTACTGAGAGATTGAGACGCGTCTCTGAGACAGAAAATGGAGCACGTCTCTGTACACAGTAGGCTAGACTACTGTAATGCTCTGTTTTCTGGGAGCACACATCACACAATAAATACCTTACAGTCTATTCAAAATGCAGCAGCTCGAATTGTCAGCAGGAGCAGGAAGTTTGAACACATAACCCCTGCTCTTAGTCCCCTGCACTGGCTTCCTCTTAGGTTCAGAAATGAACCTAAATTGAAGTTTTCCCAATTGCATATAAGGCACTTAAAGGTCTAGAACCTGCCTACCTAATGGAATTTGCAATCCGTTTTTTGGATCTGATTATCCTTACCCTGCCTTTCGCAGGGGGTCTGGAGCCCATTCTGGAAGCTATGGGCACAACCCAGGATGGGGGGCCAGCCCATTGCAGGGCAGTTTGGTAACTCCAGTTAGCCTCAGCATGTTTTTGGACTGTGTGGGGAAACTGGAGCACCTGGAGGAAACCCCACGACGACACGGGGAGAACATGCATACTCCACGCACATGGAATCTGGGCAGAGACTTAAACCCTAGCGGTGTGAGGCAACAGTGCTAACCAGTGCGCCACCATGCCGCACATCTATGCATGTCCTGACCATCTGTGCTCGCTGCCTTCCCACATGTCTGCATGGTCCCCTGCATGGTCATCATTTGAGCTGGAGTCCTGGTTCAGTGCTGTGGAGGGATGACATTGTGCATATGACTTAGGAACTGTAACGTCGTGGATGCAGCCTTCAGTCTGCCACCCTACACAGACCGGCGTGGAGAGCTGATTAATTGCTGGACTTTGGCTTTGACCTCGATCACAGTTTATGCCTTTTAGTGAGCAGGCTCACTCTTTCTGTTTCACCAGTGTTAGCATGCCCAGGGGAGTTGGGCAGCCAGTTGTCCTTGGACCCCCAGAGGATTCTTTTCTCCCTACTTGGGAGTTTTTGGTTCCTCTCCTCCGTTGCCATTTGTCTTTCTTTCTTTCATTTCTTTGTCTTTCATCTTCCCTTGCATTATTCCTTTTGCATTATTCTCTCAGTGAAATGTATCATAACACACCCATGTAAGTGCCTTCGGGAGGCTCTGTTGTGAAAGGCGCTATATAAAGATAAATTGAATTGAATTATAAGAGGACTAAATTGCCTATAAAATATAATAACAGTTCAGAAACACTAACCATCTTTTTGACAAACATCTGCAGGTTTTCTTCTTGTTGTGAGGTAATTTGGAAGAATAGTGTCATTTTGTTACTGAATGCATTACATTTCACTGTTTTTTTTTTTAACTTGAATTTCATTAAAGACTATGCACACATTTGTCCCTTTTAACGTACAGAAGTTGAAAATGAGGAACATTTTTGTACCATTGGGGTACATTAATGCTGCTTGTACCTTGGCGATGCTCCTCAGAGTCCATTTCTGTACCTTAAAAGGTACAATTACCTATGGCTATAGGGTACTATTTGCAAACCCTTGAGGGTACAGCCCCAGTGACAAGCAAGGTACAAATTTGTACTTTTTTTTTCTGAGTGTAGGTCCAACAAACTTTTATTTTCATCATGGTACTGTACCCAAATTAGAATGGGTGTTGTGTGCAACTGGGATCCAACTTCTTTTTTTTTACAGTCCTACCTGGGCGTTCTTTGGAAATCGTGACAAATATAGGTCAGGTGTATTTGACCACATGCTGATAACGAGTTCTTATACTTTTTGAATATGTGGGCCTATTTAAACAGATCGTGTAGGCATTTATTGAAAGCAATGCGACTATTTCAGTATCTGTATATCACAAGATAAGACGGCCTGTATTTCTTAATAATTGTAGTAATAAAAAACACGTCCAAGTTACGAATACGTCGTATGTTGTAACTCGACGTGACACGTTCCTGATTGCACTTTGCCTTTAAATGTGAATTCACTTGGACTTCGCGTCATTGTGGGCGGGGAAGGTGGTCGTGATGTGATTGGAGTAAAAGGACCAAATGATTTCCTCCTGGCGGAGCACGACACTCTCCTTCACCATCTTCCAGGCGCGGGCACGCTGACATTCCGGTGCACTTTAGGCGGCATTGCTACCGACATCTCACTTCGACATGGGACTCACAAGCGACCCGGTGTACCAGAAGCTGGAGCAATGGTACAAGTCCAGTGCTGGGAACCTCAACATGAGGCAGATGTTTGATGCCGATAAGGACCGATTCGGCAAATTCAGGTAAACGCAGGGCAGGCTCTTCTGTGGGTAAGCAGTACCTTATATGAAAATGCACACTTTTTTAATATGTGTGTGTTTCTGAATCGTTAACTAACTAATAGGACCAGACGAGCAGTGATGAGCACGTGTGCTGCTGCGTAGTAAAAAATCAGACAAGTTAAAAGGGATCTTGCACTTTATGACATTTGGGGGAAGCATCTGTTTTCCGCGCACATTCGATCGCACGTTCTCTAATGTAACATGAATTATCCGGCCAGCTTGTTACTCTGTGTCAAGTTCACGCGCCCATTGGTGCTGGTGCTCAGGCCTGTGGGCGGGGCACGCGCCCCGACCTGTTACGATGGGCTCGCGACTATATGGCGTAATAATTAGCAAGTGGCTTTAAGAGCATTGCGCTCGCTGCCTTGCTAGGCCTGCCGATGACATTGTGGTGAAACAAACGGGCAGGGAGCGTTTATAAATGCATATAAATACTGGAGTATGGGTTGCGTTTATAAATACATATAAATACTGGAGTATGGGTTGCGTTTGTAAATGCATATAAACACTGAGTGTGGGTTCCGTTTTTCAAAACCCTCCCGTGGATAAAATCAAATTCGACCTGCACAGACGTACAGCCTCGTAAGGCTGCGAACACGCCGGCTTCCTGTCAGTGCGGGGAGCCGGGGGCGTATGCCCAGGGCGCGCAGCCCCGTCTGCGGGATTCCCGGCACGTACGCCACACTCGTCTCCATTATAAGCAGGCAGTAAGCAAAATGGAAACAGCGAGGCCATTGTCCCTCTGTCCTGCCCCCCAAAAAGGACATTTAACGAGTGGATGCGCATTCGCCACGCGAGAGTGACTTTCTCCAATGTGTTTAGGTAGCGAAAAAGAACGCCGCTATCCGGCGGGCGCCATTGCTCAGGCCCCGCGGGTGCGGAGCGCGTCGCCGGCGGCTCGCCCTGGGCTACGTGACGCTCGGCACAGCGGCTGCGGCACCGACTCCAGACCCACTCCAATTACACATAACGCTTCATAAAAGCTGGTTTGCCGCCTTAAAGGCTTTAAAGGTTTTTGTGCGACTTCCGAGTTTCAGGCAGCACGCATGCGCGACCGGTGTATGATGCTTAATTTCATAGTTAATAATTGGCCAGTAACGAACTCATGCCCAGTCTGTTTACAAGTGATAGATAATCCCCTTTTGTATGAGCAGTACCACTCTGGAGACTGAAGATGGTGACATCCTGCTGGATTACTCCAAGAATCTGATCAATGAGGAGGTCATGAAGATGTTGCTGGAGATGGTAATAAACTCATTTAGCAGACGCGCTGTTGTTGTGCATACCAATGTGAGGCGCCCTCGTACAGAGAGTAATTCAACTGATCTGGGGAAAATGCATGACTGTAATGACGGTCATGTTCAGACTATCATATGCAATACTGAGTGATTATACAGTGATTAAACTGTCATTCTCTATTAGTCTAAATCCTCTTTAGCAATGCTGCCATAGCTGTTTAGTCCCTCTTGTACATGGCGATTGGATAACATGATGAACAGAAACACAATGAACCATAAAGATTCTGGATGAATACAGAATCATTTCCTGTGCCTTTAGTGGTTTGTCATAAACACTGGGCGTTTGCTAACAAATCATAAAGGGGGATCTTCTATTAATCTGTCATGCCCATAAAACGTACTTTGTACACACATGTAGTTTGCAGTTTTATGGCTTTAAAGCAGGGTTCCCCAGTTCTGGTCCTGGGGGCCAGTTTGCAACACAGTTTACAGATTTCCTGGCTCAAACAGACTTGCTAAACATGGCAATTAGCCGCTGAGCTGAATGTGTGGTTTGAGCAAGGAAATCGGCAATCAAGGACTGAAATTGAAGAGCTATGTGCGAAATTATCCCTTTGTGATATTCCTGGGCTCCAACTTTTATAGATGACCTACAAATGTAATGAAGCCAGGCGGCCTGGACCACAACCATAATAAATCTTAAAACATTATTTCTGGGTGTACAAGGGATGTTCTTCACAAGCCAGATGTCTCCATTTGGTTAGATTTCATGCCTGTGCTTCACTGACATATTTTAATGTTAAAATAATTTTTTTCCTTTCCTGATCATTTTGTTTTGTTTCTATACAGGCAAAGTCCAGGGGTGTGGAGGCAGCTCGGGAAGGGATGTTTACTGGAGAGAAGATTAACTTTACTGAGGTACCTGGAGCGATAAGCACAGTTTTAAACATTATTAATTTTCTCTTTATGATGAAAGGGTAAATATTTAGTTACTTTAATTCTAATTTCTGTGTTGACCGCACCTATTTATTTTTTGTTTCAAGCCTCAAACACTGCCAGCTTCTGAAGGGCAGTTAGTCTTTTTTTCATGTTTAAATCACAGGCTGTGCACTTGTGTATTTTGCTAGTAATGCCTGTGCTGGAAGAACCTCACAAATGCAATGGACTTCCTTCTGCTGCATATTTAAAATTCTCGATTTGTTTGACATTAGAATTGTTTCGAAAGTGTTTAACAGTAATGGTGATTGTAGCCTGCCTTGATATGAGAGCCTCCCCTAGTGTCCATTTGGCAGGTTATGACACAGTGCAGAGTGGAATTGATTATGTCCAATATTAAGTCATAACTGTCCTGACGTCTTCAGTAACACCGGGCATCTAGCACCTTTCTACATTAGTCGACAAAGACTAGAAATGGATGCATGGGGAAGCCGTCTGTGGTGTATAGATTCCCTAAATGTGAGAGCCCCCTGTATATCCCGTTCCGGAATAGGGCCGTGCCGTCCTCCATATTGCCCTGAGGAACCGGTCCAACATCCCAATTCATGTCGGTGGGAATGATGTCATGCCTGAGGTCAACAGGGTCCTGGACAAGATGAAGGAGTTTTGTCATGTAAGTCCCCCCCCCACAGATGTCCGTTATTTTGTTGATTGCTTGCATGCTTTTCCAGCTCATCTACTGCATCGGGCAACATTATTAAAATATAGCCTGAAAGTTCCACACTGCTGACACACTGTGACAGTGCAGCTTCTTACATTGGCTTTATTTTTGTGGTGAAGGGAACTTGTTGCAAGGAGAACTTCTATTGGATTATAAGAATGGAAGATGAATGCAGGTGATTTAGAAGCACTAGCTGCCTAACTTAAGTCTTCCGTATCTTAATCACGACACAGAAAGTACGCAGCGGACAGTGGAAGGGCTACTCCGGGAAGGCCATCACTGACGTCGTCAACATTGGCATCGGAGGATCTGACCTGGTGAGGCTCCATATGCCGTTTCGGGTCTGCCTTTGGCAGGGCTGCTCCTTCTTGGGTCGTACTGAGAGTCTGTTTGGTGATGCTGTGATTGTGTCTCAGGGCCCCCTGATGGTCACCGAGGCTCTGAAGCCCTACTCCAAGGGTGGACCACGTGTGTGGTTTGTCTCCAACATCGATGGCACTCACATCGCTAAGACTTTGGCTGAGCTCAATGCTGGTACCACTCTCTTCATCGTGGCATCCAAGGTATCTCAGTCCTTTTTTTATACCATTTAGTTTTTCTATTTAAGGACAAATGTATCACTACTAACTAAGGCTTCTTATACTTGAAACTGGTCACACTTAATCGTCATTTTGAGTCATATGAGACTGTGATTGAAATCTACCTCGCAATGTACAGCAGATTGCAAGGAGAAGTGTTCTCAAAAAAAAGACAAACTTCACTGGGGTTCCTGGGAAGACGTGTCCTGTAGCAGGACTGTGTGTGTTTATGATGGATCATAGCAAACGGCAAGAAGGGGTGCGACCGCAGTAAGGGAAGCCAAGAGGTCATTGTCAAGGTCATCCATTCTTTTTTAAAGGATTCATCATCTCACTGTTGACAAGTATAAATAGACATTGGTCCATGTTTTTGTTCTCTCCCAGTTCCCTGGGAGCTGGGAAGGAGCAAAAACATGGACTGACTGACTGGGGGGTCCCCAAAGACTAGTTTGAGAAATACTGCGCTAGATGTCTGCGGTGAGCTGTGTTATATAAACATATTTAGACTATTATTTCTAAATGTTTTGCTAATAGCGCAAAATAGGGTGATGGCATTGTGAGTGAGGTGTTGGACTGTGGTTCATTTGGTCCTGACCGTCCATCAGCGTTGCTCGGGAATGCGAATGCTTATTGACCGTTTCCCCTCTTCCTTGTGATATTCTTCGCGACATGGCCCGGCAAATGGTGAAAGGTGCTCCCTCTAGTGGCTAAACTAAGGTACCTTAAATCCAACAAGTTACTTGGCTAACTAACAAATCTAAGCTTTGTGATGCAGGCCCCAGCTGAGCAGCGATGGTCCAGCAGTAGTCTTGCTTTCTTTTGTAATTTCAGTCAACACGCTACGTGTGACAGGAGAGGTATAGGAAGTTTCTAAATGCTAATATCACATGAAGACATATGGCGGGCTGCCGTTTCGAAATCTGCGTCCGACCCGCGCGTGTCCATTTGCTCATATGCCCAGTGAATTTCATAAGTTTTGGAGCTGGACGTGAACTTTGTTTGTTTGGGTCCTGTGTGAGGATTTCATCTGCCACAGGAACGCATTCCGACTTTCCGCCTACAGTCTGCTCGGGTTCCTACAGCGTACCAGGACACTGGCTCACTGCCATATCCGAATCAGCGGCACATGCAGGACTCATTCGCTGAGTCAGAGCTTCCCCCCATTAAATACCTCTGAATTTCCTTATTCTTTAAAGGAAGGAATGTTGACCTGTAATGAATCAGGCTCGCCTCATCAAGCCTACTTCCCTGGCATGTTTAAGCATCTGCCCACATTTCACTGAATCTTCTTATCGTATTTATTACTTCTGTTATCTGAGCTCCCCATGTGCCATTTCAGTTGCACGTTAAACCCCCACAGTTCCTATCAGCTTTAAGTATATTGCCTTTGGTGGACAAACAAGTCTCTAATAATGGTCAAAAATGAATTGGAGAGAATATTATGGGTGCAAATGTGTTTTTGGTGCTTTTCCATTGCTGTGTGTGAGACAGATAGATGGGGGGGGCGTTTGCCTGACTAGCCTCTTTTTTTCTTCTTCGCTTTTCTCTCAGACATTCACCACTCAGGAGACCATCACAAACGCCGAGTCTGCCAAGGAGTGGCTGCTTCGGTCTGCTAATGATGTGAGTGATCTGGCCTCAGGATCGGGGGGGGGGGGATGGGTGTCCCAGCACAAAACAAACAAGCCTAATTAATTTTCCCTCCCCGTGCCCACAGCCTTCTGCCGTCGCCAAGCACTTTGTGGCTCTGTCCACCAACGCGGTGAGTGCTGGGCTGCTGCTCTCCAGCCGTATACCCGTCAGAACATGATCTTCCATAATCTTCCTGGTGTTGCGTGTGGCTGATCCTGGTTCTGTTCCTCCTCTTTCAGCCCAAAGTGAAAGACTTTGGGATCGACACAAACAACATGTTTGAGTTCTGGGATGTAAGTGGCTTGGACTTTATCGCTCAGTCGTTCAAACACTATTATCTCCTTTTTGGTATGAGGCAGTAGGGAGGAAGGTGGCTGAGTAGCTCTCTGAGGCTTTAAGCTTAAGTCAAGCGTGTAGCATAGTAAGTGCCAGGAAATGATTGTGAAAGGCGCATCCCCAGATAGCTTTGAGGTGGAATGTATGATCGAAACATAGTTGTGATATACTTGTGACTTGATGCTACATTATAGTTAATGGACCCGAGCTGCAAGATTCATATCAATTAAGTAATTTGTTTATCCTGGGCCTCTATGAAAACATTTGTTATTGCTACTTTGATGTATTATCATCACTTATCATGGCAGCTGTCATCTTTTGACTGTGTGTATGTATGTATTTGTGTGTGTAAAATCCCTGAAATGCAGCCTTGCCAATTATTTCTCACCTGAAATTACCTCAACGCTGCATTTCAGGGATTTTGAGTCATTCTGCGCTGCAGATGGGTTAAATGCGTTAATATTTTTAATC
>JAODKM010000008.1:12516412-12526934 GCA_026780845.1 Petrocephalus sullivani | reverse complement strand
CGTCACGTTTTGGTAACGGTTCGGCACGCTTGGAACCTCGGCTGAGGTGGTACTAAAAAAAGGACCAGGTACCAGGTCCTGTTCCCAGTGGAAAACCCGCCAAAAGTGAGCTGAACTGAATCGTGTCGTGCCGTACTATGCAGTGGAAAAGCGCCATTTGAGACTCTCCTTACATCACAAGATCTTTATATCCATGCTACCACACATAGTACAAAAACCGTTTTCCAATCCATTATTAAAACCCAAGAAAATAACTGTAATGAGTAAAAAATAATGTAAAAACACACTGCACGACCAACTGATTTCTAATTCTTCTTTTAGCCTTTGGTTTTGAGATTTCTGCCCTGCGGCTACGTTGTTCAGCCAGACACTTTTCCAAAGCGGCGTACAGGCGAGGCAAATAGCACGTTGTAAATATTCATGCCGTCCAGGAGTCAACTAGGCACAAGTGCAGCTAGGCTGAGCTTACGCCAAGTGCCAAATCACAAGGGTAAACAGAATCGGAGCTGGAGCAACATTTGTACAACTGCACATAACTATGAACAAAGTAAGAACCTAATAAGACTATGCAGAAGCTAGTAAACGCAACATAGCACAACTCAAATAAATAAAGTTAGTATGGGAGCTGATGGAACAGATGGGTTTTAGGCGTTTCTTGATGGACCGGATGTGGCTCAGCAGCTCATACCACCACAAGGGGACATGTGGTGGTCATGAGGAGCCTCTAGTTGGAGATGGGTGCCTGTCCATTAATGGACCGGTTACAGGTATAACTGAAGCAGTATTTAAAGATACAAGGTCTCTCCACCAGGACATCGAAACCCAATGATTAAAAAAAAAAAAAAAAGTCAAAAATGTAGGTTTGCGGGCACCGAGTCCTGCACAGAGGAAAGGGGGGATAGTGTAACGCGAGTCTGTGAACACGCAATCGCAGCTGCTTCTGCAGGCCTCATTTGCTGGGATTCTTTTAACGCACTGAGTGGAACGTTACAAGTTGGGCAACAGGCACCTAAGGAGAGGCACGGGGACAAAGCCTGGCTCTGGGGAGGGGGGGGGAGGGGGCTGGTCCCAGACGGCCACAGGGCCTGTGCAAACAAGGACATTCCTTTGGCCTGAGGTCACAGGCTTGTCCTATTCAGGAGCACCCAGGAGCTCATCCCTGGGCTTGGGGATGTGCTCAGTGGGGATGGGTCCAGCGGGACACCCCATCCCTCTCTGCTCATCTCCCTCTCCTTTGTCTGCTCCCTGTGGCCCGCAGCTATGGAGCCGGCGGGCCTGATCTAGGGCCTTGAAGTCGCTTCCCCCCCCCCAGCACTGCGCCAGGCGAAAATACAGCTAAGCCAGACTCGGTCTGTTTGTTTTTCCATTACGACCAGGAAGCGGGGCGCCACTGACTGCAAGCTGGTGACAGTCAAAGAAAAAATTTAAAAAAATTTCTATATATATATATATAAAAAATCATATAAAACCGGTACCGAGCAAACGATCATGGTTCAAAAAATATATATATTTTTTTACTATTTCAGTTTATTCCAGAAAAGGCACAAATGTCAGCCTGAATCTATTTAGGTGTTACTAAAATTTATACTCCACCAGACTAAAGGTAACACAAAAACAGACTTTTCCTGGAATGTTCTGGCACAGCTCGGCTGTAGGAAATCGACATAAATCGCTCCCCTAACACTGGCCACCGAGCGTCAAGACAGACAAACACAGGCATTTCATCAGGGGGAAAAAGAAAAAAAAAAAAACTTTGAAACTACTTCCTGACTCACTGTGTCTAAAATAGCCACAACACAGGATGTCATACAAATAAACAAAAAATGTGGGTTCTGGAATACATTCAACAAAGCAGTTGGGAACAATACGCTCATTTCACAAATGGCAAGAAAATACCTCAAAAGATTACAATTTAAAATGGATTAGCAAAAGCGGATACCTTCATCATTAGATAATCTGTGCACACCCTTGAAAGAACACTGAACCTAATAAATAAATAAACAAATTAAAAAATAAATAAATAACACACATACACACACACACACACACTATATAGAGGATGTAACGATGGATTGCAAAATCGGTAAAAAATTGGTGTAAATGTATCAGGATTCAAATCAGCTGATGTGGAAAATGAATCGCTACTTTTTTATGAGAACAAGTACGTAACAGAAAGAACGGTGTAACGTTACATTCGATCTCACGATGTCATTCCACGTCAGGCGCCACTGCGTATACAACGTCAGTTTTTGGTTCAGACGGAACGTGAGATGGCAAGTACCGCCCAGCTTTAAATCGGCATTTTGGCTTTTCAGCAATCTCATACGAAAACGGCGAGAAAATTTCAGACAAAAATGGCGTGTAAACACTGTAAAAGACTGATAACCTAGAAACGTCTATATATAGGGTGACCAGATAATCCACGCCATCACGGACACTTTGAGCTGCTTCAGGTTTTACAAACTACTCTAAACCTGAAAGGCTCCTTTCGTTGGCTAAATAGTTAATTTCTTCTTGTGCTTTGACTGGTTTGTTTCCTTGATTGAAAGACTCATCCAGCTATTTCATATTAACATTAGTGATACCTGCATGAATATCGGAAACTTACCAATCAGCACACAGCAAGTTTTAAGACGACTTAAGACGACGACATGTTTTGCACAGTTGAGAGATAAGGAATATTTGAGTCAAAATGTGAGAAAATTGTATCGTGGACTCAGAATCGTGAGTTGAGTGTATCGTTACATCACTAATTTTATATATATATATGCACACACATACACAGCTCTGGAAAGAATTAAGAGACCACTCTGTCTGTTTTTGTAAATCCTGGTTTAATCCCGGTTCTGCTGGCTGAAGGCTACAC
Source organism: Petrocephalus sullivani (assembly GCA_026780845.1). Classification (NCBI taxonomy): domain Eukaryota; kingdom Metazoa; phylum Chordata; class Actinopteri; order Osteoglossiformes; family Mormyridae; genus Petrocephalus; species Petrocephalus sullivani. The sequence goes on along the minus strand of JAODKM010000008.1, from coordinate 12,524,068 downwards.
TGAGCAGCAGGCTGCTTCCAGGCTGAAGGTTCCTAAGACAGCAGCACACAAGCACAGGGTGAAGCAGGAGACACTGGGTGTGACCAGAAACCAGCCAGGTAAAGGGCAGAACACACACACACACACACACACACACATATTATATACAAATATATTATACACACACACACACACATACATATACATACACATACCATGTATTCATTCCTATGGGCATGACCCTGATCCCAACTATGACACCCTTAACCCCTACCCAGCCCTAACCTTAACCATAAGCAACACAACAAAATGACACTTTTGGCATTTTTAGATTTTTGATTGCAGACACAGATTTTTGTAAAATTGATGTTATCCTTATGGGGACCAAAAAATGTCCCCACAAGGTAGAAAAAAACTGGTTTTTATCAAATTGTGGGGGCGTTGTGTCCCCACAATGTAATATAAACATGTCCACATATATACACACACACACTATATATATATATATATATACACACACACATATATAAAATGTGTGTGTATATATGTATATATTATACACACACACACATACATATACTGAGCCATGCAGTCAGATTTACAAACATTTGTGGGTTAGACTGGATCATTCTGAGGAGCTCAGTGAATTCGAGTGTGGTACTGTCAGAGGATGCCAGTTGTAAATGGTATTATTAATTGTAAATGGTGTTATTGCAAAGCGGAAGCATTTAGGTACAACAGAAACTCAGCCACAAAGTGGCAGACCATGTGAAGTAACAGGACGGAGTCGTCGAGTGCTGAGGCGCATAAGTAAAAGTAGTCAGTGCTCTGTTCACTCAATAACTGCAGAGTTCCTAACTTCCGCTGGCATTAACCCCAGCACAAAAACTGAGGAACGGGCTTCCGTGGCCGAGCAGCTGCATACAAGCGTCGAATTGAGTGGTGTAAACCACGCCGCCACTAGACTATGGTTCAAAGAGTAAATCACGTTTCTGTCTGGCAGTCTGATGGATGAGTCTGGGTTTCGTGGATGCCAGGAGAACATTACCTGCCTGACGGCATCGTGCCAACTGTAAAGGTTGGGGGAGTATGGGTTGTTTTTCAGAGTTTCTAATGAAGGAAACTCTTAATGCTTCAGCATACCAAGACATTTTGGACAATTCTATGCTTCCAACTTGGTGGGAACAATTTGGGAAAGGCCCTTTTCAGTTCCAGCATGACTGTACTCTAGTGCACAAATCAAGGTCCATAAAGACATTGGTCTTTGGTTGGGTGAGTTTGGTGCAGAAGAACGTGACTGGCCTGCACGGAGCCCTGACCGTAACCCCATCCAACACCTTTGGGATGAACTAGAAAGGAGATTGCCAGCCAGGCCTTCACGCCCAACATCAGTGCCTGACCTCACAAATGCTCTCCTGGATGAAAAATTCCCACGGTCATTATTGCTATAATATAAATATAACGGCCACTTTATTAGATACACGTTCTCGTTAATGCAAACTTCCTGCTCCTCTAAGCAGCGAATCATGGAGCTGTAACTGAATACATACAGTAAACAGACAGGGTGACAAAGTACAGTTGCTGCAGGCTAATCATTAGGATGGCTGAGATGCGTGATTGAGGTCATTTTAAAACGTGGTAGGAGTGCTGGTCCGAGCACTAGTGACTCCAGCATCCTGGAAGCGGCCTGGGAATTTCACACTCTACTGTGTCTAGAGTTTACAGAGAATGGTGCAACAAATTAAAAAAGATTTTAAAAAATCTTTTGCAGTCTGTGGGCAGAAACAGCTAGTTAATGAGAAAGGTCAGAGGAGAAAGGCCAAGCTCATTGAAGCTAACAGGAAGGCCACACGTGCAAAAATAGCAGCTCAGTACAACAGCAGTGTGCAGAAGGGTTTTCTATTCAGAGAGGCCAACGTACCCTTGAAGCGATTCTGGAGGCAGAAGTGGATCCTACCCAGTAGCAGGTAAATGTTAGCTTAAAAACAGCCACATACCAGGATCAACAAATGGCACATAGTATGTCACTCAAAAACCGAAAAGCTGTTAGAGCTCAGGCTTCACTCGTTAGTCTGATTACCCCGAAGCTGTGCTGTCAGATTCTCTCTAAAGGGAGCATGCTCACATAACAGAGCGAGGCAGAGCGGGGCGAAGGGCCGTCTCATAGCGAATGGGCGACAGGGGACATCCTGGCATAAAAAAATTCACAGGGAAGGCCATGGGGAGAACCCTTCACCAGGGGCCCAACGAGGTCAAGCAGTATGGGAATCTCCAAACACATAAAAATGACAGACTTGTGGTAGAAACAAGGCAGTAAGATCCATAGAATCTAGAACTGGGGGTGAACAGAATGTGACAAAGGTGGAACCCAAACTAGGGATGTGCTGCAGCATTACTTTTCCAGCCCCTACCCGATTCAGGTTTGATGGACTGGCTGCCCACTCCCAAGACCCCACATCGGAACAGTGAGAAACCAAAGAGCCGGAACCAGAACAACATCCCCATCCTCACGGCTGCGTGGCTCAACACGACTTTAGACTATTTAAGAGCTTTCATGCTGATGTTCCATGAGGAAGACTTGGCTCCCCAGCAGAGAAAAGATTACATAAGCAAACAAAGACATTTCATGCAGCGAGGGGCTCGATACCCACACATGCGAAGGCTCCTGCTCCATAATGGACCTGATAATCTAACTCTGCAGACTGTGTGACGTTACAGAAGGACAGCCCACACACACACACACACACACAGAAGCTACACCATTGGCCAAAACCGGCAGGTCTTTATCACACACAGACACCGTGCCTGAGAGGGAGATGCCCGGACGCCTCAGACAGGATATGATGCCAATGATTCATTAGGACCTGTGGTCTCCCCACAGCTGGGGGCTTCACTCCCAGCACCTAGGCGAGTACAGGCTTGCCAGTCTCCTCAGCTATCTGATCACAACCTCCTTAACCCCCCCGCCCCCCCCCCCGCGCTCCTGTCTCCATGGTCACGCGAAAGACTTGCTGTGAGACAGAGCGACTACAATCACAAACAAGTGGGACATTCCTAAAAAGACAGGATCCTAGAAAAAAAAACACCTTCACACACTGACAGAAGTTACTATTGAGGGAAACAAAATACCCAGTGGGTGGCGCTGTGCAGAGCATGAAAGAGTGTGTGTGTGTGTGTGTGGACATGTATACATTACACTGAGGGGACCAAATGTCCCCACCATAGGATTTAAAAAAAAAAAAACCCTGCAACTTTTTACATTGTGGGGACATTTTCTCCTCACAAGGATAACCACAATTTTATAACAAATCTGAATGGAATTAACAGACAAAAAAGTGTTGTATTTTGTTTGGCTACTTACGACTTACGGTTAAGAATTACATCCTTGACCCCTACCCATAGTTGGGATTAGGATCATACCCATAGAAATGAATGGAGAGTCCTCACAAAACAGTAGATACCTAATCTGTGTGTGTACAGGTTTTGCTGTACTTGTAAGGACCAAAGGACCTCACAAGTAGAGCAAATTCTCAAAAAAGTGACTAGTGAGGTAATTTATTCAGTCCTACAGACTTCATTTTGTAAAAATCTATGAATGCAATCAAACAACTAACAATGCCAAAAGTATTGTATTTTGTTTGGTTACCTATGATTAAGGTAAGGGCTGGTTAAGGATGTTGTGACTGGGATTAGGGGTTTTCCCCATAGAAGTGAATGGACGGTTCTCACCAAGATAGGAATACAAATTGTGTGTGTGTGTGTGTGTGTTTGGGGGGTGGGCATATTTACAAACCAGAAGGGCAAATACAGATCCAGGAGAGTTTGAACCATGGCTAACACGTGAGCAGTGATGGGCCCTCTGAATCGTACCCGAGTCACGGCAGGTTTCAAAGCTGATTTTAGTCTGGGTCTGCAGTAAGACACACATCTGCCTTCTGTGTCTATCACTAGGTCACCAATACAGAGGCACTTACTTCACAACATAGTGATGAACCAGAGACCTTTCAGCTGAAACGGAAGCCATCCCTCTTACCCTAAATATATAAGCTTCTCCTGCAGGCTGAGTGAGCCGAGTCAAATGTCGCCTTCTATCGCTGCTCCAATAAAGCACTTAAATTGGTCATTACATCTTCATTCAATGGACTGAGAAGGTTCATTGTCATTTGCTGGTACAAGTACTAAGCACAATTAGATGTTTCCCTGCGCGTTTCCCGCAGACAGACGCAGGGTAACAAGACAGGAGGCAAACAGTTGTTAACTTGTTACTATATTATGCAGCAGTTTGCTTTGTTCCAAGTCGACTTATATAGCAGGATTTTGCAATAGGAAATGAATAAACCTAAGAGCCAACACGCTGTTCCTGCTTCCAATCTAAAAATAACAGTTCTACAGTAAAGTAGTCAACATTACTGAACATTAGCCCTGTACTCAAATTTTCCTGTTAGCACGCTGTTCCAGCCTTATGCTCTCAAGTCAAAAGCACTGCTCTTCATAAAAATGTAAGGTTTATTATGCCACTAACAAATTAATCATGGACAGTTCTGAAAAGAAACAGTATACAGACAGTAAAGAACAGTCTGTTTTTATTACTAAAGAGATGCATATCGGCTTTGGGCAGAAACTTTTGTTCTCCTGCAACCACACGGTGCTAAAGATGCATGGTGTAGAGAGATTGGCTCAGGTATTAGCCTATAGGGAGAGGCAATCAATTCATGTACCAGCCAATCAGCCAGTCAGTAACGGCTTCACTGAAATGTGCACTGCTGGATAATTTAACATTTGAAAGCACCTCTCTAATTCTGATTTATTCCCCCCTCTTGTCTGGGAGACGCACCTTAATACTGTCATCAATATCTGCGGTACTAAGACCCCTTCAGCTTATACTGCTTTGCCAATGCAACTAAATCGATGAATCCCTATAACGTAGCCTGCAGTGTGCCTGTAACTGGGCATTTACTGAAAACATCAAGTGAATAATGTCGTTAAGTGTTTATGAGCAGAGTCCCAGTGTGATGGGAAGCTGCAAAGCTTCTCCTCACTGTAAAACCTCGTGCAGGATGGTGAACTGGGCAGTGGGACACAGGGAGGGAAAAAGGGAGAGGGACTTCATTTGAGTATGGGGGGGTGGGGTGAGTAACAAAACTGGGGGAGGAACAGAAATGCATCACAACAAGGACCAACGTGCAAGGTTCGTGGGCTACCAACGAGATACAGGACTGGGTATCAGGAGGAAACAAAGGCCAGGCTCATTAGACTGGCCATGATTGGTCAGGTGAAATAAATGGGCGTGTCAGCAGACTTTGCCCCACCCCCTAGGACATCCTCAACCTCGCCATGTTACATTCACACCTCATTCCAGTCACAGGTGTGCCTCAAATCTGCAGCAAAAATGGAAGAGATGAAAGAAGCGGCATTTCTTTTTGCCAGCTGCTGCTATGAGTCCCATGTGACATGTGAAGGACCCCCTGAGGGATCAGAGGCTGCCCGCCCGCCTGCCTGACATCTTCCAGATGCAGCTCCGCTTGCCCACGCATACAGCCTGACTGGCAGCGGCTCAGGCGGGCACACGGACGCATCGGATGGGCCTCTTAGTCACCACCCTTGGGGGGATCCTCTGTGACGGTGGGGCTCTTAAACGTGGCTGCCAAAAAAGTTCCTGGCTGTCCTGGGAGAAACACTGGGACGCATTGCATCTTTATGCAAAATTCTTCTGAAATGTACTGGAAATTTTTTGTAAATCTCAGCTTCTGCAAGTGTGAAATATAAATTCATTCATGCCTGTATCTGCAAGTCAAACCCCAGCATAGCAGTGGGACAATGCTCCGTTACTCAGTTTAAAAGCAAGACACACAAAAGCACACACACACACTTAGCGAAACCTCTCCTTCAGGATTAAGTTAAATAAAACTGCAAGATGAGACTTAATGTCATGTTGCAGGGCACAAGACAGAGGTTCTCATCAACAGAATGAGTGCAAGGCAGAGCTTCCTGACCCTCAGTGCACAAGGCAGGGCAGTGGGCGGGCGGTCAGATGGCCTTACCGCAGGAGCAGCAGGTGAAGCAGTTGGTGTGGTAAAGGTTTCCCATGGCCTGGCAGGCCTGACTTGCTCCATACACACCTTTGCCGCATTTGATACAGATACCTGAGAGAGTGAGAGAGAGAGAGAGAGAGAGAGAGAGAGGTCAGTGCAACTGCACACACCAATGAGTCACTCACACTGCAGATTAGATCAGAAAATCTGCCTAACAATCTGGGAAACTCCCACAAGCCAGCACCTCAGTAAAGGCATTTGCCCGAGGTGCGGAGAGCGCGCCGCCACTCCCGGGACGATTTGTGCAGCATTCGGGGACACCAGGGCTCAGCATTAGCGCCCCCCAGTTACGCTTGAGCCCTGCTCCGAGGTAAAACAGTATCTGCGTGAGGTGGCGTGCGTGGATAGGCAGATATGGCTGAATAACGCCTAGCCAGCAGGTTGTAACTGGAGACACGTACACTTGGGTTTAAAAAAAAAAAAAAAAGGACAGAATAGAATGCCTTTATTGTCATGGTACAGACTGCAAGCACAACGAAACTTCAGTATTCACATATCCCATCCGGCTCTCTTACGAGGCACACACAGGTGGGAGTGAAGCGTGGGGCACCAGCACAAGGGCAGGGCATTTATCTGGCGCGCCTGTGGCATTTTGGGATTGAGGGCCTTCCAAAAAGGCGCAGTGGTGATGCCACTGCACTGCTGTCCAAATCGTCAGGACGAAGGACCACGCAACATGGCTAAAAATGTACAAAGGTGGGGGGCGGCGAGGTTAAATTAGCATTAAGGCTTTTTAGCAGACTGGACGTTGATTTGGACAAAACAGTTGAGGATCAGAGAGCAGACAGAGTCCCTGGAGCGATCAGGGTTACAGGCCCGGCAGAGGCATGGTTACTCAGTAGGTCTCAGGATCTGAACCCACAACCATCTGGACACCGACACAAACCCCTAACCTGCCAAGCTAGATCACTGCCCCCAATACGAGGACCAGGGAGTCACAAAACGAAACAGCCAGTTGTAAAGGATGGGTTAACGGCCATTCTGACCCCGATGTTCCGCAGCGAGTGGTTCATTTACCGAAACCAAAAATGAAGAGAAAAATAGCTGCTGAGTCACCGCTTGAGTCTGAAGCAGTCTTCCTTTTGGTGAAGCACGTACACACTTCACTACCCAGAAAGAAATTATAATGTGAAACCACTAGAGGGCACCCTTCCTGAGTGTATGAGGATGCTGGGACTGTCAGGCTGGGAGGGGCCGTCTGACACGAAAGCTACGGCTGGGCTTTCTGTGCCACACCCACGCGTCGGCGGCAACTTCCACCTTCCCCCGATGGGCCACTGCGGAGGGGCAAGTCGATATCGAGGAACGAATGACGCACCACGCAGCACGGGAAAATCCACATCAGAAACATGGCAAAAACACAACAGATGTGAGAAAAATGTAACTGTCCCATCAATGACTAAGCTTTCAGTGTTGCTGTGGTCACATGAGCATCCAGAACATTACCCAGCATGCACCTGGAACACTGACCTGCAATCACAGTGCTATGCTGGCCTTTACAAGGGAGGGAATAGGTGACCATACCTCCCTCACACCCGAAACATGAACATTAGAAATGCGACAAAGCGCACTTACTCGAGCCAAA
>JAODKM010000008.1:12488252-12507102 GCA_026780845.1 Petrocephalus sullivani | reverse complement strand
GGGCTGAGCGCGCCGCCGGTGCCCATGCCGGCGCCCGGCGCGGGCAGCGCGCCCTCCACATCGCCGCCCCCCGGCGGCATGTACCTACAGTCGGAGTAGCTGGAGCGGGGGCTGGCCGTGCACGAGTACTGGCTGGCCGTGCTGGACCTGGGGCTGGCGTGCCGCTGGTCGTAGCCCATGCTGATGCCGCTGGTGCGGTTGCTGCTCGGCTTGCTGCCGCAGTCGCAGCCGCTCAGGCTGGCCCGGGGGCTCGAGTGCTTGCTGGTGTCGCTCGCCGTGCTCGCGTAGCTGGACCGGGGGCTGAGCGCCGCGCTGCCCTCGTACTGCACCAGGCTGCAGCGGGGGCTGGCGAAGCGGTCCTGGGCCGGCGCTACCAGGCTGGTCCGGGGGCTGCCGGCGCTGGAGCGGGGGCTCGGGAGCCTGCCCTGGTCCGGAGGGGACAGGGAGCACGCCGGGCTGGAGCGGGGGCTGCCGGCGCCGTACCTGCCGAAGGGCGCCGGCTTGGGGGGCTGCAGCCCGTCGTAGGCGCCGCCGTAGCGGTGCCCCGGGACCTCCAGGGAGTAGCGGCGGTGCCGCTCGGGCAGCCCCCCGTAGCACGGCAGGGCCACCTCGGACCGGGTGCAGTGCGCTTCCTCGCAGTACAGCGGCTCCCTGGGGGCCGGGCAGAAGTCCGGGGGCGGCGGGCGGAGGGGCGACGCGCCGCGAACTTTATTCCCGGGGGGGTAGTTGTCGAAGGCGCGGACCTGTTGAGGAGCCGAGGGGGCGCCGCCGGTCCTCCGGCCGTCCGGGGGCCCCGCGTCCCGCCGCCCGCCGTACAGACACAGAGCCTCCATGAAGTCCCCCGCGTACTCGGCCATGGGGGCCCCCGCCTGCGCGTCCGAGCCGAGCCGGGCGGCTCTCATGCGGGACGCCGGGAGCCGGAGTTCCGGCGCGGGGGGGCAGTGAGCATGTCCCGGGTCCCGGGTCCCGAGCGCAGGAGACGGAGAGGCGGCGGTGCGGAGAGCGGCCCCCCCGGGTGGGATCGGCACGCGGGCACGGCACGGCACGCGGGCACCGGGCTGCAGACGCGCCCGCACCAAAGCCTCCCTCCCCCCGGAGCGCCAGACGAGTCGCGAGCTCCCTTCCAGTCAATGGCGCGCCGCGCGGAGGAATTTCCCCCCGCCCCCCCGGCCCGCTTTCCCGGCTCCTCGGACCTCGCCCCCCCCCCTTTCCCAGTCGCTCGGAATAAATCACCGGGGCGCTGCTGACGGCGGCGCGGCGGCTCCGGCGGCCCCGGGACTCCCCGCCGCCAATGCGGGGCCCGGGACTCCTTTCTGCGGGAAGAATGCGAGGAAGGAGACCGGGGGCGCGCTGCGTCCCTTTGGAATTTAGTTAATGCCGGAGCGGAACAATGGGGGGGCGCCGGGCTTTAAAGGGAGGCGCTGCGTGCGGGAGCGGGGAGCGGGATCCCGGGCTGCGGGCTGCGGGCTCCCGGGACGGCTCCCACGGCCAGCCTCCCCGCCACCGCAGTACCAACTACACTACAAACAGCCCAGGACCAGCTTTTCCTGTCCTTAAAAAATATACAGTACTTTTCTCAGTCTCCTAGGAAAAAAGGACATGCACCCGCATGAATATTATTACCGACTTCGCCTGGTTACGTGTGTTACTAATTTCCAGTATGGTGTATTTATCTTTTTGGTTAATGAATAAACTGACGGGGAATTCTCCCCGGCTCACTGCTACCTCAGTACCACTGTCAGTTTCATCGCAATGCACACATTTTGTTTTGACAAAAGATGACGTTCTCTAGTCTTTGTTTTGTGTGGGACTTTGTTTAGGGGCTACGTTGTGTTATTTAAGTGCATATGTGAGAATAGACTGGGGTTCGAATTTAAGTAGTTGTGCTGTTTACTATCTGGCTAGTTACACATTCGTCACTGGAGATGCATTCAAATTTTTGGAAGATAGACCATGCCACGAAACGCCATCTAGTGACTTTTAACAGTTACTGCGAAATTTAAACGTGTGACTGCGTTCGATCAAGCAAGATGAAGGGACTTACATTTACTTAGGGGAGGCTATTGTCTAAAAAAGTACAGATAAGGAAAACTTGGGGCCAGAGAGAAGGGTCAGCTAGCATCAAGCACCCCCGCAGCAGTTGGGGTTAAAGGCCTTGCTGATACGATTACTCTGCTGGCCAGAGGGTTCTGGCCTTTCAGACATGGGTTTGTATCCCTCATGCACAAAACTACACACTGCCCCACTTGTAAGGCTTCTTTACAGACAGTCCATCCAGGGTGTCCCCTGCCTTGTGGCTGATGCTTTTTGGGATAGACTCCAGGTTAACAACCCTGTACTGAATAAGCGATTATGAATAAAGACATTTTACAGATATTTAAATTTTCTGTAGCCACAGCTGTTCATGCTTTTCCAAAAATGACCAGTGTTGCCATTTTTGTTCTTTGATTGGAGCTTTTGCATTCTCTTTAATGTAAGAGCTTCTGGCTTCCTGTCCAGGATACACCCCTGACTGGGATAAGCTCCAGCCCCCCCGACAGCCTTGTCCAGGATAAGAGGTTGGAAGATGGATGTATTGGCTGACTTCTGTTAGAACTTTTCAAATGAATGAGCCTGCTTCAAGGTAGTTTTCTTTTTTTTAATGCCATTGCATTTCCTGAGTTTGGTCTAAATATATTGAACTAGAAAACTGGCATTCATCAAAAAGTCGGCACTCATTATACGCTCACAAAACAGCCGATTCCAGTCTGCTAGAGTGGTGATTCTCAACCCAGTCCCCAGGGACCCCCATTCGGTCCACATCTTTGCTCCCTTCCAGCTCTCGGTAGCAAAAATGTTGACTGTCTGGGGGTCCCAGAGTAACGACTTGAGAAACACTATGCTAGATGACACTGATTAGAGGACAGGCCACGGTCTGGCTTAAAGTGACAGCTCAGAATAAGGATGCCAAATTATTGTACTCTGTTGCTACCCGTATTGTGTTTTTCCATATCTGAGATGTGCAGTGTAGATGCGGTATGATATGCACTCCATTCTTCACAGTAAAATTCCCACATGTAGCTCATCTGACAACTGCAAAAAGAAGCATTTTCAGTAGGGATGTCCTGATCAGGTTTTTTTGCCCTCGAGTCCAAGTCCGAGTCATTTGATTTTGAGTATCTACCGATACCGAGTCCCGATCCGATACTTCTATAATACATAAAAAAAGAATAAAGAAGAGCGAAAAAACAGATCCAGGAGGTTCCTTATTTTTTATTTAATTCACCTTATTTTAACATTCAACAGCTCTGTTAACAAACAGAGCACTTCTGTGAGGTAGCTTGAACAATCAAGTAATAAATAACATAAATTCTTCACTTTTGGACTTTAGTGCAACAGTAAATATAAAGTCTAATGTAAAAACAAATAGCACCTCAACTTAAAATACCATTTAACCAATAGCGTCTCTGCAACAAAGTGATGTCATGCACCACACGTTGCCGTTTCTGTGTGGAGTCAAGAGGTCTAACTCTGTGCCCCCGCATAACTATAGATGTGTTAAAAAATAAGGAGAATATATATACATATATATCCGAGTCCTGATCGGGAGGTAACATCCGATTCTGATCGAGTCTGAAACCACGTGATCGGGCCCGATTTCCGATCATGTGATTGGATCTGGACATCCCTAATTTTCAGCATATCACAAAATACATGCACTAGTCACAGGTGCAGTGTTGCTGCCCCCACAGATTACTTGTGTGCCCTTTGTTTGTCTATTTCTGTGTTTCTCAACCTGGTCCTGAGGGACCCACAGATGGTCCATGCTTTTGCTTCCTCCCAGACAGTCCATGTTTTTGCTCCCTCCCAGCTCACACCAACTGGGAAACTCAGGTGGTCTTGAACTCTAGTGATCTGGCTCTCTGGTTCCCCCTTCCTCTTCCTGCCTCAGATAGACACGTTCTAGCGCTTTCTTGTTCCTTTCAGTTTTTATTTCCAAAGTAAACTGGTCTCGCAACCAGTTTACATTGTACACAATCTTCCTGGACCAGTGAAATGGTGGGTGGTGTGGAGATGAGATGGCAGTGATGGGGGGGGGGGGGGCACACAGCCTCACAGCAACCCAACTCATCGCCCCCCCAGCATTTTGTGCCCCGGTGGAATACTGACTGTGGACCAGGGGTCGGGAGCTATTTCAGGTCATGAAGAGATTTTCTCAGTAAATAGAAAACAATTTACTGTTAACCATGCAAAAATGTCACAAAAACAGAATGTATGCCCAGAGTTTTTCTGGTTTTATTGGTAAACAACAGGCAGAAATGGACGCCTCAAGGACAGCTGACTACAGCAGCACAACAGACCCCCTCTCTCAGATGAAGGGCTCTTATCTATATGCAGTCAGTGTACCTGTTCACATTTTATGAACCTATGCTAAATAAATCAGTGAATATTTTTAGAGGAGCTGTCTAATTACTAATATACTATTGACACATATCATTGCACAGCTTTTGCATAATGCATGTTTAAAGACACATGCATACAAAGAATAAGGCCTTATATTGTTTTGGAAATAGGATATTATCAGGCCATGTAAGACCATCCACTGATGACCAGATACAGGCATGACATAATCATGCATGTTATTTACCAGCCAACAGGAGAACATACTTTAAGGTCAGAGGTCATCACCATGATGAGTTGCCTGGACATTTTGATCAAAATGCACTTTTTACAATGGACTTGGCATTTAAAAATGTAGCCTATATCTCAATCAAAAATTCTCCCAAAGACGCAGACAAGTCTTTATACAGTCACGATTGTCTGTGTATGAACAGGGTGATAATCCCCCTTCAGGGTTAAATGAACATGAGTAGAATTTGCATTGAGCTACATGACATTAATTGATACGAAGTTTACATTGCTGTATATGACTGATGGTGTTTTGTTACCCATAAGCATTACATTTGGACAATGTAGTGAGTAGTGACACACACCTCTGGCTATTTTGGTGCCCAGGAGGGATCGTGTTGTTGTACCATAAAACAAAGTATGCCTAGATCTATAGGTAAAGATAGATAAAAATGGATAAAGTATAAAATCCTAAGCTGTCACTGTAAATCAGAGCTATAATAAATATGTTTAACTAACTAGTTAAGTAAGAAAATAATGAGGTACTTTACTACTGTACTTACAGTTACAAGTTTTTATTGCTTACTTTGAATTTCACTAAGCTATGTTGGACATTGTGCAGCATACACCACTTTTATTAAGTGGATTTTTATACATATAAATAAATTATATTAATTGCTAAAGAATGTATATGTGTAAATGATGACATCAGTTATGCATGCACCAGTAATTTTATGAATTGGTCTCCCTACCTGCAAAATAAGCTTCATTCACCCTCCTTAACAACTTATTTAATACAGTATGACAGCAAATCTGATGCTCCGGAAGCTCAGGGCAGTGAATGCCCTGGATGGGATGCCAGTCCATGACAGGGTATATGCATACACATCAGGAATTTACTGACACAAATTCACCTAGCTGCATTTTTTGAATAGCGGATGGAGGCCTGCAAACTCTACATGTACAGCGAGCCTGGGCTGGCAATTAAACCCACACCTTTCTGGGTGTGTGGAAAACGGCACTACCCACTGATCCAATGCTAGCATTATCTGGCATTATGTATTAATGTGAAGATTACTTTACCTCTCAGAAAAGAATGGGGATCCAGAGCCCTGGAAGGCTGCCCCTAAATTTTAATTCATAATGATCTGAGGTTAGGAATGAGTTCCAGTATGTGGCCATTTAATCGAGCTCGTTTTGGCAATGCATTGGGAATGCCTAATGAGTCTTATTTGGAGGGAAGCTCCATGGGTTGGGAGTCTGGGCTTGTGGTCGAAAGGCCGCTGATTTGAATCTCAGGGATGATGCTGCCAATAGGCCCTTGAGTAAGGCACTTAAACCCCAGTTGCTCCAAGGGCTCTGGACACAGGCTGGTCTTGCACTGTGCTGGCCTTGCACTGCGACCCCTAAGCCTGCTCTCACTTGTCTGTGTGTCTCACGGCGAGCAATTTCCCCACAGGAATGAATAAAGTATCACTATTCTACTTGTACACAAGTGACTTTTGTTCACAGATATCATGGTTGTACAGTGCTATATATATATATATATATATATGTGTGTGTGTGTGTGTGTGTGTGTGTGTGTGACCGAACAGCTGTTATTCCACTGCCATCTGGTGCTTTTTTAAGGTATTGCATAAAATATTTTGGAATCAGGTTGATATACCCAGGAGGAGGGGGCAGCCCATCGCAGGGCACACACACCAGTCACAATTTAGCAACTCCAAATCACCTTAGCACGTTCTACGACTTTGGGAGGGAAACTGGAGTACCCGGCGGAAACCCCACGATGACACGAGGAGGAGATGCAAACTCCACGCAGGCGTAGAGCCAGGGTGGAGAGTCGGAGACCGCCATGCAGCCCCTGTGCTGAAACAATATTTACAAACAAACAAATTAACGCATTGACAAATTTATTAATAAAATAGACAGAAATTATTCCAGTTCTACAGACAATGGATGTCTGATTGACTGGCACTTGTATAACTTGCTAATAGCATCTGTAAACAACAGCTGGTACAGTGCAGCGATATGGTGATAGAAGAGACTTGTTATTCGTCAATTTTTGTTATTTTTTTCTAACACTTAGAATTAGGTTCCTGGCATTTCCTTTTAAGGCGATTGCTGCCGGGAGGGTGTGGGACCAAGTGAAGATCCTCGTTGCTGCAGACGGGCTGTGAAAAGGCACCGAATGGACTTTGTGTAATAGCGCCACACAGGGGCTGTTTTGTGAGACTGCAGTCGCTTTCCTGAGACGGCGGCATAATGCAGTCCCATAATCCTTCAGTGTTCCAAACCTTCTGCTTGGACCCTGGGGCGAGGCAGATGAAATGGCATTTAAGGACACTATGGGGGTGAAAACTGTGACAGCAGACGGACCGCACTATGACATTTTGTTCTGACTTTTGTTGTGTGTTTGTGTTGCAATGTAAAGCTGTGTAACCTACTTATTACAATTAAAAGCTAATGCATAAAAAACGATCTGATATATTTACTGCTAATTTTCTTGAGCACATCTCTGAGAATCGCAATGCTATGTATCGAACACTAGTGGAATTACCATTCGTTTGTGTAAATTTCATAAATACCTTCTGTTCAGCCATTCTCTATTTATACCTAAATTTCCTTCTGGATAAATAAAGTATCTCTATCTATCTATCTATTCTCTAATATTATTTTAAATAAGAGGTTGGAAATTTTCAAGCTCTGAGTTCAGGAATGTGTCAATACATCGTAATGTGCTATACTACTAATAATCAATAATATATAGAATATGCCCTTTTTCTTTCAGATAATCCATTCATATTGGCCCAGATCATTAGTATCGCTCGACCAATATTTCGACCAATCAGATGATGGTGATGCAAACAGCTCGGCTTTGTCATGCTTTAGGTCCAGCTTAGGGTCAGTCAGCGAGTATGGTTTGCATGATTTACCATGGAAAACCATCTTTTCCTGGTACAATTCTGCTCTTGTCAGCAGTGGAAAAGTGCCATTAGAAATTCTGGACCCCCTGACGAAATGTCATGTTGCCCACTCCCCAGTTTATTGTATAATGTTACATATTCAAGGGCCCCTGTCAAGTGCTGGGCCCTCTGAATCTACCAGGGTATCCATGCCCCTCCCACGCCCCTGAGGGTCTTGTCAAGGGTCCAACAGTGACGTTTACTCTGCCGACCATGGGATTCAAATCTTCTCAACATAGGTACAGGCTCCTAACCTGCAAGGCCACACACCGCTCCCACATCATTCATTGCCTTTTGCTTTAATTTCAGCCCTCCATGTTCTAAATCCCAAAGTCCAGCCCATCCAGACTTAGGGGAGTCTTACGTTAATGTTTAGCTGATCCTAGGTTGTTAATGTGTCTCAATTTTTAGCAACATATTATGCACTTGAGAAATGAGAGTCATCTTCAGTCATTGTCCAACATTAATAATCAATAAAAATACAGTAATCAGCTGCTGCCTAGTTTGACATAGTAGGAATTAATAAGGTAATCAGCGGATAACGGTTTAACACATGGTCACTTCCACTATGACTTAGATAACTCATGTTATCTAAGTCTCATTTCTTCCTATCACTGTTCTAAACATACAAATTGACAGTCATCACCAAACCTGTGATTGCTTTAGGTTTAACTGGGTCAGAGTAGCAACTAAGAACCTCCCCTGTCTTCCTGCCTTATAAGGTTTTATGACTTACAAGTATTTAAGAATTTTTCAATTTAAAACTTTGTCCTTTGGGTTCAAGGAACTTGCATCCCACCCTTAGAATTATTATTATTTTATATAAATTTTTTTTTTCAGTTGGATTTTTTCTTTAGATCCATTGTCTTTTATTTTATATTTTTCATTTCAACTTGATTACATTACAATACAACAATACAATAGCAATGCATAACCAATATGTATTAACAAATATTCACAAATATTCTGTAGTATCGTTAAATGCCTTTACATTACCCTCTACAAGTCTAGAAAATAATACTCAGAAGGTAAATAAAATTCTTTGGCTGGGGCTTGGTGATACCATTCATGTAAAAAAAAACTGAGGTTCTCTGAGTTATGCCCAGGAATTTATATCACTTTTATCTCCCTGTCCATCTGTCCAAAAATGTAGTTTCACTCTTCCAGTTATGCAGAATGTACTTACATAGCCTATTTTCACACATTACTGCCGTGCACAGCTTAAAGTACCATATTAATCGAAGGAGCGAGCATTATCTGTGAAGTTCGCATATTCCAGGAAACTCCACCCACACATTTTTTTTTTAATTTCGCTTCAACCATTTCGGCTGATCAGCAACCGTATCAACTCGTTCAAGACTGTAAATGGTAAGTTCATGAACTTATGAACACAGTTAAAAACGGTTAATGACCTAATTAAGTTCCATATATAGTTTGTTATAATATGATATAAGTTGCATTACAGAGCCTAATGCATATTAAAAGACGGAGTTGCAGTGTTTATTTAAATGTATATGCCAAGGGCGTAGATTTGCTCTGGACATTGGTGGGGACCTATAACTACGTGGATTAAATTATTGGTGGGGACATTTCAATGGTCGGAGGATATTGGTGGGGACACGTCCCCTCCGTCCACCCTAAATCTACGCCCCTGGTATGTGCTCTACAATATAAACGAGAATAAGCTACTTTAAAAATCCATCCAAATCCAGCATTTTCTGTACCTGCTTGCTCCAATATTAAATGCATTCATTGCAGAAGTAAAATTCGGTATTAATGCACTAATTAATCAACTTTCAAACTAAACAAGTCTTTAAACAAGTTACATTGCTTGAAATTCACGTCACGAGTGGCAAACTGCGTGGCGCGTGTGGACCCGAGCCATAACTCATACCTAAATGTGTTATCGGGTTTTCATTTAAGCCATTGGTGTTTGCCTTTGACACGATGCAAGGTTATATGAATATGAAAGGCACGAAAACTTGAGCAACTTAAATGAAAAATTTAGCTAAAGTAAAGAATCCAATTCACTTTCGACTGCACCACACCGGACGCTAAAGGATTTGCAACCGGCTTTATCCGGTATTACAATTACCTTTTATTTCACTTACGTAATAAACTCCGGCCTGAACGATTCATTACTATATG
Source organism: Petrocephalus sullivani (assembly GCA_026780845.1). Taxonomy (NCBI): domain Eukaryota; kingdom Metazoa; phylum Chordata; class Actinopteri; order Osteoglossiformes; family Mormyridae; genus Petrocephalus; species Petrocephalus sullivani. The sequence goes on along the minus strand of JAODKM010000008.1, from coordinate 12,497,380 downwards.
AAACAAAAAATAATAATACAGCAATTACGTTTACAGAGTCTTGCCAATGGCACTATTTAAAAAAATGCCCAAAATTAATAATCAAAACATAATTAAATACCAGCAATGTCTGTTATTTGCTTATTTGTGTTTATGACAATTAATGTCGCTGGGCCTTGATGCTGAGGTCAAGAAACCTCAAGGTTATATTAAGGATGGGCAAAATGACTTCTTTCCTATGGGACACGGGTCGTTTGATTCTGTTCACCTAAAAGAATCGTTCGTTCACCGAATCGCTGCACGTGTAGGTTACGAACTACACCAGTAGGTGGCGTATTTCAGTCGCCCCCGAGGTGCGGCTCTCATAACCAGAAGGAAACGAACATGAAGGTGAAGTTCCTACAAGGGACTCCATCCCCGCGAACGTCCCATGATTAGTTTGCATACACAACTGGGGGAGCAGATCACGAGATAATACTCTAAGCCTAGCTAGATCAGGGGTCAGGGCTAATTGTGACGGACATTTTGATAGAATTGGATTGTACCACGGGCATTGTTTTTTAAAAATGTAGCCAAAACATTTTTTTCTCCTCAGTCAAAATATTTTCCGCGGACTTGTTTGTCCGTGTATAGAGAGGCTGACGTTCACTGCACTAGATTCAACTATCTTAATTAATTTGAAGAATGAGTTGTTGCTAATATTGATTAATTTAATGACCATTATATTGATACGTGGAGGGACAAAAAACAGAAATATCTATTTATATATCTTAGTTATTTCAGACAATGATGAAGGCTAACAGGACTGGAAAATTAAAGCCAGTCTTCAGACAGAAAAGTAGGGAGGGCAGTGTGCCATGAGGACCAAGGCTGAGAAGTGCTTGGGGACGTATGTGATGAGAGGAGGAAGGACCAGGAAACGGTCTCTATGTCCAAGAGAAACATTTATAATAACAAAACATGAGAAAAATTCCGGTGGCGGCCAATGCGGCCCGCTTAAACTCTGGCAGGAAGAAAAAAAATAAATCTCCAAAATAAAAGCACATCTGCCCTGAGAATTCTGACAGACTAAAAACCCAGTACACGTCACTGGTGTCTTTCACAGGATAGGATGAACGTGGCAGAGTACTTGCAGCGGATTGGATATAAAGGCCCCTTCAAAAAAGCCGACCTGGAGACCCTGAACCACATCCACAAGTTGCACGTGGACTCCATCCCTTTTGAGAACCTCAGCATACACTGTGGAGAGAAGATCACCATGGACCTGGCCGTCATCTATGACAAGATCATAAGGAAGAACCGCGGGGGCTGGTGTTGTGAGAACAACTATCTGTTTTTCTGGGTGCTGAAGCAGTTGGGCTACAGCAACACGATATTGGGGGCAAAGGTCTTCAACAACACACTGAACCAGTTTAATCCCAGGGAGAGCCACTTCATCAATAAGGTCGACATTGATGGCGTGTCATATATTGCCGACGTCAGCTTTGGGGTGTCCGGGCAGATCTGGCAGCCCCTCGAGCTTACGGCCGATAAGGACCAGCCACAGGTGCCTGGAGTCTACCGCTTGATCAAGGCTGACGGAATGTGGGTTTTACAGAAAACGAGCAGAAAGCAAATAATTCCCAACGAAGCTTTCGCCAAGTCCGCTCTGCTGAATAAAAACATCACAAAAAAAATGTATGGGTTCACCTTGGCTCCACGCCCAGTTGAACATTTCAAGGAAACCATCCAATTCCTACAAACCTCCCCAGAGTCATTATTTGTGCAAAAGTCCATCTGCTCCCTGCAGACAGCCACTGGGTTCCGAGCCCTAATTGGCTGGACCTACACTGAGGTCACCTATAACTATGAGGAAGATGCTGATCTATTCAACATTGAAAATATACAGAATGAGGATGTAGAAACAGCTCTGAAAGATAAGTTTAATATCTTGTTAGAAAACAGGCTTGTTCCTTTAAACAACACGGCTGCATTTACACTCTAAGTTTCCAAAATTCAATGTGAAACTGGCACAACCTGCAGCACAATGATTTTTCAATCCAATGCTGCTTTGAGACTAATAAAAAACTAAGCTTGAAAAGGGACTAGCTGTTCCAACTACTCCTTAATGTATTTGATTTGCTGTGCATATGTACCAAAAAATTGTGTGTAGAATGTACTTAGCTTGAGTGAAGGGCAGATATGATGTGTAAGATGGTGTTTGGGAAATGTTCAAATCTGGTTAAATATGCGCAATAATCCATTTCACGTAGATCAATAACCATCACTTTAGGCAACAGATTTTCATAACGACACTAAGAGAAAATAAAATCTTAAACATCATAGTGGATCAGCTTTTTCCCTTTTCTTACTGTAGTTTCAAAGCTATTTTTGTCCCAAACAGAGGTAAACTTTTTTCCACATTTATTCCACAAAACTTCCCCATGTCTCTATCTCACATTCATCCATCCTAGTCAAGGTGGCAAGGGGGCTGGGTCTTATGTACTACATTGTACAAGGCAGGGGAGCACCCTGAACTAGATTCAAGCATGTGGCGTACACACACACACACACACACACACACACACGTCATGTCATGTCATGTATCACCCAATTTAACAAAACCAGCTTTGTTTCCAACAAAATGACAAATAAAAATCAGATTCAACACTGGGGTGCCTGGGCAGATCTGAAAGCTGATAAATCAGCCTGCAACAGCATATCCAGGAGTCTCATGGGGAGACCTGGAATTCAGGCAGGGAACTGACCTGGATGGGAGGCGGGTCCACAAGAAAAACAAAATCTTCAGCTTAGACTGAAAAACTGAAGTATCAAAAGTCTTTGTTTTTAAATGTGATTTGAAAATTAACAAACTATATGACATTAAGTCCTTAAGATGTATAACATCCATCAAACACCTTTTATAAGAACTCATTTATAATAAAGTGATAAACATGCAACTGTAAAAACCTATTTCCCCGCGGTTTCATCAAACGACTGGCAGTGGCAAAATGGTTCTGGAAGTCAAAAAAACACCGGCTGCACATTCCTAATCTTGTGGTTTTAAAAAGGCCTTTTTGCTTGGTCCTGTGCCTTCGCTAACTTCCTCTTCCTCCTCCTCCTCCTCCTCCTGAATGGCTGACCGCTCTCGCTTCTTTGCAAATTTCCTTTTCATACTCTCCACCAAGCTGACGTATCTGTGGGGTCAAAGAAAGAACACAGTGTGCTTGGACAGGAGGTACAAAGCATTAACTGGCACACAGAAAATCCTAATGGGATATAAAGGCACAAATGATGCAAATGGGCAGCCAGCCAATGACAGCCGGTTTGTATCAGAGCAGAAACACCTCCCCTTTAACGCAGCAGCTGGACAGCATGAAAAACCTGTTCTGCACCTGTTTGCCATTTCTTCATCTGTAATGTCAGCTTCCATTCTGCTGACGTCCTCCTCTTCATCATCATCTTCTTTATTCCGATTGTTTGCATTCATCAGCTGCATGAGTTTCTAAACACAAATGACGAAAGAAAAAAAAAAACACACAAACACAAACTGCACGTCAAAAGTGAGGCGTGAGAACAGCCAATAAACGCAGTGTGCAGGAAATAACTAGTCAGAAAAATCTGAAGACGACAATGAAGAAAAGTGGTGAGTGAGGAGATGGCTGCAGTCACCTGACCACAGCACCGCTGACAAGTTAGGAAATGACAAAACGGCCCAGAATACACATCATTTGTGGATGATTCCCTGGCAGCTTTGCCAGGTAACTTTTAGAAAAATGCCATCTTTCATTAATATAATGCCTAGATTTATTCAGTTGTAATCACCCTAAAAGATTACATTTTGATAAGTCTAAGATGCACCTTATTTTCATTACATAGTGTGTTTGTCATTTCTTTCCTTAATTTTATCTTAACCGCCTTTCCATACTTTGTATGTTTAGAAAATATTGTTTTCCCAGTGGCATATTGACCACCAGCCGATCCACATTTTTGCCCCCCCCAGCTCTATCTGGGGGTCTCAGTGCACTGAGCTGGGAAACACTGATGTAACAGAAGGCAGGTTACAGAACACTTACACAAAGTCTGTTAGGTTGACACAAAGTTTTATATTGAAAAAATAAGTTGAATATGTCACGTCATATTTTGATTGTTACCTCAACTTCCGGATTGAAGCCTTTGAATGACATTCTTCCATACCTCAAGTCTTCACAGGGTACAAAGCTTCTTTCTTCTATGATAAAACTCCTACAGAGATCAATGCGTTCTGAGAACTTGCTTGTACACAGACATAATAAAAAACGATGAATGGTTTTTGATAACATTCTTACTCTTTAGCCTTCAGCTCGGGGAGGTCCAGGTACCAGTGTTCATCGCTGATTATCCTCTTTTCTTCTTCCTCCAACTGCTTCTTGACCTCAGCATCAAGGCCCCGTTGCATAAACTGGGGAACGATCAGGGCAGATCTCTAGCAATCTGTAAACCATTCTGAACCTACAGTTATTCAGAATTGTATAAATATCTCGCTATAACGGAAGTCCGTAACAAGCACCTAACAGGTTTCGAAAGACAAATAAATAAATGCTCCTTAAATATTTTATCAGCTAAAAAGGCAGTGCATATACTACAACAAATGAACGCTGTTGATGAACGAACTAAGTGGCATCAAGCATGGCTCCCGAAGTATCCAACTAGTTTCGTTTTTAAAATAATTTCACCCACCTTCATCCGAAGCAGATTTTTCGACAACTTCAGTGAGCAGTCGCTAGCCATTTCTAGTTGTTTTAAAATAAAGACTAACTTAAGCTTTCCGTCTTCTGTCAATGCCACACTCGCTTTACTCGATCTATGAGAATCTTCTTCTTTGGTAATTTCATAGTAAAAGACGCATCAGGAGCATAACAGCGCCACCTACTGTCGGGAGTAGTGCAACGCCGAATGTCGGACGCTGCCACCTACTGCTCAGGGGTGCGCATGGCCTTCTAATTACACCCTAAAGTTGGATCGAAAGCTTATTTTTAAAATTACGAACGCCGAATTTTCCCTTAAGTGCAAAAGTAAATGACCCAGAATTGAATCGTGGAAGAGATGGGCTGTGTCAGTTGAGAATCATTGGTTAGTTTTTATTAAAAAAAACAACATTTGATCTCCCATTGTGGCAATAATCTAATTCAAAAGGAATACAACGCAGGTACACACCACGAAACCCATATTATACGTAATTTCGTTTAAATGCCAAGAACGCGGAGGTCACAGCAAAATGATTCAGCTGACTTTTCGATTTAATGCTTTACGACACCTAGTTTTATGGCCAGGCGATTTCATTTACGGCACACGCCTGTTCGCTTCCACATGGCAAGAAGCACATATATGTGACTTCGCAGTAACACTATTTGAGCGCTAACTCGGACTGCATATGAGGCTTAATAACATTTCGGGGTTTGTCTTCACCGGTAACTGGCGCTTTAATTGTATATTATGGGTAAAAGCAAGAACAAAAAATTTAAGCGTCCTCAATTTTCGGCTGACGGGCTGCCGGTAACTATTGTAAAGGAAATCGAAGATGAATGTGTTGATTCTCCAGCCGGCGAGTTGCTCGAAAAAGTAAGCTTTAATATCATAATGTTCATTTTTTTATAAGCTACCGTCGATCTATTTGATAGTTTTTCCCCTCAGTGCTTGATTCCTCACTACCACATGCTTAATTAACGTTAAGATGAAAACGTGTCAGCGTACAGTAACTAACATTTTCCCCGCTCGTATAACTTCTTCCTCTGCAGGAAATAAACTTTGTGATTAAATCGTTGATCATTAAGCCTGTCAGACTATAATTACGTTCATTGTCGTTTCACGCTTGTTCAGAAATCATAATACAGTAAAACACACGGCCATTTTAAATGTCCGAACATAGACAAAAATACTTTGAAATAAAATCAACTCTTAAACTCCTGTATTGCTAATTTCTAGCAGGCTACGTCACAATGTAAATAACATGCTGATAACAGTTTATAAGGCTGTTATCTTGGGGCCAGCCTGTGCTAAATGTCTTCTACTAATCCTTCATCGAGCCGTTACAGAATACTAACTTTGATATGCATGTAGTCTTGGATGTTCTTTAAATTATCCTTATTTATTACTTAATTGTCATAATGATAATGGGAACATAAATTGGATTTTTCATAGATACAGCAAAAATTAAAAAGTACTTTTTAATATCATTGCTTTTGAAAATATGAACAGTGTATTAATCATCCATACATACATCCTTCTATCCATCTTCAGGTCACTGATCTAGTACAGAGTAGCGTGGTTAGTCGGAAGGCACAGGACATAGGAACACCCTGGATGGCTGCTAGTCTGTGTTAGGGCTCAGATACAAGCAATCAGTAGCTTACAAGGTCAGGAGTTGTAGCACCTCTGTACCTTCTAAGAAAGCTGTAATTGAGAATGGTTTGAATATCCTAACCTATAAAATGCAAACAGATCTATATCCAAAATGCCAAAGTCAGTGTTTCCCAACCCAGTGGGACCCAAGAATGTCAAGTTTTGCTCCTTCCCAGCTCCTAATGCACCTATACCTATATCCTGGTTAGCAGGAAGCTGGGAGAGAGAAAAGGTGTGGACTGTGTGGGGGTCCCTGAGGCTAATGGTATTTTCATGCCACACAACTGGGCTGGTTGAAATTGGGTGTGGGCTTGTACTGTACAACAACATGAGAGGGTACAAAGACCAGGTCAGAATGCGGACACTCACACAACCACTGCAACAGGAGACGCTGTTCCAAAATGTGGCACCTTTAAGGTCATAGAGTAACAGACTCGGGTTCTAGAGCAGGTGCAGCTACTACTAGTTACTAATTTGAGGACTACTAGTTACTAATTAGAGGACTGATTGGCCAAGGTTGTCGTCACGCCTGGGTTTGAACAACTGACCTAAAGCTCAGCACCTCATTGGGTGCGTTGGCTTAAAGTGATGTATTCTGGTCTAGTTTTTGGCCAATCAGAAATGTCAAGAATGACCAGAATGTATCGCTTTAAGCCAGCGCTGTGAGCGGCTGCATGAAGTCGAACGCACCCTTTACTAAAGGAGGAGGCTGATTGTGATTTCAGTTAGCTTAGCTGGAAAGAAAATCTGTACATGTGGAAGTATGAGGGGTGGAGACGCCTGATGTAAGCCAAACTGTGATGTCATTGCGTGCACAGCTGCAGAGCCCCAGTGCAGATGTGCGGGAGTATGCCTGTGCCAGCATCTCGCGGATGGTGCAGCAGAGCCAGGTGATTCCGGCCTTCCTGCAGCGGGATGCTGTGCGCTGCCTGGGGCCCCTGCTACTGGACCGCAGCTTGGCCGTGAGGGAAACTGCAGCCGGGGCTCTCAGGTGGGGACATATTAGACCTTTAGGAACTGCACTGTTATGTTACCGATGGAGACACTGAAATGCGCGGTGGGTGGGATTCCCCATGTGCTGTCAGTCACAGTCTGGTATAATCCAGTGGGAATCTAATAAAGTAACCAATGGGAAGTGGGAAGACAGTGATTCACAGCACGTAAACCCCGCCCACCTGCTGATTTAGCATGTTTTTAAATAAAATTTGATACTTGTATCAGCAACAAAGTACCGTTTTTTTCATACACATTTTGCGGGTTCCCTTTCCTCCTGTGGCAGGAATCTCAGCGCCTGCGGAGGCTTTGAGGTCTGTGACGACATGGTGAAGCAGGATGTACTAACACCACTGGCGGCTCTGCTGAGAGAGGTAAGGGATGTGCTAACGCCACTGGCAGGATGTGCTAACGCCACTGGCAGGACGTGCTAATGCCACTGGCCACTGGCAGGACGTGCTAACGCCACTGGCCACTGGCAGGACGTGCTAACGCCACTGGCAGGATGTGCTAACGCCACTGGCGGATGTGCTAACATCACTGGCCACTGGCAGGACGTGCTAACGCCACTGGCCACTGGCAGGACGTGCTAACGCCACTGGCGGATGTGCTAACATCACTGGCCACTGGCAGGATGTGCTAACATCACTGGCAGCTCTGCGGAGGGAGCTAAGGGGCCTGTAGGCATCATGGCCTTGCTCTTCAGCAAACTATAGCCCCTGCAGTCGCTTACCCGGATCTGCGGTTTAATTATGACTAATGTGAGCTCTGGTTTGGTCACATGACCTTTCTGCCTTAGCTAAATCTCGTCATTCTCCTTTGCTCCCTCTGCTGTATCCCCGAGCAGGGCTAATGTTTGGCAGAATAAACGACTGTTGAACAGTTGTAAGCAATCCGAGAAGCTTTGGAAGGAGGGTGGGTTTGTGCTTTCGACATGTTGTTCTTAATGTAAAGTTTTATGGGACTCGGGGCAAAGGCACAAAGTGACGTGATGCTCCGCGTTTGCACTGCAGTGTCACACGGGCCTTTACTCGGCTGCCCCGGCTGAACCGCGCAAGGAGCCGCGGCACTCCGTTGAGGAAGTGGCCAACGAAGCCGTACACTTGTTATGGAATCTCTGGTAAGGGGCTGACCGAATTGGTCGAATTCGGTCACCTGATCATAACTGCTCTACAGTGATTGGTCCGCACAGGAGGTATTGAAATACAAGGATCTTTTTCAAAGCATTGTGACAGTGATGATTGATACTGATGATTGATATTTCATATATGATATTTTAGCATCGCATTATTCTGTTCTTATATTATAACCGAATAAAGAAGCACAGATTCAGTTAAAGAAAATCATATAATGGCAAACATTCAGCTGGCTTTCAGTCATGGGCGATTAAATCTGAGGGGGATGTGACATAAAATATTAGTTCACCCCGCCAGTGTGTGTCCCCCCCCCCCCACATTCAAATTGCTTCTGAAGCCCCTGCTTTCACTCTAGCATATAGCTCAGTCTTATTCCCTGTGCTGCCTCCGATAAGCTCCAGATCCATCCTGCCCTGACCAGGATAAGCGGTTACAGGATGGATGGACGGATTGGAAAAAAAATCAATGATATTATACTATATATTTTAGGCAGCTGTAGGCTTATTTTACTTTTAGCTTGTAACAGCACATTGAATGAAGATGGATTGAATGCTGGTTTAAAATGTCCTGCTCTCCGTTCTGCTATTTTTAGGGTCTGGCAGAACCTGTCACATGCAGGCTGACCTCAGGGTGGTAACGTGTGTTGTGTCCCCCCCCCCC
>JAODKM010000008.1:12454137-12488152 GCA_026780845.1 Petrocephalus sullivani | reverse complement strand
GCCTCCAGTGAAAGCAGCAGCCGGGCCGTATCAGTGTTCAACAAATCAGGGCTGCTGGACGTGCTGCTAGAGTGTCTGTCTCGGCACCCACACAACGTGGAGCTGGCCCTGTCTGCCGGTCAGTCTCTCACACACACACACACACACACACACGCGCGCGTGCGCGTACACAGACATGCCGAGCGCCGTGTGGCCGGGGGGCACTGTGACTTAACACGTGCGTGTGCCTGTGTGTGTCCCCAGCTCACTGCCTGCAAACTGTGACGGAAGAGAACTCCGACCTTCTGGGGGCCCTGAACCCTTCGGTGCTGCAGGGGCTGGAGTCTGTGCTGCTGTCTTCCCAGACAGACATGGCCTATGTGCTGCTGCGCACCCTGGTCGCCGGTACGGTGTCCTGCACCCGAGTCGCTTCCCTGCCTCTCCCCAGGGCTCTTGTGACTCAACAAGTAGGGCATTGTGCTAACAATGCAAAGGTCATAGGTTCAAATCCTGGTCGAGCACAGATTAATCATAACCCTTCATCCTACTGTAAGTTGCTTCAGATATCCCCTTTCACCCCCTGGACAGCTGTAGGCCCAGCTCTTAAAAGGCCGGATTAACACTATGGGGTGTAAAGTGAGGCCGACACATTCCCTTCATATTGACCATATTCTTTCTAATATATGTCCATTTAAAAAAAGGTAAAGAGTGGGGTGTGTAACAGCCATGTCTTTGTCCCGCCCCCAGGTGCCATGTGGAACCTGAAGAGCAGCATGCCCTCTGAGCAGCAGGCCCATGCGCTGGGCGCCGTCGTGCAGACCCTGAGCAGTGCCCTGGAGCTGGACTCCGGCCGGCTGATCCCAGAGCTGCGGGAGGCTGAGGAGAGCCGAGGCAGGGCCGAGGGGGAGGGGGAGGGGGAGGGGGCCGCGGACAACGGGGACGTGACCGAGGACATGGAGGAGGAGGGCAATGAGGACGCAGAGGGAGAGGGCAGGCGCAGGGCGGGGAGAAGGTGCTGCAAGAGGGACGATGACTTCTCAGACCTGCAGCCCGTGAGTCCTCCGGTTTTACTGTTTTCCACTGGAGGGTAATTCAGCCTCGTTAAAGACAGCGTGTCTCAAAATGAGGAGGTACCATCCTGATCATGTGTACACATGGCCTGCACGTGTACTGTACCTGTACTGCACGTGTACTGTACCTGTACTGCACGTGTATTGTGCCTGTGGCTCGAACAAGCACTTCTTACAAGCAGCGTATTTTAGGAGTTCTAATAATTGAAAAAAATTATAATCATCACATTAAACTATAAATGACAAACGATGTCATTGGAGGGGTTGGCGAAAGTTCTTTGCAGACATGGATTGCAAAACCATGCGCACGGATTGTCGATCCATGGGCACGGATTTGTAAATCATGCATATGAATTGCTAAACCGTGGGAACCAACTGCAAAACTGTGAGTATGGATTGCTAAACCGTGGGTACAGATTACAAATTTATTTCTAAGGCGGGCTCCTAAAGTTCTAAGATAGGCAGACAGCTTTATGGCTTTAATAATGGGCATATTTAGTATTGGTCCGTCATCCAGAATAGCACCTGTGTGTTTTCTGTTCTGGTGCTCATGCATAGTGCTAGTGGCGCTGTGGTGCGACAGAGCCAGCTGCCTCGTAACTGTCTATGCTGGAAAAACCGGGAAAGAGTGGGTCCACTGCCCCCTTCTGGGGGGAGGACCATTTTAAGGCACAGGGTGTGTGGCCTTAGGGAGTTTGAGCATGACTTAATCTTGTGGAGAGCAGTCAGAGTCTCTTATTGTGTTTGCCACTGCTTCACCACTAAGAACTGCTTTTCAGCTCCTTACCATTACATACTACTGGGGATTTGTAGGGAATTTAGGATTAAAATCTGGCAAGGACTCAGTCCAGTAGTGCAGATATCTCTGTATAGGAATGGCATTTAAAAAGTTCCCATTTAAGTGTTTTTTTTACCTTTTTGTAAATTAGGTTTTTGTGTTTGATTTTACAAACAATTCCTTGCGATTATTATAGCTAAGGGAGTTACCTGTGGGACTTGGGCCTATGACTCGGTGTGTGTTTGTGTCTTTTTCCAGCCAAAAGAGGTAGAACTGAGGGCAGCCAGTGCCATGCTGGAGGCTCAGCAGACCTCGCTGGAAATAATCGTCAACATGTGCTGCTCAGACGGTGAGGCGGGAGGTGGAGGGCGCGGTGCCTGGATGCTTGGAAGTGGCCTCTGCTCTCATATCGGGGAGCTCCGTTAACGGCGTGCCCCTGTGCCCACAGACCCCTCTGACGACGAGTGGGAGGAGACCTCGAGCAGCGACGAGAGCGAAATCGGCCCTGACAGCATCTCCGACGGCAACTCCGGCCTGCTGTCCCCTCTCTGCCTTTCTGCCGAGGTCCGCAGTGCGCTGGTCAAATTCAGGATCCCCGAGAAGGTGCTTCACCGCACGACCCCGTCTCCCTGCCTTTGTCCTTCTCCTCCGCCCACAATATTCTCTCCTCTTCTTCCTATTCCCCTCTAAATGTACGTTTTTTTGCCTTTTTGCTGCCATTCTTAAGGTTCTCAAGAAGACAGAGTTCCCCAGTAGCGTTGCCATGGAGATCTGTAGCACAACTCCAACCTGGAAGAGCCTGATGAAAAAGTAAACATTTCCTCTGACACCAGCCGGCATTTCTTTGTTAAAAAGTAGAGGACTGTAGACCTGTACATTTTGTGGGTTTGGATACAAATTTCACAGTGCAAGCCCTTGGGTTAAAATATGTTTGTATTGGACTAGTGGGTCTCATTATTTCAAACTGCTCTAGTTTTCTGTGTTTCGAGTAGGATTTTATTGGCCTGCTTCAGTGGAGTGCCTCTTTCCCAGAATGCAGCGGGTGCAGTGCCGGGCTCTCACCTGCCTCCACAACATCCTGTCTGTCATGGATGTGGAGGTCCTGGGGGGAGCCACTGCCCTACAGGCGCTGGCGGAGCACCTGTCCAAACTGGTGTTCAGTACCCCGGGTAAGGGCTGCCCGTGTGTCCTCAGCCCCCCCTCCGGTCGTGAGGGCGCTCCCATCCTGCCCAAGTGATCCAACGTGCCCTTCTCGTCCTCTCACGCAGAGATACCGATGCAGGAGGAATTCCTGGATGCGGTCATCAGCGCTTTGCGATCACTGCTACAGATGATGGCTTCCAACAGCATACCCCAGGTGAGAGAATAACCAGCTCCAGCCCTCCGATGCCTTTCTCCTGAGTGACACGTGTAACCCGTAGCTTTTAATATTCACTGGAGCAGTTTTTCTTCACTTGCTGCATTACGTGTAGCAGAGAAACAGAAGAGAAAGAAACAGGAATGTAAGAAACCGAGTGGTGCAGCTGTACAGATCAGGTAGCAACAAGGCTGTACAGATCAGGTAGCAACAAGGCTGTACAGATCAGGTAACAACAAGGCTGTACAGATCAGGTAGCAACAAGGCTATACAGATCAGGTAGCAACAAGGCTGTACAGATCATTTAGCAACATGGCTGTACAGATCAGGTAGCAACAAGGCTGTACAGATCAGGCAGCAACAAGGCTGTATAGATCATTTAGCAACATGGCTGTACAGATCAGGTAGCAACAAGGGTGTACAGATTTGGTAGCGACAGCGACACTCCTGTCTAAAAAAAAATGGCAGAGAAATTTTTGGCAAACTTCTGAGTCACGGAGACTGTGAATAGTTCCAAACATTGACATTCATGGCATAGAATCACAGTCATTTCTATTCCTAATTACCAAGCACTTTAAGCGGTATGTTGATAAAATAACATATTTAAAAAAACATTTAATACATTGGCTGTCATTAATATACTAAATACTATTTTGTTTTTATATTGCCGCAGCATTAGCTGCTAATGGATATCGTAATTAATAGTTATGACCGAAGGTAGCTTAGCAGCTATCGAGGCTAACGTCCCCATTTCACTGATGATTCTGTCTACTGACGCAGGGTAACGTTACATATTAAGTTCTGGTTATGAACTGCTTCATAATTACAGTTTGCTGCACTGCTACCATGTTAATACAGCTGATTTAAAATAACAGTTTACAGCTCTCCTGGGGTCACATGGGTCAATGTGAATTTACTACCAAATTCATGGCAAAATAGCGTACATTATTTTGTGGTCATTCATTTGCCAAAAAATACCGTGCTTCGGTAAAGTGTCTGTATCATTACATGTGCTTTTTAAGTGCTGCATTTGCAAACAGCGCTCAAACAAAAAGATTATTTCATCTCTCTCATGTTGAATTACTTAAAATGCCATCATTATAGTATGCAGCTTAACCAGTTTTTCATTTTAAGAGACCTGTCTTTTTTCTCTTTTGAATGGTTACTATTGCACTTTAATAAGACAAAAGTATTTCTTATCTGATTACTCGAATCGATGGAACCCTACAATATTCCCTTAGAATATGCATACCCCCCCCCCCCCACCAGGGGGAGATTATACGTTACGTTACCTTAAGATGGGGATAGGATTCCTGAGATACAGAGTGTCCTGTGTAAAGAAGTACGCTCATTAAAAGAAATATAAACCCTGCTTGCAGTCGACCCTGATCTTCAGTCCCTCTCATGACAGGTGGTCGTTACATTTCAGTGTGATGTGGCACGATTTCTTCGTTTAATTGTGTATAATGCAAACCCTTCTAATTGCTTTCTGGATGGTAGTTAAATAAGACGCAACGCAATGGAAGGATAGTTTTGCTTTTCATTATGTTCCGTTCTCTTCGCGACCCTCACTGAAAAGTAATGCCCTTGTGCATTGCATTTCCACATGGCACGGTTTCTGCATGCTGCACACTGTAGAACAATACGTCACGTCGATTGTTTTTCCGTGATCGTGATATTATAACTGTGTTAGGATAGGTAAGTGACTTGGGCTAGGGTGTGTTTCGGCTTACACCAAAATTCGGGTTACATTACTGTCGCAGGGAAAACGAGGACTCCCTTTATGTAGTTACCAGCGTGCTTTGTACCGCACCGCATGTACCTTTACATAGTGTAAATTAATGTGGATATTTGTGTATGTAATATTTAATATTTAATAATTGCTGGGGAATATGTGTGTTTCGTTAGTGTGTAACCACAAGTGTCGTGTAAATTGTTGCCTCCTTGTCTATGCCACCAGTAGTGATGGTTAATAATGAGAGTAGCATCCAGAATTCACCTCCTTTAATAAAATGACTCCACATTCACCACAATATTCACCAGCCCTCTATGTGTGGGTCTGCTGCATCAGAAACATTCTGCACCACCAAAGGTTTTGGTCTGAAATAGAACGAATAAGGTGGCAGCATCATACAAACCACCTCAGGCATGAGAACCTGGGTGCAGCCATGCAGTGGGTGATACCTCAGCACCACACTGTTCAGATGGAGTTGAACAGTGTGAAGTTTTTGTGCCAATACTGCCACAAACCCCCTGATTTTCCCTGTAAGTTGGAGGACCTGCTTGCAGGGCTGGATGTAGGTTAATGTCACACCCAGGACAAGGCACTTGCAGATTAACGGCCTTGCTCAAGGGCCCAGTGGAGCAGAATCTCTCCTGGCATTCATGCGATTCGAACCAGCAACCTTCCAATTGCTGACACAAATCCCCAGCCTCAGAGCCACCACTCCACCCAACTCCCCACTCCCTCTTAGGATGGTGGGGAATAAACATCTTAATAAATGGTGAATAAGTGCTGTTTGCCCCCATAGCTGTGGTAACCCTGTCTGTCTGTCTGTCCGTCTGTGTGGGTCAGTGTATCAGCCCCAAGCAGCTGATGAGTCTGAGTGAGGCAGCGTCACGGTGCGATGCAGTCAGCGTCCGAGTCAATGCCATGGCTATACTGGGCATCACCGGCAGCGTGCTAGCCAAGGAGGCTGACTCGGCCGACAGCCTGCAGGTACCGGCATCGGGGGCAGTCGCAGGGTTTTTAAGGTGGGCGGCATAAAAAGGGTAATTCATACAAAGGACAACTTCACCATTAGCCAATGATATGTTGGGAATCAGTGCATAACAGGGGAGGGGCCACTGCGACGGCGAATCAGGCTTCAGTCAGCGGCAAGTGCTCATATGGCCCTCCCCCTTCTGATATCACGGGCTGCATCCTGGTATGGGATCAGTGCTGGGACATTTCCAGACTTCTCTTTAAATCCTACAGCTTATTGGGAACGCTCTGCTCCAAGTGGCGTCGAAGGACCCCAACATGGTGGTGTGTGGGGAGGCCCTGGACGCCATGTTTGATGTGTTTGCTGATGGAAAGGAGGCGGAGAGAGCTGCACGGAACATCGGTCTGCTGCATGCGTTAAAGACCTTGCAGCCAGTGTTCAAGGCCAAGGTACACGGCACACTTAAACCTCCATGGCTGGGGGGCTTGACCCCCCCACTCTGTGTGTGCCGAGTTTGCACATTCTTCCCAAGTCACTCTCCCTGTAATCCACAAACTGCTCGTTAGGGTCATCGGTGTCTAAAACCCTGTAATGTGTAACGTACGGTATCTGTAGTTGATGAGTTGGTTAGGTATGAGGGACGTGTAAAAAGTTTCCTCACATTTATGTCTTAGTTGGATACCAAAAACATTTTTTGCTTATGGCATTAAAAAGTTGGTATGATGCTGGGAAAATTCTATCGCAAAGGAAGCTGACTATGTATGAAAGTGATTACATTTGTTTTTATGTAATTTGTTTTGGAAACAAATAGTTTAAAAAGGGCATGAACTTTTTGAACGTCCCTCGTATATACAAAAGGGTACGAAGCTGAAGAGGATCGTGCTTCTTGTCAGATGTAACATGCTAAGTGTCCCATTAGCATACACAGGCATCACCTTCCCCATAGAAGCCCCTGTTTCGCCACATGGTTTCCCCAAAGCTGCCTTCTAACATTTGTCCCTGGGCCTGTCTTGCCTGCAGTTACGCAAAGAAGGCAAAGGAAAATACAGCCCTGACCAGCTGTGTGTGCTCGACAACATCAAAGTCAACCTGCGGAGATTCATCGGGTACTTGGGGACGCTGGAGAAGAACCCAACCACCTAGGAACGTAACCGGAGAGCCTGAGCGATGGGTGGATGATTTACCCTGCTTTTCACGAGAAGGGTTAATAGAGGAAAAACTGGTTAAAATCGTTCACTGAAAGCTTTAAGAGGCATGGGACTTTTTTTTGTTTTAACCTTTATTTTTATTCAGTAACTATTTGAATAATGTGGTATGGAATGTTGTTTACTCAAAGAAATTGTTGCAATGAATTTACAGGGGAGTACTTCTTCTCGCAATAAAGTGTTTAAGTTATTACCATTCCTTCTTTATTTTCCATTTTTAGCAAGTTCGAGTTTTGTGATTTTGTGAACCGAATGTGCCGGTAGTATAAAACGTAGTCATATGGCCTTTTTGGCCATTAACCAATTCACCAGGCCGTTTATATGTGTGAACTTTGAGAACAGCTGCAGGCTCTTTCAGCTGTGACCACAACACTTCTCATGGTTTGTGGAAAATGTGTATTTTACCATCAATTAAGTGTTTTCTCTCTCCTCCCTGGGGCTGTTTCACGTGTCGGGTGATAACGTCAGAGATTAAAACTTAATGAGTGAGAGTAAAGCAAACCGTTCTTACTCTAATTTTAAATTCATGTATTATTCTTAAAAACTGACGCGTGCTGTAATGCCAACCTCCATGTTAAGTGTCTTGTTTCTCCGTCAGTTTTATGATTTAGTGAAAATCTACAGCCAACAATACAAACGCAAACTGGACTTTGAGTCACTAAAACTTAGAACATTCTCGATCTCTGGCCCGCTTGTTTTATCTGTGTACTAGTCTAAGTCAATAAAATCGTGCTCTGGCGATGGGTAATTTATAACATTTTTTTCTGCAAAATCTGGAATGTTACAGGAGGACCATGACAATGTGAGAAGCATACTGGTTACTTTATGACACACCAAAACGTATGAATAGTCACTTTTTCAATATCACACGATATTATGCAAATTCTAAAAAATACCCAAGTCAAGTTGTACGCGCACAACTAGAATGCCTAATCGGGTTCCGCCTAGACGGGAAATAAGCCGCATGACTCCGAACCTCGATTCCTCGCGATCCCCTCGGTTGTGTCCAAGCAATCGCCATAAAAGGTTTGCATGCTTTAGTGGCAGTGAATTATGTCTAGGTAACCCCAGCTAAGAACAGTAAAAAAACATGATGGGCAGACTTTTATTAAAAAAATAAAAGCGGTCAGAATATTCCATTATTAGTACTTATATTAAAACTGTCGTGTTGTACCACTACGCATGGTCGTATATATATATGTGTATTTATAGTGAATAACATAGTAGCTACATGAGGTTCAGTGTATCAGCCATTCAAACACCTTCAAACCAGCCGAACCATCGATTAATTTTACGTAACCACGTTTTAAAAAATTGCAGCGTTGCGTAACAGCGTGCCCCTCCCCCCGCGCCCCGCCCCCTCGGCCCTGTTCGAGTCTGCGCAGTGCGCGCCCTGTCACAGCGCCCCGCGCCCTCGGCCCTGTTCGAGTCTGCGCAGTGCGCGCCCTGTCACAGCGCTCCGCCCCCTCGGCCCTGTTCGAGTCTGCGCAGTGCGCGCCCTGTCACAGCGCTCCGCCATTGAGCGACCGAGCTGTAGGACTCGCTCCGGGCCGCGCACTTCATGTCGCTGAACTCGAACTCCCCTGTCGCGGCCTGCGTGCTTTCCGTGTTCCCGCATTCCTCCTCCACAGTCTCGGGCGTTTTATGATTCCGGCTTGCTCGTTTCGCGGCGCCTAGTCCCCTACGATGCGGGTACGCGGCGCTAGCGCGCTAAGCTAATCACGCGCACGGCGCGGGGTCTCGCTCGAGGGCAGCGCGCAGCGCCGTTTGATGGATCCGAGGATCGCCTGGTTCCAGCCAGAACAGCTCGGACCTGCCAACAGCCTTTGGATGCAGATTTGGGAGACGACCCAGGGCCTCGGTAGCCTGTATTTCAACGACAACAACAACTACAGCGCCGGCTCCAGCGCGTCGAGCCGGAGTCCCGAACTCAACGGGGGGACGGGCAACGCCAACACGGCCGCCAACGGCGCTTCTGACTCGGACGCGGGTGGGCCGAGGAAACGGGGCATGTCCGCCTCTAGGCCCGAGAGTGACATCGCGGAGCAGCGGGACTTCATTCCGTTAGAGAGCAATAATAATTCCCAGAAGCGTGCGGTGGGGAGGGGCGGCGGCGGGGGGGACGTGGGCGGCGGCGGCGGCGGCGGACTCACTCCCGTCTGGAGGGGGGTCTCCGACATCCCCGGGCGCCGTAACAAAAGGAAGCGGGACAACAAAGCCAGCACCTTCGGCTTCAACAGCAGCTTGCTGCTCGGCGGCTCTTGGGCGGACGATGTCCGGGGCTGCGGCGGCTACGCGGGCACGCCGTGGAAGGTTAGGAACTACTCCGAGGGTATTGTGGGGTGAGTACCACGCTAAGCTAAGCTAGCGTCACTTAGCATGCCGGCTAGCCGGGGCTAAGCGCAGGCAGGCGGCGGGCTTGCTGTTAGCTGTTAGCCGCTAGCCGCGCTAGCAGAGTGGCTGGCTCCCGGTGGGACGTTAGGGCTGTGGGGTACCGACAAGCAGGCCCACGCTCTCTCTCCCACTTTTAGACTAGTGCCGCAGGTGTCTCAGTCACTTTGGTGACGGGCACGTTAAGCTTTGCCGAGCGGGCAAAGCGGTGCAAGTCGTTTTGTTCGCTGGTACAGAGTAGCTGTTTAGTTGTGTTATGGTGAGTAGCATTAAAGTTAATTGTTTGAATCGGGGATTTCGAGTGAGCCCGTGTAGCGGATCCTTTCGCTGCTAAGCACTAAAACACCTGCTCCCCAGGTGACCTAGCCGTGCTTGACACTCTCACTTGTCAGTCTGTGTTGATATTGTGACCCCCAGTTTTGAGTTATCAGTGGTATTATGAGCTTTTATTACTACTAGTCAGCAATTCTGAATAAAAGGCTGTATAATGCTTCACTAGTATAATTAGTGATGTTGTACTTGACTCAGCAGTTGTCTAGCGGATGGGAGTAGGTTGGTTATCGAAAAGTATGCATTTCTGGGCAAGGTATTCAGACTTGCTATTCGTAAAATCCAAATGCTTCATATGTGTCTGCTTCTGAGAGGTTATGGTGAAACTTTCCTGCTTCTTTTTGAATAAACACATTTGTTTCAGTGCCACTCAGTATGGCTAGGTAATTCACGATGAGACCTGTACAACTGGGTGTGCAGTAAGTATATAGTTGGTAACATTATACTTATTGGAAGCATATCCTGCTTTTATATTCAGACCTGCGAGTATAGTGGAGTATTGTGAAACTAGACAACGTTTTTAAAAATGCATTATTTGCAAATACAAATGCATAATACATACATTCCTTCACTTCACTAATGTTGACCTCTAACCTTGTGGATTTAACTAGAAATCCCAAGTTTAAGGTGACAGATGATGAAATAGTTTGTGTTTAACAAGACATAACTGTGATTTCCCCCCCCCCTTCTATGTGGTTTTAACTAATGAGATACTGTTACTTGTTTTTGTTAAATTTTATCACAATTTGACATTTGCCACCAGACTATAGGCAAAGGTAATTCTCTCTAAAGACACTGACTCTGTTACCTTTAAATGTATGGGCAGATTTTTTTTTTTTTAAGTGACCTTAAGGGTCAAATGATATTTTTCGATCAGTGTACCAGATCTTCATACCATTTTAGGGTGGTGCTTGTGAGTACTTGATTTGTGATATGGACCAGATGGCTACTGAAGGTCTGTGTTCAGTGAAGGCACATGGCAGTGAAGGTGTCTCCTCACTGGGACAATTTCCCTCCGCTGTCTTTGGCTAATGTAGTGCTGATGTTTTTTCATTGTCTGTGATCAGTCGTAGGCCACCACTGTCTATTTTTTATTTTTATTGCTATGTCTATGCTTTTACCTGAAATGATTCTCCTGGTTCACATGGGTGGTTATTTTGCATCACTTGGGGGTATGAAAGCAAGAGCCTTTTTCTGAAACTATAGTCTCCATCCTTTTTATTCAGAGTGCATTGTTTTCTCTGCCCTTGCCATTATGTGATTGATGCTTTTACTTCATTTAATGTTAGTATGGGGCACGGCAGACATGGTTTTGTTATGGCCTTTAAAATGTGTGTGGGTGTGTTTGCGCTTAGTATCTTACACGTGCAGTGGCATGCAGGGCCTGCAGCTGACTTTGTGGTCTGGGCAGATCCTCATTTATAGTAATACTGGGAAGCATTGTTTGTATAAGTGCATTCCTCTGTGATTACCCCAGCACTCCAACCTTTTCCTTGCCTCTTGGATCACTTTCAAAACGTGCTGGATGAAATCATGGTACAGCAGCAGGCATAGTCTTCACCTCCCATACCTTGGAGTGTTTGAGTTGAATCTGGCCCCGGTTGCTCAGGCAGAGTGTTTGCATGCTCTCCCTGTCTTTGTATGGGTTCCGCTTGGGTATACAGGATTAGTGCCAGAACCCAAAGTTGTGTTCTTAAGTTGAAGGTGATTGCTGCTCTTTGTGTGTGCCTAATGCCCTAGCATTTCTGTAATGGGTTTATTGTTACTGTGGCTGTATATGACGGGAAAAAAAATATTACTTTGCTTATAGGAGAAAATAGAAAGTTTTTTTCCTGACCAGGTATGGCTTCCTCATTAATTATTTAATATTCTTGATTAACTTGGACTGACTAACAATTATAGTAAATCTTGATGAAAGATTGCTATGCCTGAAGGGCAGATTTGAATTGGTTTATTGTTCCTTCAAATAATTTTGTGGTCAACACCAGAAGATAATGCTTCCCCCCCCCCCATCTGTCTGCATTTTGCTGTTTGCAGTTTAAAATATGTACAAGGCTGTTTTGTGAAACCTTGTCAATGGAATTTAGATTTTCCTTAATATATATAAAAATAATATAAAAGTCATTAATATTTAAAAATGCATTTTACCTAAAATGTAATGTCTAGTGACTCATACCACCGTTTACAGGCTCTATACTTTAACTGGTTAGTTCAAGACAAATTTTGACCGTGTAGTGCAGAGGTGGTTCTGTGAGCACATGTCCCACTTTCCTCTGGTGGGGAAAAAAGCGATCCTCTTGTTCACACGTGCTAAGTGCACCCCAGCTGTGCTCACACTCCAGACTTCTCCAGGAACACAGCAGATAGATGGTCAAGCTGTGGTCAGCCAGCCAAGGGGCTCGAGTATTTGGCCGCAGCTGGTTTTCTGAAATTAAGAAATTAGGAAATGTCATGTGCCGTCCACTGTGCAAGTAAGACGGCAAGAGCAGTATGTGTTGTGATGGTTCAGTGATCCCAGGCTTATAAAACATATTTTTACATTGATGTAATGACTCCTCTGAGATTTTTCTCCTCTTTTTTTTTAAATGTGAAAAATGGTTAAACATTTGCTTTTTGGTGGTGGATGTGATGCTGTTTTTTTTTTTTAGACCCCCAGGATGTGCGGCAAGCTTGGTCCCCCAGGCCTGTTTGGCTGCCTTTATGTGCTGGAAGTACGGAGCTGCTGACTGGGAGCATTTCACTTTTCCCAAAGTGGTCTGTTCAGGATTCCTGGCATGATCGGCCTTTCATCAGCCTTTCAGGCATATTTCTTTTGAGCCAGGGTTGTGATTAGTTTGCGTACAGTAAGAGAATTTGGTTGTATGTCTGGTTGACTTATTGCTTAGTAGATCTAGTTATGAAGTAGTTATCAAGCCAGGGTATGGTTTTTCTCATTTGATGGCAGGTTTATGGCCATGCTGCTCCCAGTTATAAACAGTCTTTCAGGCCGCACCTGGATATACGAGTATATGATATTTCATTTCCTCCAAGATAAACGGCTTAATGTTTTTTTTTTTATCCATGTCAATTTATATTAACAAATCTATTGCCTTTCATGTTTCAAGCTTGTTTTGAATAATTTCAAATACACAATTGATTTATTATGGTAGAAAACTCAAATCAGTGGTAGAATAAAGATCAAATGACTTACAAATCAGAACTGATGATAAATAAGATTAAATAAACTGAGCAGGAAAAATGCCATGATGAATGAAAATTGAATTTCGTGACCAGTATTAACTGAACCTGAGTTTGGAAAGGGTTGGCACTATATGTCCTGGCAAGGTGTTTGGTAGTGGATTATGCCGGGGTGACCACTTAATTCACAACTGCAGGCAGATTGATTGCCTGATGCTTTGGTAACCCCTAGCTGTTTTTTGGACCGCAGCGGGATTTGAGCCCTTATTTCTTTTAAAATTGTTTCGGTATTTGGAATAGTGATCACTTCTGGTAATTCTTGTTAGTCATAACTTATATTACCTGCAGTCTTGATATGCAGTTTCATTGGAGGTAGTTAAAGATAATATGGTAGGATAAAGTGTAATTAAGCAGAGGAAAGTAACACGTCAAAGCAGAGCGTACAGAAAAGGAAACATTGACTGGCATAAGAATTTAGAGTGAAAGAAGGTGAGAGCAATCTGTCATAGTTAAAAATACATGTAGCGTGTACACAGGCTCAGCAGCAGGTGACCTGAAACTAGAAGCCAGTAAGGAGTGGTGCTCGTTCCCCTTGTTCTCTTTAGTATACCTTTTTAATTATGCAGCTGGGGACATGATAATTCAAAGCCCTGTGTCTACTCATGCGTTTGATCTTCTTCAATATCCTACGGAAATGAAAAACCTTTATTCATTTTTTAAAGATTTTTTTTTTCCCTTGTCACCTGAACTGGAATGCTGAATTAATCCCATAGATTCCCCCTGGAAGGGAGGATTACTAGCACAGCTCCTGATGTGTGTGTGTGTGTGTGTGTGTGTGTGGTCACCCACCTGCTTTATCCAATGATATTCTTCACCAAAGTGCTTGGTGCTGTTCATTGGACTCCACCCACACAGATCGATGAGAGGAACTCATTTGCCTGGGCCGACCTGTACAGTGTAGTTCATTAGGTGCAGCGGGCATTGAACCTGGGTCACTGCTGGAGGACTCACATTCTTTTGACAACTGTCCTGCTTCTGTGTTTACTACATTTGAGCTAATGCATTTCAGCTAAGCTGGAGCACTGGTTTCTGCTTTTGAGCCAGTTACCCATTTCACTGCCTTTTTAGCCGACGAAATTCAAAAATGTGGGATTTTTGTAATACCCATTATACATTTGCTTAACACTAGGATGGATAATCCGATTTTGAAATAATTATGCAATTAAATAGTTATGTAAATCTATGGATGTCTTCCAAGAGCAACCAACAGTTTAGTGACCAAATTTGAAAAGACTAGTGTTGGGTAGTCCTTTTTTGTTTTAAAAGATGTGGTCAGTGGTTAGCAATTGTTAATTCTTAGAGTACTCGGGTATGCAAAATCTGCAATTAACTATTAACCTTATTTGATCTGAAATTGATCAGGGTGCTTACATGTGGATTATTCTGTGGTTATGTCCTTGCTGTGTATGTTTTGAAAATAGACTTTAGCGGGTCTGGTTACCAATTGAGCCAGGTTTTGTGATCTTTATCGGGCCTGCCTGTGATGCTCACTGGGCATCTGTCCGAGAGGTGCTCGCTGTCTGTGGGTTTAATGAGGCCAGCTGGCATTACTTAGGGCGTTCCCTGTAAGTTTGCTGATGCAATTCAAGTGTGGGGAACAGCTGCTGATGCATGCAGGGGGAAGAGGACTGAATCCAGCAACTGGGTGCAGCTGGGCGAGCTTGCTGGTCTGCAGCTGGGTTTTTTGGATTGCCATGAGCCAGGCAGCCTGTGTTGCTGTTCACTGTGGTTCTGGGGCATGGGGTGGGAGGACAGATACCTGGCACAGGGTGCCCTACAGGTAGGTGCTGTCAGCTACACCATCATACTCATGACATTGCCGGCCAGGAAAAGTTCATTGTCGTCGACAGATATGAAAATTTCTGCCAGTGAGCCTGGCTGGTAAGATGTCGTGTTATCTATGCCCCCGCGGCGACACTGAATGTGTATTATGAGAGCCAACAACAAGCTTCAATATGTCTGCTGTATGGCCGTACAGTCAAAGTACAGTCAAAATATTCTGTATTTTGTGTTTCTTTTTTAGGTCATTAATAGCAATTTGAAAGTTGAAAGAGAATGATAACAATAACAATATTAAAAGCTATAATATTTTAGGCATACTACTAATCTGCTTATCAGTTGGTGGGCACAAGTAAATGTCTGTATAGTGTAGAAAAGCTGGCATCCAGCCGAATGTTTGCCTGTCATGTGAAGCCCTGGGGATTATTGTGCATGCACGATATAATCACGATATAATATCGTCCAGCCCTAGTGTGAACTTGGCACTAGTTATCTTTTTCGCCTGGTCTAAATTTCCTAGCAAAAAAAACACACTCATGATGTTGTCTAGAATGGATTAGCATGTTGGATATGTTTCCAGAAAAATATTTCATAGTCTTATCAACTACTGTCTCTCTGGTGTTGGTGTGATTTATTGGGAAGCCAAAATGTTCCCTAACTACTGATTTATGTGATGTGGGAGGGTCTTTGAACTCTGTAGTACTAGCTTTAACAAACTCAAAATCACAATAGTATAATGTTTTCCATTTGGAACATGGAACTTGTAAATTTAGGTGTCACCCATGTCAAGAAATGTATTAATTAATTTCATTGTGTGTTCCAAACTGAAAATGCTGTAACAGAAAGGCACACAACAATTTTAAATATAAACCTGAAGTGCTCTTCAGCAAAATCGAATATGCAAATATCAACGAAAGACTGTACAATATAACTATTTACATTTTATTAGATATTAGAAGTTATCTAGAACTGATTTAGAATACGGGAGGACATGTGTAGTATATATGTAAAAACTACGCCATTTTATATAAGGGGCTTGAGCATCTGAGGAGGGAAAAAGTTCCCTGGTAGAAAAATTTGGTAAACAACTGTAAAATGAATGACTCTCTCGCTATATATATATGGAAAATACTGCTAATTATGTGTGCAAGGAAGTGAGAATTGGTCTGAATTGGTTCACCCCCACAAATTTGTTTGAAAATGGGGAACAGAAGTCCCTAAAACCAAATTCACGACCAAAAATGTTCTAGAAATTACCACTCATTTTTTTAACCCATGAGAAAACCGGTCAATGTATACATTTTATAGATGGACATTCATGTGGTTCAGTCATAGTCCTTTTCTTTTACTGTTGCAAGTATATAACATTAACTCCATCTGTATAGATTCCCTCAGTAGTATGGACGGTTTCCTTCCAACTGAAGTCTCTGAGATCACAAACTGGAGGCTAGCCCTCTGTGGCCTCTTAATGCCTTATTAACGTCCGGCATTGTGTTACGGCCAGACTGGCAGATGGGTGATGTCACACTTTTAAAGCTGGATAAGGGCATGTCCTCATGGGATTTGGCTGCTGTGGGGGCAGTGGGGGAGTTGAGAGGTGTAGATTCCCAGCTATTTTAGTCCACATGCTGTATTTATAGCAGGGTGCCCCAGCTCTGCTCTGCCCTGCAGCCCTGCCTGATGCTCTGTTTGTAGCTGACCATTCGGAGGCCAGACTGGCCCATCTAATCTCTGAACACTTGAACTGTGGATGTGTCCCATTCTCGTGAAAATTCTACTGCCAACATGCTTTAGTGGGTTTTTTCCCCCTCCTCCTTTTTTAATTAACTGTGACACCATCTCTCTTGATACCTTCTGTTTGGGTAGTAAATAAAATAAACGGCTCAGGATGTATTGTTGGAATGGTGGACTGTTCATGTAATGAATGCGGCACAGCCAGACTGTTTCTGTGTTTCGGTGCTTTAAAATCGCGTGTGATTTGATCCTGAGGTCCAGCCACTAATGACTGGGCCTCAGGTACACCCGTCCTGTTGTAATTGGTTCCCTTGTTTTCAGCCCAGTGACACTTTCTATGTTTAGGGATCTCAATGCAGGATTGGTATGCTTTTTTGGGCCTCTGTCCTGAGTGTGACCTATACACCTTGCCCAGGGGGAAATGCCCTGGCTGCATGGTCCATCACTCGCTGAGTGAGCACGTGCAGGGTGTTTCATGTCCTTGTCGTACAGCTTCTAGCTGGCTTTTGGCAGGGAAAGTTTATTAGTGAAGCTGCAGTCTGGGAGCCCGTTTGGCCTCCCAGACTGACGCACATTGAGGTTTACACTACGTTGCAGGCCCCATGCTTAAGTCGACTTAAGGGCAATGGCGGTGGGGGTGGGGGGGGGTAGTATTAACTAATTTGTTAATGTGAAATGTCCAAAATAAAGACATTTAACGTGTCTGGACATTTTGGGTATAAATGTATCATGCAGTGTTTTTGGTTTTTACTTTGCAAATTGCATTATTTATAGTCAAATCTTAATTTTTGGGTCTGTTAAGTAACAGTTATTAGTGTGATCAGTGTGATTTAAATGGACTTACATTGTGTTCATGCAGACATTAATGAATGAGATACTGCTTACTGTTCTTTTGAACCATATTTAAACGGTGGACTATACTGGCTCTGTGGTGACTGTATTTAGGCAGCAGGATATTGAAGGAAGAGTGATAAATACAGCCTGGTTCACACTTTCGGAACCCTGATGTACTTTCTTAGATTAGATACTGTGTACCACTTAGCTGCTTTGGCAGCCTGTGTTTTGATTTGTTTTAGTTATGAGGTGCATGTGTGGGTAAAGTGATGACCGAGCAGAGGTGCCCTTGTTTTGTTCATGCAAGGCCTCTAACCAGTCCGAGTGACATCCTCTTGATACATACACACACAGGCAGTTGGAAGATGAAGGATTGAAAATGCTTGAGGGCGTGCTCGAAGATGCTCAGTCCTTGCTTCCCCTGTATTACGTTTTTAGGACCTTAAGTCGCCTCACAAGACCATCTCTGTTCGGCAAGCTTGGCACAAGGCTTCTGGGAAAATAGAGCAGAGATGGTGCTTGAAGTTGCCAACTAAATAAGAAGATTGGATTGAATGCAGTTGCTGTCTCTGTTCAAGGTGTGCATGAGAGCAGGTCACATTGCACTGGAGCAGGCTCTGTGGATGTCTGAAACTCCTGCTGTCGGGAGGTATAGTCAGAGTCAGAAGGTGGTCAGATATGATCCAGAACAATCTGCTGTATAGGGCTACAATTGTTGAGTTTTTCCATACTTGATTTTTCTGATTATTCTGTTGAATATTCTGATGGTTTATAATAATGTAACCTTGTATAATGAAGAAATATAGTATACATCCCTGTAAAAGTAACAAACTGTTTAAGAAATGGTGCTAAAATGTTTAAAATAATGATTGATGAATACCATTTATTAACTTTTAATGAACGGCTACTTCCAGTTTTTACATTGTTTTCCTGGTTTATAAAGTTATTTTTAGGATGAACTTGATACTGATTTATTTTTGCTTATTTCACTTCACATCACCATTCCACTCTTGTGTAGGGAAAAGTGCCACACCTCTGACTGCTTTGTATATTATAGCATGTGATTGAAGTCGTCATGTGCTTTGTGTTGGCAATGTGCTTGACTATATCCAGCATAAGGATTCAGATTTATGTCCTATTAAAATGGATGTTATGGTGATAATGGGAAGGTTTTATTTTAACCTTTTGCCGGGAGAGAATCAAAGGCACTGGTAGCTACCTCCTCATTTTAGTTACAGAAATGTGCCTTTTAGGTTAGTACAGTTTCTACAATCTGCTGCAGTCTGTCTGGGACTTTGACAGATTCAAGCTTCTCAACAGGATCAGTTTGGATGAAACACATTTGACTGTCTGTTGTCCTCTTACAGAATATCAGAATATAAAGCTTTACTCCTTGTGCTAGTAGTTTTGGAAACATGCCCTTTACCTTTGTTCATGAAATTTTTGCTACCATGTTGTTTTCATTTTATCTTAACCATACTTGCAATTTGCTCTTTTTTTGTGCTAATGCGGGTAAAAAGCATTCATTATTACATCTTTTTTCCAACTGCTTTTTATTGAGTGGCCTGAAGCAGGGCTGAGGCCTTGACATACCAACCCATCACAGTGTGTGCACTACACTTGCATGTATGCACACCATCTCATTCCCTCTGGGCAATTTAGAGGTTATTAGCCTATTACAGTGAGCCTT
Source organism: Petrocephalus sullivani (assembly GCA_026780845.1). Lineage (NCBI taxonomy): Eukaryota > Metazoa > Chordata > Actinopteri > Osteoglossiformes > Mormyridae > Petrocephalus > Petrocephalus sullivani. The sequence goes on along the minus strand of JAODKM010000008.1, from coordinate 12,469,063 downwards.
ACTGGCTGGCATGGTGGCTCACTGGTTTAGCACGGTTGCCTCATGCCTCCAGGGTTGGGGATTGTAATCTAAATTCTCTTATGTGAGTATAAATGACTTTAAATGGAATAGAATCCTTTCCAGGGAGTATCCCAACCTTGTACCCTATGCTGCTTGGGACAGGCTCCCATGCCCCTCCCCCTTTCTGACCCTGTCTGCGACACAGTTAAGAGATGGATGGATGAAAGTATCCAAACTGCATGTCTTTGGACTACTGATACTAGCAAGTTCAAAATCCCAGTTGTTCCAGTTTTGTACTAGCTGTACTAAAGTTTTATCTAAAGGTTCTGTCTAATAACATTTCCAGGAGGTAGCGTGTTCAAAATGCACCATTGATTTGAACTTAGCAGTCCTAACACAGCTGAGTGGAACCTCTTGATTTAGTAAAATAAAGATGGCTTTAGAAGTTCCATTCTAAATGGCCAATGTTAACTGGTAAACACATTCTGGGCTACATGGATTTATATAGCTATTCTTACTTTTTTTTAACCACTTCTGAGAAGGCTGTGTACAGACACCAATTACAGATTTAAATAAGCTCTGTTGAGGAGTGTAATTATTTTTTGTTAAGAGTCCTTCACTTTGGGAGCTTGGTTTTGATTAACACCTTGAAGTGTTTGTACCAAGCTGGGTGTCTGATGGGCATTTTTCTCTGCTGTCTAGATGCCTTTGCTAATCAAATCAGTCGCTTAATGTTGGTTATGCTATAGTTTGTAATTGTAATGCAGCGCAGTCCATGAAGCTTTTTTTTTTTTTTTGGTTTAAGTCCTTTTGCTCACTATTGAATCTTGTGATTGAGCTCAGACAGCTAGTCTTCATTTTGAGAATTTGTGTGGTGTGATGGCCTCCAATTTTTGCACTAAAACAAGCCAGCTTACATGGCCCCTGTATGACTGATCAATGTTGCTGGGAATATGGCGCTGCCTTACCTTGGTAAATGATTTCTCTTATCCCCTGTTGCCCGCGTCAAGATTGGTAGATGTGTCTGGTGTTAATTCTTCTTGGGGTTCTGTTTTTTATTATGACCCTGTTGAATAGATGAATGACTGTAGTGTCTGGCTAATATTTCTCTCTACTTCAGTAACTATCCTGCCTGCCACTTTAAAGCTAATCAAAGCTGTTGTTACTGGTGTCTGGCAAGCGAAAGATTGTTGACATTCCATGATCACACAGCTCGATATGGCTGACCCTCTCTTTTGGCCTTGCAGGCTGCATGAGGAGATCATCGATTTCTACATGTACATGTCTCCACGCCCGGAGGAAGGGAGGATGAGATTAGAGGTGGTAGACCGGATCGAGAGGGTCATCAAGGACCTTTGGCCCAGTGCTGATGTAAGTGCCAAAACAAACTTAGACACAGTCACACGCAGATGCTTGATGCCATTCACTCGTGCACGTGTCCTTATGCCTCCTTGTGCAGTCATGTGACTGTCCTGCTCAGGCTGTGCGTTTCAGCTCTTGGATCTGCTGCTACGTCCCGTGCAGTTTGCAGCCCACTTCCTGGAATATTGTCATACTTTGTATAATGGCTCTGCCTTTACGTGAAACCTTAAAAACACCACCCCTCACTCCCCTTTCCATGTTCATGTGCAAACGCACGCAAGCCCCTATTTCAACACAAGTGCCAGTGTGACCCTTAATTTACTCTTCTGCTGTTGGGATTCATTTTACCAGGGTTAGTAATTTTATCCTCAAAGCAGGGCATGTTGTTTTATGTTTTGTATTACATTTTGCATTATCAAAATTGTGGTTTAATTTTTTTTTTCCAGGTACAGGTGTTTGGGAGTTTTAGTACAGGCCTGTATTTACCCACAAGGTAAGGCTTTTGGCTGTAGTAAAATGTTTTGAACTTCTTATCTCAGTATGCTGGTGCTGCAAGCCGTAAAACAAAGGTTAGGTGGCAATGGGAGTCCAAAGGACAGGTAGACGCCACTGGCAGTGGTCACTGTTTGGGGATTAAAAATGTCACACACAGTTTATTTCCTCCCTGCTGTCTTACGGCTCGCAGAGTTACTGCTACATGATTCATAGTGAAATTACATCTTATTCTAGGCTGGATCTCCTGAACTGGGAGAAGGCAGCAACATCTTGACATGTTCTTAAGATGATTGTTAGGTGTCAAAATAACAGACTGTTTCATGGAAGATAAGCCAGGTACCACGGGCATTTTAAAAAGGTTGTTAGTCATGCCAAATGGCCCTGTTAGGAGCTGCTGGCTTAATTGACAATACTTGGTGGGTGGTTAGCCTCCTCTAGAAATGAGTCTTGTGGAGTAGCTTGTTAAAATGGTCTGTTTGGAAGCACCATGCCTTTGTTCTCTTCAGCGATATTGACCTGGTGGTCTTTGGGAAATGGGACAACCTGCCGCTCTGGACTCTAGAAGAGGCTCTCCGGAAGAGGAATGTGGCCGATGAGAACTCCGTCAAAGTGCTGGACAAGGCGACGGTATGGATGCTGGTTCCCAGGCCGCCGGGTGCCATGCCTCCCGCGCGCGTCGGCTATCCTCATTGCTTTGATGGATGGCTTTAGATTGATTTGTGGTCCCTGTTCAGGTACCTATCATCAAATTGACAGACTATTACACTGATGTGAAAGTGGACATCAGCTTCAACGTGCAGAATGGGGTGAAGGCTGCACAGCTTATCAAGGAATTCAAGAAAGTGAGTCGGAGCTCCTCTGTGCCAGTCCCAGAATACCTGCCCATTTCAGCCATTGTTCTGGTGTCATTGACTTGTTTTGTCTCTTCTCCCCCAGAAATACCCTGTGCTTCCCTACTTAGTGCTGGTGCTGAAACAGTTTCTACTTCAGAGGGACTTGAATGAGGTCTTCACTGGGGGAATCGGTTCCTACAGCCTCTTCCTCATGGCCGTCAGCTTCCTCCAGGTGTGTGGCCTGGAGTCACATGGTTATGGCACTTTTCCAATCTTTGCCATTCTGACAATGTCGACTCCATAAATGATTAGCTGTGTGAAGAAATAAAATCATAATGCTCCCTGTAGGCTCCATAAATATTGAGCTGTGAGGAGAGAGTTTTTAATGTCTTGTTTTGACCTATTTGCATTATTTCTTTGCCCCATTATCCCAGATGAACTACAGAGAAGATGTGTGCAGCCCCAACATCAACATGGGTGTGCTCCTGATAGAGTTCTTCGAGCTCTACGGCAGGCACTTCAACTATCTGAAGACGGGTATCCGGGTAAAGGATGGCGGCAGCTATGTGGCCAAGGACGAGGTGCAGAGGAGTATGCTGGATGGCTACCGGCCCTCCATGCTTTACATTGAAGATCCTCTGCAGCCGGGTGAGGCGCTCCCTGGCTTGCCCACATAGTTGGGAAACATGGTTTTAAAGGGTGTCGTTGAAGATGTTGAAATTGAAGCGATAGTCTTCTCTCTGTGTGTGCCTGGTAGGATAAGGGCCTGGCCTAGTTGTCAGACAGTGGTGTACCAGAAAACAGACAGTGCAAAATACCTTGAGGCAGCATGGATTAGTTAAAATAAGTGGTGCCGCAAACTCTGGTCAGTCAAGGGTGTGTTCCTGCCAGTTCGATTGAGTCTGTTCAGTCTAATTGTCCTGATGGCCGTGCGTCTGGCTGTGCAGGTAACGACGTGGGCCGGAGCTCGTATGGAGCCATGCAGGTGAAGCAGGCGTTTGACTACGCCTACGTAGTGCTCAGCCACGCCGTATCGCCCATCGCCAAGTACTACCCCAACAACGAGTCGGAGAGGTGAGTGCGGGTCGGCGACCAGCCCGCGGCTCCCCGTATTCATTACTTGGCAATGTGGCCTTGACTCGCGTTTCCCTCCCGCTGACAGCATACTGGGACGGATCATCCGGGTCACGCAGGAGGTCGCTGAGTACAGGGACTGGATCAGCAAACAGTGGGGAGCTCCATCTCAGAACGAGCATCCTTTTAATGGTGAGCTTCTGAAACAGGGATCCTGCGGGCTGCTTCCTGCCGTTTGCAGATGGTGTGATGTCATTTCCTGCCGTACAGAGAACATCACACTGCTGGTGGAGCCGCAGCAGCTGGATAAGCACAACAACAACACGTCTGAGGAGTCGGAGTCTCGTGGCAAGCCCCTGTCCAGTTCCTCGTCCCCGGCCCCGTCCACCCCTTCCCTGCCTTCTTCTCCCTTGTCTTCACCCTCCCCATCATCACCATCATCCACAGTCTCCAGTTCAAGTGATGCTGTGAGTACTGCTGGTCTCTGTGAATGTTGGGGGGAACTTGAGACGCTGGAAAATGCAAACTGCTAATTGCAGGCGATCCTATAGTGGTTTTGCTGACACAGAATTCTTCCGCTGAGAACAGTAGCATTATTTCCAGTCATATTGCCGAAGTTTTCAGCTCTTGACTGATATGTATTGAACTTGATAAATTCATTAGGTAGCGGAAAATAAGGTGACATGAAAGGTGTCCACATTTGTATACACCTGCTATAAATGAATGAATGAATACTTATTTAGTTAGATGTTTAGCTACTTTTACATTATTTGTGCAACTTGAAGGTTAAAATGCTCTTAATTGTGGATAGTTGACTGGACTATAATGGATAAAAATGCCTTTTTTATCCTTTGTTTCTTAATAACAAATACTGATGATTTTTGCCCAGATCACGGTTGAAGTTTGACAGTTTCAGCTAAAGGACCTGTGCAACTGTCGTGTTAATAGCTCACTTTGGAGACTGTAGCACTCTTTGCTAATGATGTTTTCGTGCACCCTTCAACCTTTCTCATGGATTTGCCTTCACGTGATTGGTTCCCCAGGACTCAGACGGCACGCCCTGTAAGGCGGTGCGGAGCTCCAGTTCTCACTGGGAAGCTCCTGGGGGCGTGGTCACGCACAGAGCCCAGAGCCATGCCTCCAGCACCCCCGCCTCCAACATCAACAAGGCCAAGGTAGGAAAATGGCATCTTCCCCTGACCTGACTGATCAGTGTTTATGCATTCGGTTATATATACTTATCCCCTTGGGGGAAGTGGTTATATACAGCAGCAAATGAACAGATACAGAATGCAAGACAATATACATAGTTCAATCAAGTTACTGCTCACATGAATAAATATAATTTAAGAATGGAGGTGCATAGTTATATGTAGATGTGCAGCATGTTGTTGTAAATACTGTCCATTTTGTGTTATATTGCTGGGGGTGAGGGTGGCGCGCTGGGAGGAAGTATTGCGAGGCAGGAAAGATTCCCATTATCACGTAACGTACCATAGCAGAATGAACCGAGGGCTAAAGATGCTTTGTGAGAGTGCCCCATGGTGGGCATGGGTGGGAACGCACTTAATGCTCTTTAGTATAAAGAAAATCTACTTCTCCACTGCTGCACACTTTCAGTTGAGGCAGAAATATATTTAAGAGGATTATAATCTTGAGATTATTGATGGAAAGTGCCAGGAGAAAAAAGTTACTTGCCTTGCTTCCCTTAATAACCCAGCCCAAAAACAGCTGATTTACAGGTGGAAATGTATTTTTAGCCCCTTTTCAACCAAAGGCTGCAAGAAAATTCTGCTGCAATTAAATCGTTAATTTAGCAAACGTTTCATGCCTTGTTTTTTCCTCAGATGTCAGCCCGGCAGTTCCGTTCCTCCAGCAAAGGAGTCATTGGCCAGCAAAATGGTTCAACCAGCAACAAAACCCACCAGAGCAACAAGCCACACCACCAGGGCAACGGCAAGAGGAGGAAACCACAGCGTGAGACTGGCATTGCGGACCCCTGCAGATAGGGGGCGCTGCCCGCTACCTCAGGCAGACCGGCCTTTTCCACAGGACCTTCTATTTACAGGATTGTTAGGAATAGTCATTTTTGAGGAGTATGTGGCATTTTAATTGAAGATCAAAAAAGAGGAATCGATGTGAGCTTCTGGGATTGACTAGCAAAAGCAGACCATTGTCTTTGTTTTTGTACCCAATGCTCACCCTCTGGTGTTCCTCCCATCCACCAACTGGACTCCAGTACTCGTACGGCGCCCCCTGCTGTATGAGAGGAGCTAAGGCCGGCTCCTGGAAAGACTGCAAAGTTAAGATCAGTCCCTGGAGCTAACTACAGTAACGGAACAAAAAGTACAAAAAAAGTTTAAAAAAAGAATACGATACATTAAAAAATAAGTCCAAACCTTTCGGAAAAAATGCAATCTATGACACAGGGATAAGTTATGCATGATGATTTTTTTTTTACACTATATACAGATTATACAAAGATTTGTATACAGAACTGCAAAGAAGACAGTGGGTGGGATGGGGGGGGGATTTTCACATGACTTTTTACAGCATTTGCATATCTGGAGCCTAAACGTGTACATATCGAGTCAGTCTGCAAAGCCAAGCACAAGGTTCCATTGCCAACGCCAGTCAGCAACACCACCGGCACAGGGTCACTGTGCCAGGGCAGGGGGGTGGCGGGCTGGGGGGGCCAGAGTTTGGGATTATTACTGGGTTTTTATTGCACACTGCAAGTGCTTCATAATAAGACTAGGACAGCTTTAGTGGGGGAATCGCTACTTGAGCATTTTGCCTGTATTTTACCAGTTATAGAATAATTTGTATTTGTTTATTTATTTTTCTATTATCTATATAAATTTATATATACATAATAAAGTTATAGCCCATATCCTTGTATGCTAGTACAAGCAGGTAGCAGGGATATGATGATTGGTGGGAGGGGGGGGGGTTGTCTTAATCTAGGTTTAAACACTGTTTTCAGTCCTTTAAAGCCTTTTTTCCTCTGGTAGTTAAAGTGACCAAGTTTAGAAAGTTGAGTGACCATTTTATAATAATTTTATATTCAGAGAATGAGTCTGTGCGGGTCTGCTCGCTCACAGCCCTCCCACCCATAAAAAACGAGCTGGTTTTGGTTGTTACCGTTCCCCATCACAGTTCATTATATCCGGCCAGCCAGGTCTTCTTGCTGTAAGCTTAGTTGGCCAGCAGGTGGCGCAATCGTACAGCGGGGGAAAGATACATAAAGGGTAATAAAATATTTGTGCCATCTGGAATCACTACTGCTGACAAGTATTCAATCAGACTGAAGCAGATCCTTTTGAGTTGTAGTTATTTTGGATTAACTACATGCAATAAAATCACAAGTACATTTCTTAACTAGTAACTTTTTTAAACGGTCATGACTGTACGAAAGGAAATACTTTATGTAGTTAATATTAATAATTTCTTCAGCATTGTTTGATATCTGCTGTTTAGAGTATTAATGCAATGAAAACTCGTAAGACATAATCTGACTGAAAGTTTACAGAATATCCTTTTTTTAAAAAAAGAAAAGAAAAAAAAAAACACCTGCTTTACGCATCTTTGGGGATTTTTTCCATCCCCGAGTCGCAACAAAACTTGAACACTTATGTAGAGAACTCAAATGCCGTTTCTCGTGCCATTGTTTTAGAAAATGATCCTTGCCTGCAAATTGCCGTCTCACCCTTGTCTGCTTATTGCTGCGGCCTAGCCTAAATGAAAATATCAAAATATGGATTTACACGTTTTTCTCTCCAGCCTCACACAAACAAATAAAATAATGGGTCCGTTTGTCTTCTGAGTTTTTACAAGAAAAGGATGCAGGAAACGCGAATATTAATTGAAGTGGCGATGCATCACGCGTTCGGTCTGCGAAAGTATATTTCAACTTATTTGGCAGTTTCATTGTTCAAGTGTAGTTCTTCCTCTCCTCTCGCCTTGGACTCTGGCAAGAGAGTAGTCTGTACTCTGGACGGCATGGGCGGTTAGTGCCGCTCGGCCCTCTGTCCTTCCAGCGGACAATGCGTTCGCCGTGCCCCCCCCCCCCCCCCCCCCCCCCCGCCCCCCTGCCGCCGCCGTCCCCCCCGGCCTTCTCCCCCCCCCGCCCCGCGCCCCCGCCAGGCGCGCGGGGAGAGGGGAGCCGTCGCTCGGGCGGGAGGGGGGCGGTGCGGCCCCCCCCCCCCCCCCCCCGCCCCGGGGGGGAGGCGGGGCCCAGGCCCCCCCCCCCCCCCCCGCTCGTGTTGCTTACCTGTCGATGATCTCGCTCTTTCCATCACCCGCTGCTGTCCGTCCGCTGCATACATCGCTATAGGGACGATAGGACGATAACGGCGGAATTCATCGACTTGGTTTTTTAATGATTGCTCTGACGTCGAACTATGCATCCCAAAGATTTCACCAGTTTTATTAAAGGCATACTCGTCCCCCCCCCCCCTTGTAAGCTCCTTTGTCTTTGGATTGAATCAGTTGTTCTGAACAATACCAGCAATTTTACAGTGCATGCGATGTGCGCCGACGTGTCAGCATCGAACTACTGTTTTGAAACTGAAGTCAAAATTGGAGTGTTTGCTAGATTATTTTTTACATTAAGTGATGTAATTGTCTAGACTTATGATCAGTTTAGCTGTTCACCCCCCTCCCCATTTTATATGCTTTCCTTTTTTCCCTCCATGTCGCTCTCCACTTGTAAACCTTTCACATATTGGTTGAAATGGATATACATATAGAGCCTTTGCAAACTATATATTTTGTGACTTTGAATTAATACATTCAGAGTGTTGAAGGGCAGTGGGTTTAAGAATCAAAAACGTTTAAAATGTACCTTTCGATATTAAAAAGGCACTTTATTATAAAATCACTTGCATTGTGACTTATTATGCGAAACTATTTGAGTGAAAGGTGAGTATAAAGTTTTGCATGGGCTATTACGCTTTATGAAGTGAATTTGAACACTTTTTAATACTATATACTTGTCAGGTGAGATTACATGTCCTGATTAGTCCGCTAGTTATCTTAATGTTTTGTAATTTTGTAACTAGGAGTTATAGTAATAAAGATGTATCCTGGTATTTGGTAGAACTGATCAATCAGGACAGAAGTTGTTAATGGAAAAAATATTCATTGCTCTCATTAACATAACGCCTCCCTTCACCTAAAATCGGATCTTCCTCCGATTGCACGGGTGACACGTTCACATGCACGGCCGGCTTGGCTGGAGTGCGAGTCTCAGTATTCATTAAATCATTTCCGCGTTTCGCAGGGAGGCTGAAAGCCCGTCTGTGTCAGAAGATGCCAAGCGCGCACCTTACGGCTCGGCGGCGCGTTTCCGTGAACGCGGACAGATAACGGGGTCGCGCAAGATTTCAATAGGATGTTATAACTAGTATTCCTAGCGGAACTTGCCGTTTCGTGGAAATAAACCCGTAAGCTGTTCTACCTCTAACAGGTGAGTCTTTAAATGAATGTTCGAACGCGCAGGCATGCAGAAAGTTGTATGCGTTTCTGGACCGGTGGTGACAGTACTCTCAGCAAATTACTGCTGTATTCCTGGTAGCCTGGAAAACAAGGCGAATGTAAGTGTGTGCAAAGCGGAGAAAAGGGGAATCGGCAACTTGTTGGACAGTACTCTGCTGTCTTTCCACACGTGAAATTTGAACCGACTGTTCTTTCGATACACGATTAAGCCCTTGGGTTATGTTCTCGTTTTGTCTACATTTGTATGCAGATTGTCTGTATGCAGGTGATATATTCTTCGGGAAAAATAATTTAAAAAGATGATAAAGCTTCCAGTTACCGTGAGTCGAGAGAGAACGACGCACATGCAATTTCTTCTGGCATGTAGATATGCAAATTGCGCCGAATACCTTCTGGGCTTTTATATATGTCTACGTGAATTGTTTCTTCTGGGGATTTTTCTAAAGGTTTGTTATACTTATGTCATTTTTCGTATGAATGCCCAACTTCCAGTGTTGTATCTTAGCCACTTCAATAACCAACAAACTTATTGCATATGAACGTGTGTGTAAGCCAATAGACCGATCTGGGTAATTGTATATTACATAATCATATAATTATTTATTTCGTTTTAAAGCAGTGTGCCTGTAGGCGTCAAGTCGTGCGTTTGTTTTCGATTGACAGTCGTGCATGGCATCGTGAGCTTGGCGGTATAATGCTTTCGTTTAGCTTTTTTTTTTGTTTTTTAGCGGGGTGTCTGTTTTCCTGGAAACAAGCTTATTTGCCGCAGAACTATGCCGGATTTGCAAAACGGCTTAATATCTACATTCTCGGAGTGATACACCATGCATATACGTATTTTGGGGTGATCATGCTTACTGTAACGAATTCAGATATTTAGAAGTGTAAAAAAACGCGTCTCTCGTTTATATGCGATTTAGGAAAGAATAATTCTTATTTCTGGAATGTATCCCGCCCGGATATATAACTATTGTGATACATTACTTTGTTTTAATTTATATTTTTAAAGCCCTCCCATTAAATCCATTTCTTTAATCCATTGTATCCCAAATGAAAAGCAGGAAACGCATAGTTGCACAAAATATGCATTGTGAAAGTTCCGTTGAGACTAATGCCGTCGTATTTGCTTTTGGACAGGTGGCATTGGTGTAATTCACATGTCTTCACAATTTCATTACTCAGATATACTAGAATATTTACGTAATGACTCTCTGCATACAAACGGTTCATTTTGTCACACGCATTCTTTTTCTTTTACTCTAATCTTTTCCATTGAGTTCCTGACATCTTACCAATAATATTTCCATGCTTCTTTAGCTGTTATTATTTGCGCACATTTGCTATACTCATCAGTAGGTACATTGGTTTGGATTTTTAATAATACCGGCGAGTAATGCAGAGCAGCTGGAATGCAAAACGGCTTGGTGCATGTAGTGAAGGACTAACAACTGATAGCTTAGGTTAACCCACCTAACTGAGAAATCTTGCCTTGTGGAACACCTCCCCTGCACTCTGCGTCCTTCCCAGATTCTTTGTATGTTTAAGGCTTGTAGAGGCATAGTAATGATATAACTACTAAGCTCTCTGCAGTCCAGGTCAGGCCATTCAGGCTCAAGGCGTAATGGGTGTGCATTCCTCCTACCCACAAACCTTTCAGGCTATCATTGTTTTTTTACACCATGCCGACTCATGTGGCAATTCTGCAGGGCAAACTGATCTTCTGCTTAGGTAAGTCCTTTTGATGGACCTTGATTGTTTGACTGGGCAAAATGTCACTGTTATGATCTTGACTGGGTATATGTTCATATGTTTCAGGTGCCACACAATGCATAGCCACATTTATCCACCCATCTTCTAACTCAGTGGCCACCAGCTGGCAGACTCCGATCTAATGACCTCTCACCCGCTCTGTGAATTTTATTGCCACAGACACACAGTGGACCTCGACGTTGTGATGCTGATGGAATTTAGCCCTCAGGGAAAAACAGTTGAAGACCTCTGTTCTTACCTCTTCTCCCGGTCAGGGTCAGCACTATTCATGTATTGTGCTTTATTTAAATAAGGCGCCAGCAAATCCTTTTAAACAGTTGATAATGCAATGAAGCCTTGTCAATGGCAAAATGCTGCAAACGTGCAACAAATGACTAATGACCGCTGAATCCTCACTGGGATCAGTAAATGTATCTGACGCATCTTTCTGCTGCAATACGTATGAGGAGTTGTGTGTTAAATTGTTATACATTTGTGTGCATAATTTTGCTTTGAATATGAATGGCATTGTCACATTGATCTCTTAACTATGACTAGACTTTACACCCCAGTCTCATGCCCCACAGAAAACTGCTGAGTAAGGATCGTAAGAATTTCTTGCAATTCTTTATTTTTAATCGTCAGCATTGGAACCTAACAAAGAGATAAGAATCGGAAAATGCAAAATTGGAGATGTAGACGCATAGAGAAATTCGACTGCCTTTTAACCATGTGTGACTTTCCGGTCTCCGTGGTAATGACATTGTGGGGACGTTAGCATGTCTTCCTTGACATTATGATTATACTGAACCCTCAGGTCAAAGAAAATGTATTCAAAAGCAAGACTGCTACAGTCATATTTAACTTGTAGCTGTCGGTTGTTAAAGAAACAGGAGTAAATTGCTGTCATGTTTACAATGTCTCTGGTGGAGATTTTGACTGGTGTAGAGCCACACCTGGTGCTGTGTTCCATGTGATGCGCGCACACCTCCCTGTCTGGGTAGGTCCAATCTAGCGCCCAAACACAACGTATACACTGGTGGCTCAGCTAGAGAATGACTAATCTAATTGCCGTATGTACTCTGTTATCCCAAAATTAATATAAATAAATAGTCATTCTTGGTGCTTGAGTAGCAAGATAACGACCACCTGTCTCCATGTCTTCCACAGCGACTGGCCCAGGGCACTGTCCGCTGTCATAGTGACATTATGTTCCGTGCCTGTCTGGCAGGTACTCTTTCCACGAATGATCAAATAAAAGGACGAATCTACATTAAATAAGTGATTATGAAGAATAAATGGATGCATAGCTGAACTGACCCATTTCCTCCAGGTCAGAGGGCATGTCAAGGTCAAACCATGTTATGGGCTATATAATGAAATGTATGACTCCAGTATCTCCTCAGGATTCATTATCCATCATACTGTTCTGTTATAGGGTGTGCAGAAAAAAATAATAAGAATACCAAAACCCTGCACTGGATCAGCTAATTATAAAAATCGATGAAGAAAACTGTAATGGAAAAAAATCAATAAGAATGAAAGTAAACTCTAGTATACATACACGTCCACCTCAGATTTAATGGCAGCGACGCCCATGGGTAAATCCTCTTCCCTCTTCTGTGAGCAGATTCTATAGCTTTTAATAATGGAACATCAGTTTTGGCGCCGCCCTAGTGGTGGCATTACAGGGTGCTGCCCCCGACGAGCAGCTACAGCTTTGCCTTGGTGTTAAACACTTCCTTCCTCTTCCCTGTTGCACAGAAAAGCCCACAAGAGCAGCTCCAGCTTCTGCACAGCTTCTTCTCCGAGCTGGAATGCAGTTCGCTTAGGGAGTTACTTCCTGTCACCACCTCCCTGTCTAAACACACACATTCATGCTCCTCCCACGCAGTTTATTAGGTTTCTCATTCTTCTTATGTTCCGTGGTCAGATATTTGGCAGTCAGTTTCCTATTAGGAGAAAGAAGCATTTATGCGTTTCCTAAAAGGAGTGTTTCTGTGCTGCCTGAAGCTTCTTATGTAATGCTCTTAAGTTTGAAATTAGTGGCAGTTGGAATAAAAAAATTCTGCAGTGTGGATGAACCTCTATAAATATTTAAGGAGATGGGATTGTAACCACCTAGTGGCCAAATGAATTTGAAGGAGGGGCATGGCTATATCCTTAAGCCATTGTAAGGTGCTTTGCATAAAAGTGTCAGCTACATAACTAATGGTAAACCAAATGTTGATGGATTATGAATATATATAGACAGCTAGTGTTGTAATGGCAAAGCTCATTGAACTCTCTTTGGGGTAGGGTCATGTGACTTATAGGGAGTCTGCTTGATTGGACAGATAGTGTAGCATGTTAATACAGAGTTAGACTCTTTGACCAGCCATACAGAACTGAAGCAGACTTAGCAGTGGGTGTGGCACACACTAAGCCCAAGGTGCTTACAAAGAGGAAAAAAGGCAGTTCTTCACTGGGAAGGCTGTTTGTCTGCCATACTTTCTTGTGATAGTTCAGTTTTCACCCCTAGAATGTCCTTAAAGTGCTACATATCAGAGGAATTTTCTGATTTTATGAGAGGGGCAGGTTTATTTTTAAAAGAATGGGCTGGCAAGCTCTTATCTCCACATCTATTAGGGGGGAAAAGCATTGAGGTTGCAGGGTGGAGTAGAGATAACCTCTTAGGGAAGCCCAGTGACCCCCTGGATTTCCTCTTGCATTGTTCACTAGCGAGGACAGCGAACCTTGGCTTGACAAAAGCACGTCTGCTGTGCCACCACAACTGCGGGCTGCTCCCCAGAAAGGAAAGCGCTCCTTGAAATATAAGTTCATAATATAAGTATAAGTTATAAGACATAACCACATACATTTAACTAAATATACCTGATTTTAATTTGGCTTTTGTTGATCCACTTCGTAACATAAAATTATTACTGTCCATCCACCCATCCATCATCCATATCCTCTTGCACTATGCAGGGTTGCGGGGGTCCAGAGTCTGCTCTGTAATCCAAGGGTACAAGGCGTACAAGGAATAACCAAGGATGGAGCACCAATCCATCACAAAGCATACGCACACATGTCATGCATACCTGCGGAAAACTTGGCAACTCCAGATCGCCTTAGTGGGTTTTTTTTTGTGGGGAAAGTGGAGAACCCAGTGGAAACCCCGCCCTGACACGGAAGGAACACGCAAAGTCCACACATGTAGAGCTGGGGCAGAGACTCGAACTCTGGTCTCTAGAGGTATAAAGCAATTGTGCAGCCCCTTAACTGTTATTATAATTATTATAAATAGCTCTTGTGGGTGCATGAGTTACAATGTCTTACATTTAAATACTCTTTGTACACTGATACCTGTGCACTGAATACACATAACTGAATTGCTCAGCTTATGTAGGGTTTGTGTGGTTCTACTTCATCAGCAAATTACTTGGCAGAGGTACAGAATTTTAAATTCTCACTGTTTGCTATGTGCCGGGCACTTCTGCGTGCTATTTTAATGACAGGCTCATTAAATCGTGTCAACCATGCATAATGACATTTAATAATGATGATGGATCTCACGTTGAAAAAATGAACACACACCCCATAATAGTTACATTGTTCTGCGTAAGTATTCACACCCCAGCCTGATTTATGGAATTTGATATCTTGCTTGTTGAATTACTGTAGATCAGTTTAAAATATTCAGTAGTGAAGTATTCACATTTGGTTGCATATGTGTTAATCCTGTAGTGAAAGATTCAAATTTGGTTGCATATATGGTGATCCTGAAGTGAAGGATTCACATTTGGTTGCATATGTGTTAATCCTGAAGTGAAGTATTCACATTTGGTTGTATATTTGGTGATCCTGTAGTGAAGGATTCACATTTGGTTGCATATGTGTTAATCCTGTAGTGAAGGATTCACATTTGGTTG
>JAODKM010000008.1:12368119-12396131 GCA_026780845.1 Petrocephalus sullivani | reverse complement strand
CGCCCCTCCTTTGTTTTGGGGCCCCCCGGCGGGGTGTCAGGGGGCCGGGGGGGGGCGGGGGGGGGGGGGGGGGGGGGGGGGTGGGGGGGGGGGGGGGGGGGGGGGGGGGGGGGGTTGACTTACTGAGAAATACAGCAGCTTCAAAGCTCCTTTGTAATCGGCAGGAACATCACAGGGGATGAGAGCAGGAACGGGCTCCCCATCGCCTTCCGCGCCATGAGGCAGCGCCGGGCAGCATTAATGAAAGACACATGAAGGGGTTCCAGGGGGTGGCGGCTAAAAGACGAGCCGAATTGCTGGCTTTTTCGGCACCTTCTTCACATGACGCTTTTCTCCTTCTTATGACTCTGTGGATAAATTGCCTGTCCAATCATTTTCTGTTACTCGGAAACAAAAAAAAACGAAATAAATCTTGGAGTTCTGAGAAGAAACCCTTTTAAAGTTCAGAAGCAGCAGGGGACGGTTGGGTCGTCTTTTGGTTTCAAAAAGAGCTCGCTGTCAGGAATGCCTTTCGTTAAGTAATGGCTTTCATTTCCTATGCATTAGAGAAATGATGGTCAGAAAGTGAGAAGCTCAGTGAAGTCCATCCAGTGGGTGTTGAATGACCTTATGGGTTTATCAATGATTTTTTTAAAAGCTGAATATCATGACTCATATATTCCTATATTTAAATGTATATTTCTTAGAAGCTGACACCAATATGATATTTATATCATATCCCATTTTCTGTTTCCTCATATGTTTTTTCCCTTCATGACATTTCAGTAATGTTATCTGTTAGGCCCCACCCATTTCCTTCAGATTCACCCAAATTCTTAATTTTATCTTCTCTAGGCATCCCTCCCCCACTTTCTCTCCTCTTTCTAGTGAAAAAAATACTTCACATCTATCTTCAAAGGCTTGTTCTTCTCTAATTCTTCTTCTCTTTCTCCTGAGCTTCACTGTAAGGGCACTGGATGGTTATTATAGACTGATTTGCCCATCCTTAACATAAAATTTCTATGCGCTAACTTCGTCATCAAGTTCAACTGTATCAACCAAAAATCCCTGTATCAAATGGTATACAGTCAAGGTCGCTTGCAAATCTGCTGATCTCCTATATTTTCTGTGTTTTGTGGCAGTGATCTCTAGTCGAACTCCAGGCCTCATCAGTCAGTTAGATATATTCCTCGGCTGCCAGTTGGCTAGCATCATCGCAAACCACTTCTTCATTGAGCTCTTTGGTAGCCACTTAGCTGGGTAACTTGCTAATCTCATTACATACTTCTAGTTCTATACTACATAGTTCCAGGCTCTGTGCAGGCAACACTTACTGTATAAAAGGACAAAGGTCTCAGGCGAGAGAAGATTCAAGGTTCACTTTAGCCTCCTTTTCCATGTTTTTTGTTATGAGACAAATTGAAACATTTGGCTTTAATTGAAGCTCCCATTTAAAATGAGTGAAACATTTCTCTTTGATTCGAGACACACAATTCAAGTTTATCATGTATTATTATTTAGCTTTTCCCCTTACTGTATGTTTATGCTGTTAAACTGTAGAATTCTAGATAAAAACACGTGCTACATCAACACATGTGAATATTGTAAGTATCTACTCATCCATCCATTGTGTAACTGCTTATCCAGGTCAGGGTTTTGGGGTGGGGGGGCACAAGGCAGGGGTACACCCTGAATGGATTGTGCCAGTCCATCACAGGTCACACACGCTCGCACTCGTACAGACAGTCACACATTACGAGCAATTAAGAAGCACCAATTAGTGTAACCTACGTGACACACAGAGAGCATCCAAGCTCTGGATACACAGAGTGCAGGCGTAATTATAATTATGAATGTCTCATTTGATGTGTCCTCTGTGTGGCCATTTATAGAGTAAAGCATCCCAAAAGAAAAATGGTTCGAGGGCTTCAGCTGTCCTCACATTTAACGGACACCAGGCTGTTCCCTTCCTGATTCATGACATAACTCAGGCCTCATTCAAGAGTTATGCAATTAGCGCGGATTTTAATTAAAGACCCATTCAAGGTCAGTTTATGAAAGGCAAAATAAAAGGAGCTTGTAAAAGAGAAATGCTTTACAAGTCTGACGGCCGTCGGTGAGGGCCTGGCTTACCCTGTGCGCGTTTGCAGGTCGGGCCTGGCTTACCCTGTGCGCGTTTGCAGGTCGGGCCTGGCTTACCCTGTGCGCGTTTGCAGGTCGGGCCTGGCTTACCCTGTGCGCATTTGCAGGTCATGTCTTCACGATGACGTGGGAGCCACATTACTGTGTTGTTTCTGAGAAAGTGTGCATATTTTTGCCTTGTAAAGCGGCATACTGACGGCCTTGTGGTCCTTAACTGCTCTTTTTTTCGCTGCAGCATCAGAAGAAAATGAAAATTACGGCATAAAACACACCTGTATGTGGCAGCAGTTTTTATATTGCTTCAAATATGGTGAATATAAAAAATCTTTTAATGCAACTTTTTAAAGTCTCATTTATTATACGCATCTTATTTGAATGAGCTTTTTCTGTGATGTGTATGAGAAAATGCCTCTGGATGGTTGTGTTTAAAGTATTAATGCTTTTATGGCTTTGGTGTGGCATACTGCTGCGATCCTGAACAGTATGGGAGTTCTACAGGCTACACATGCTGTAATAATGAATAAGTGAAAACTACACTTCCCACAATGCTTCTGTCTTCCTCTATTGATCTACAGGTAACTACAGGAATCGAGAAACACAAATGGACAAAGAAATCCTGCCCGAGATGGGGGGAATCTCTTAGGCTAGTAGTTGGTCTAAGTTAGAGTTTTCTAAAAGCAATACACAAGTTTTGTATGTATTAGATTTAAATTATGTCAGAGAGTTTTGGCTTGGGGGTAGTCTGTATGCTAAAGACAGGGCAAGTGAACCTCAACCTACAGGCAATTTAGCCAACTCCAATTAACCTTCGAATGGGCAGGGGGACCCGAGCAGAGTAGCCAGAGAGAAGCCCTTGTCGACATGGGGAGAGCATGCAAACTGCACACACAGGAACATGGCGGAGACTCAGAGACTGGTCCCAGAGGCGTGAGACAACAGTGCTAGCCAGTGCACCTCCATGCACCCACACATTTGGTCCCCACAATGAGGTGTGTGTATATATATATATAAAAACTAAAAATGCCTTGTATTTGGCTTGGTTACTTATGGCTAAGGTAAGGGCTGGGTTGGGGTTAAGGGTGTCGTGATTGGGATTAGGGTTTTTCCCATAGCGATGACTGGAAGGTCCGCGCGTATGTGTGTGGGTCATATATATTGCATTCACAGATTTTTATAAAATTGAGGTTGTCCAAATTGGGACCTGTGAAGGTGTCCCCCAAAAGTAAGGAAATTTCAGGTTTTACCACACTTTGGGGACATTTTGGTCCCAAATGTCATCTATGCAAACCCCCCCCCACACACACACGCACACACTCTATTTGGGCATTTTCCCCCCGCTGACTCGCTAGTTATTTGAGAATGAGATTCTTATTTTCAGCTTTGGGACTACACACCTCGTATTTTGTGTGTTTGTCTTGCATATCCAAAGTAGTAATAATAGTTTAAGGCAGACAAATACTTGTACTTCGAAGGTTGCCAGTACAAGGCTCTGGTTGGTGCTTTACTTTACATATGCAAACAATTGACCTGCTGTGTAAAATGCCAGTTTATTCAGATCTGCACAGATTCAGCCACCCCCTCTCCCCATGTGGAGCACCCTGCCGAGTGTTTTATCATCGCGGTATAAACAACGAGGCTGCGGTAAGCATCGGCGTGCGCCCTGCATCTCAAACAAGTCCAATCAAGACCCCTGATTACTGAGCCGGAGCAAGGAGCCACTCCACTATGGATTGTGTTTTCTTTGTATCGGATTTCAGTAACAAGTGTGGGGGGCGGCGGGCAGTGTCTCGCAGAATGAATCATTAAGGGGTTTGCTGACAAGGTAATCACCACCATTTGAAAGAGCCCTAAGTGCTGGTACTTTGATTCACTTGATCTGACAAGCACTCTGCCTGTTCAGAACATTGTACTTTTAAAGTCGGGGAGACAGACCGTGTGTAGGCAGCACCGTTACATGGGTTAAAATAAAAAAAAAAATCACCTTTAGGATTTGCTCAAGTTCTCTAGGTTTTAAGCTATCTGTGAGATCTTACCTGCTGCGGATGTGCGAGCCGGTCTTCTACGCCCCTAGTTGATGAAACAATATTTGCTGTTGAGTACATAAAAAAGAATATGATCCAATACATATTTCACTTAAGAAGTGCAGGGAGAAAAAAAATCTCAAGTGTAGTTTTAAAGGGAAATCAAATTGTCAGTTTGCAGTTGGACAGTGACAGGGAGCTATGCCTCAAAACTTCTCTATGCATTTACAGGTTATATTTAAAAGGCTAACAATTTCCCTGGGTATATGGTAGGAAGATCAATTTAATTTTCACGTCATTATGCTGTGATTATTATATTTATAGCATTTACAGCCATCTTGTACTTCTGCCAGTGTTATTTGTTCATATACACTGTCAGAAGAAAGAACCAAATTTTTTCCTTGAGTGTACAATTACTTGTCACTGGGGCTGTGCCCTCGTGAGTCTGCCAATTTTACCTCAGCTGTAGGTACATGTACCTTTAAGTTTAATTTAAGGTACAGAAATGGACACTGGGGAACATTTTCGTACCATTAATGGTACAATTATTTTGTTTGTACCTTGCGGAACAAAACTGTACCAGGGCTGTACTCTTTTTTTCTGACGGTGGATACATCTTTCTTAAACCAGGCACCCCCCCAAATGAAGTGCAGAACATTGTCATTTATTTCGTATTTGAACTCCGGGGTTCTCTATGAATATTTTTTGTGTTGCATATTGTGGATGATAACACTGGCAGTACATGTGATTTCTGCTACATCTGTGCGGACCCCTGGGGTGAAAACCCATGATTTATTTGAATCCCTGAGGTAGAAAATGTGTCTATCCAAGAGGTTAGTGAGAAGGCACAGAGCTGTGTAATGTTTTCATGTTTTGAGCCCTACCCTTTTGTGCTCGGTGTTCCGTAACCCGAAGACCCGTGATTCGCTAGCTGTGTTTAGAGTGATGGTCTTCACACATGCTGCAGGCTCCTTTTTTGTGGTTGCGCGCGTATGGTCCACAGCGTGTCGCAGCCTTGTCTTGGAGTTCGGTGAAACGGATTCTGTTGACCTCTCCTCGGGAGTTGGACTCACTTCTTACGCCGGCCGTCTCCAAGGGAGCACCGTGCTGACTGGATCTTACGGCCCACTTGAAGAGATGTAAACTTCTGCATCTCTAAATAAGGAAACGACTGCTAGGAACAAACCCTGAAGAGATGTCAATAGAACAGAAAAATACGTAGGGATTGGTCAATAGTTCCCATCGGTAGGTAAATGCAGCTTACTTCTGCATGAAATATATTTTCGTAAACAAGGCTTGTGGTCCTGCCAGGAGGTGAGAAAGCAATGCTTTGTGCATTAAAGAGACAGCTGGACAGTAGTCTTTTTCTGAGCATCCCCAAAGGCTAGGAGATTATGCTAACTACATAAAGTGCTGTAGATACTTGAATGTTCTGCTATCTATGAAATGCGTCATGTTTTGCTAGAGGGTGTCACCTGTTTTACCACAAGAAACCCCAACAATCCAGTTCTTCTTTGGGCCGCGATCATCAGCCTTCAATGCCAAGTGGAGCGGCCATACCCCTAGCATCCACGCCGTCCCCCCAGGAAGGGCACAGGGCCACATCAGCGGTGTCCCACCTTCCCACCTCCCACCAACGTCTCTGTCACTGCGAGGGTCCCATCCTCATCTCCAGCTCCTTTGAGAATCCTATTTCTGGAACACCATGCCTGACCTTCTTTCTTTGGAGGAAAAAAAAATGAGACAGAGCTGGTGGTGGGGGGGGGGGTGACTTCAAAAAAATCAACATGAAACAGAATAAATAATCGTTTCTGCCGGTTTTGTTGTTGTGATACGGATCGGCTGAGCAGCGAGCGGGAGGAGGAAAGCTTTGATTTGCAGCAGGCTGCCTGGAGTGGGGCCCTTCTGTCGGGGCCCGAGTGGGCACGCAGCCGCCCCACAAGGGCGCAATGCCTTGATTAAATTCCCATTTGCCTTAATCATCCCTCCCCCTGGGGGTGGAAGGGGGCGGGAGGGGGGTCTTTGGTGATGATAGAGGGGGGGCCCCCCACTAGGAAGTGAGCTTGAGTCCGTGGTTTCCAGTTTGGGAAAGGTTGTGGTGTTGGGGGCTTGCTTCTTGCATACGTCAGGGTTTGCAAAAAAGGCTGTCTAATGTTCAAACTGAATACGAGCCTCATATATTCTGCTGTAAATATCAAAGTGTTGACAGACAATCTACATATTGTGGTTGCATATCTGCTTGTTTTCATTTAGTCATTCTGTTGACTTTGAATATAAATGAAATGTATATGATGAATTTATATACATGATGGATTACTTTCCACATTAAATCTGTTATAACAACATATATAAATACATATCTACGAGACATGAATTTTCATTAGAATTATATGTTTCTGATTTGTGCATTGTGTGTAGAATTTGAATTTGTAGGGGGGTCTCAGTAATGAGTTTACTTTTCCAATAAACTTGTTGGAATTATTAAAACTTCTTTAATTGCTTAAAGTTTAGTCATCTTAAAAAAAAGGTAATGGGTCCAATTTAAATGCAGATGAGTGGGACCCTGAGAAAAGGCCTGCGATCCTTTGTTGTTTTTTCATGCCTCAAGTGCCTGGGAAGAGTTATGGTCACAAATAACCAATTGTGTGTGCTTGTGTGTATATCAGACAGGAAAAGGCTGATAATTCAGCAGACAACAGTAACGTTCTTCAGTGGTTTTTGGAAGAGATTGGCTTGTGTTCAAGGGAGATGAGCTGTGGTGAACAGGCTGGGATTTGAAGTAGACAGCAGTTGAACCTTTTGAGAAGGTCCTTTTTCATGACCACCTGCTCCAGTTTGGACTTAACACTAGGAGCCACAAGGATGGAAGCTTTGATATGAGGTAACCTAAAGGCCAGAGAAACAGCAGTGTGGGCTTCCAGTGCACTGTGGTCTTCATGGCTGGATGATACTCCAGGTGACCCACACTCACAGGGCAGGAGCTCCATTAAGCTCCACAGGAGAGTTCGCCATGAACGTTGGATCATCTTTCTGTTATTATTTGTTCAGGAGCTGAGTACCTATCAGAACAAGTCAACTTTCCTTCTCAAGGGCAGTGCCGTGTTTCCCCTCTTGAAATTTAACCCTGAAACTTTTTGTCTGTGAATCTGCTTTCGTAACCACTGCAACTGCCTGAAAAATCATCTTGGATTTTATCCCAGTTATGAGTGACAAATGGGAGCTTTCAACCCAACTTGAGACTCTGTCCCTATCTTGTGAACTCCTGCTGAGACTTTTCGGGGCAAGCCTTCCTGGAGGAGAGCCAGGGATCACAATGAAGAAAATACGGAACGTGGAGCCAACGCAGGTTGTGTACTCGTGGCAGAGGAACTCAACCAGTTCCTCTCATAGATTCTCACAACAACTGATAAAGATAATAACTGCAAGCTGTGGTAGGAATTCCTGCCACAATTAGCTCCTCCTTTCAGCTTTGCGTACTGCTGATTATAGGCATGACATTAATATCACAAAAATATCTGTGCAGGGAGGGGCTGTGTGGCTGACATACTGCTCTGCATACTGCTGTTAGCCTGAGATTTAGCATATGGTATTAATTTTTCTGCTGACATGCAGTTTAGTTGCTGTTGCTCTGGCATTTTGCTTTGGTAAATACAGGCCATCCACAGCAAAGCTTTGGATGGCCAAAAAAAAAGACATTTGAGTGTATGTAGAAACAAGTTGGATCGGTTCTGCTAATGAAACATCTCACTGTGTCTGACTGAAGGGGATAGACGGGATTGTACCGCTTTGATAATCTAGTGGCAAGAAATGGGGGCTTGGCCTGGACGGTTTGCAGATCTGGGCAGCTGGCCTACAAAACATTTACAGCAAGTCTTAGTGTATGAGAGGGGATCAGGTGTAGCATATGAAGTGGTTTGCAATGATCACAGTGGAACTGTGGAGTTGTGAGAATGGAGTTTATAGGAGCAGCACTAGCATGGAGTTGTAAACGCGTAGGAGGCTGCAGCAACATTAGCATATGGTTGTAAAGATGTAGGTGACTGTAGCACTATTACAATGGGCTTTAAAGGTGTGGGTGACTAAGGCAATATTAGCATGAGGTCTTAAGGCTGTAGATGCAGTGAGGTTATGTAAGATGGTAGCTTTCAGGACAATGCTG
This sequence comes from Petrocephalus sullivani, assembly GCA_026780845.1. NCBI lineage: Eukaryota > Metazoa > Chordata > Actinopteri > Osteoglossiformes > Mormyridae > Petrocephalus > Petrocephalus sullivani. The sequence goes on along the minus strand of JAODKM010000008.1, from coordinate 12,387,830 downwards.
AGTGTGTCCTCCAGGTGACTGGAGGCAAAATCACCAAATTTGTATAACCCTCCGAACAGAATATAAGCAAAGCTAATCAACCCTCCAAACTCTTGAGCGCACAATAAGCAGCTGCCCCACCCCTCCCCCCAGCAGGGCAATCATAGCCGCCTTAGTGCCCTCTTATTTCTAAATAGTGTGAAATACCTGAGAATGTCTCTTGGTGCGCTTTAAGTAGGGTTAGGGCTTTATGGCATGGTGGCTTTGAGGTCAGGGTCACTGCAGTTTTCCCTGGCCTCCAATCCACCTTTCCGCTTATCTAGCCGGCCTCATAAGCAGCCCAGATCCAGGAGTCATTCTCCTAGAGTGATCACAGGGCTTCTGAATGCCTTTACTCAATTGACCCTTTCTTGTCTGCGGTGGCAGAAGCTCTAGGTCCTGACACAATGGAACCATCCTGGGTGGGGGCCCAGAGAATTAATTACAACGTGGCTGATCCATAAGGAAGTGGGGTTCCAAATCTTTCCGCCGGCCACCGTCTCGAGCTCTTCCCAGCCGGGGATGCTGATTGGGCGACCGAGTCCCCACATCTCAGCGTCAGGCTTAAGGGGATTATGTGATTATTATCGGCAGCTCCCTTCACTCAGACAGGAAGGGTGATTGCAGAAGTGGTGCTTGATGATGTGGACAGGGGTGAGGAGGCGATTTATCAAGGACAAGGAGTCCGGCGATTTATCTTCTTAGGCAAATCACTAGGCAAACAATAATAATCAAATACCAGGGGATGTCTTTTGTCAATATCTATTCATTTAAGAGGGTTATAGCCCAATATGTAGGTGTACAGTTTGTTTATGAGGTGTAATAGTTGTACTAGTGGATAAGTACATTTTGGTTTCGGTGTACTGTCTTACTGTGAAATGCCACCGCGCTAACATTACGTATAGAGGTATGCCAATACACCTGAGTGCCGTCTGGACTGTGTGCCCACTTGCTGTGTTAATCGACCTCAGCGATCGCAGATTCGCTGTGCTGCGATTCAGCCGGGCTGCATTTCTGAGTGGAAGTGGTTTCTGGAGTACTGGCAGAAAAGGTGGCGATTTGCCAAATAAGTGCAGGCAGTTCTCAGCCGACGTGAGTAATCCCTTCCGTAAATCCTTACGCAAGTCAAATTTTTATGTAAATCGGACTTAACTTCTTATATAATTTAAGCTACTTCAAAGAAAAAAAAACACATAAGCCATAGACTAGGAGTACATACTACAAAACACATATTAAATAAAATGAAAAGATACATTTTAAATGTACTTGAGGATGCATGTTGCCTTTTTGCAATAACTCTTCCGTATCTTGGATATCTTTCTGCATAAGTCCGGGTTTGCGCAGGTCAGTTTTACATAATTTGAGAACTGCCTGTACCGGTTTTGTTAATTTCTTCATTTGTTGTTGATTAATGAATTTGCCCTGTCGGGAAATGGCAGGCAACTGGATGACAGAGCTGACAGAGAGTGAACTCACTATCGCCTTCCGTGTGCCTGATCTCCCTGGTTAGACGCAGCCTGGAATGCTCCAGCAGGACATTCACTCCAATCGGACAGAGAGTGTTGTGTTACTATTACTATGTGTGACGCTTGCACTTAGGAGAGCCTACTACCTCGGTTTGCTGTGCATGTGCACAGTGATGATTAAGCTGACACTGAGGCGGATCGGAGACGGAAACACGGGGATGGCAGCACTGACTCTTGCTCTTGTGATGGCTTTGCATCCTCTGTCTCATCCTGTGCATCGTGGTACCTCTCCTTCTGATGTTCAGGAGGCGTGGCATGCCTGGGACATCAGAGAAACAGAGCCGCGGAGGGGGCTTTACCAAGTGCCAGGCTGTGCCGTCCCTGCTCTGTCCTCAAAGTCCCCTCCCCGACCTTTCAAAGCCTCATCACAACAATTATTTCAACAGTGGGAGTCGGCTGATCCCATCAGAGCTGCCATACATTTAAAAATGACGTTTCTGATCATTGGAACTTTGATCATTGTGAATGTGGTAGAGGGACAGCTGTGATGCTCACTCTCCGTAGCCGAATCTGCATCCTGAGGAGCGGGCCGGCTTTCACGAGTCTGAAATTGACTAGTAGGCAAAAAACCAGCAGAGAGCTGAATAATTTAACACGGCCTGCAATTCGGAGCTAATGGCCGTGGAGGTGATGTTCATCATGTGCAGTCCTCAGAAGACATAAGGGGGTCAGTTTTCGACTTCCAGCTGATGGAATGTTGAACCATGCATATGCGCCTTGCTTTGCAAGGTCAACATATCATGGATTTAAGCTGTCAGGACTGGCACTGGCAGGAAGGGCATACCTGATGGTTTTTGACAAGTATCTGTCAAAAAATGACCACAATAAACATCAGAACCACTAACGCCTTGAATGTTTTTCTTTCCCTCGATACAGGAATGCTTTATCACAGCACAGCCACTCTCATATACTCAATAAGGTTGTTTACACCAGAGCACCTGGGAGTCAGCTGTGATCTGCCTATAAGGTTACAGGGATCATAATTGTCTTCGGGTGTCATAACAACTTCCCTTAGTTTCTATGTAAAATGAATTGCTTCCCCTCTAACATAAGCTGTTAAGTGAGCATTATAAACATAAGCAGCCTCCACATTAGAAGGGAAAAGGGCATGCCCCCCCCACCACCACCATAACTCACCTCAAAGCCTTTCCATAACATTTACAAACTCCTCCTTGTGGATGCTCCTCTCTGTGACAATTTTCATGCGGGATTTTCGATCCTATGCCCCTCCCACAAAATCCCGATTCCTCCGGGATTATATTTCAGTACGTTTGAGACGCAGCGCCCTGCGCCGCATTTAATCAACAGCTAACGTCCTCTTTGAAAGCTCCGAAAGGTCATCGTTTGCCCAGTGCCCGTGAACAGTGTGGCCATTAATTTCACATGGGATAATGTATCAAATTAATATTAATTTTCAGTATTTTGATCTGAGCATTGAGAGGGGGAAAAAGAATATGGTCTAGGGAGCGTCTATAAAGGGCTTACATTTTCTATAATATTAAACCAAATCCGCCTTTCATCTTTTAATCCTGTGCTTATAAGGTTGTGAGATAAGTAGGCATGACTAACCTCTCTTTTTTAGCCAATCTAATAGTCAAGAAAGAGCGGGGTTCTCGTAATGAGATCCTTTGCCTTCTTTTGAAGACAAATTGGACTGAAATTCCTTGTTTAATGGATCTTCCTTTTTTCTGTAAAAAAAAAAAAAATCTTGGTAAGAAATAAAGGATTTTTCAAGTCGCCCGTTTCGGCGATAGACGGTCTGTTGCTCTTGACTCCGTCACGGCCCCTTATCGGGGCCGTCTGTCTGCACTCTGAGGGAGACTCAATCTGCTAAGTGGGCTCCGGTCGCCAGCCTCCCCAGAAACGGCCACGTTTGCAATGCTAATTCTTTTATCTGATGTTGCTTTTGTGCCGCCGCGAAACTGCCTTTCCTTGGAATGGCTTCTGCACAAACTGCCCGTGACATGTATATATTTCACTTGTATTGTTCTGAGACTTTCTGAAAACTGCGGCAAGACCCACAGCGGACGCTTTGAGCGCTTCCTTTCGCCGCCGCAGTGCCTGTGTTCTTTGCTGCTGAGACATGGGCAGCGGCTTCTCGGTTATGAGCGCAAAACGAAACGAATTCGGCGAGAACACTCTGTCATGTGCTTAAAACGACACTGACACCTTATCACCACATTATGTATGGCACGCCATAACCGGAGAGGGTGCAGGATGTTTCCGACGCTGCAGACCCACATTCGGAGTGTAAGTAAACGTAGCATGCGGAGTGCCTGAGTCATTAAAACAAATGAGATGACCGCTCTTTTAAAATGGAAGTTACTATCTTTATTAGCATCCATTTTTTGTTTAATGCTAGCAGCAGGACAGACGGGGAAGCCGACAATTTACATGACACTTATGATTATGCACTAAGAAAACATTATACAGTTACAACATTTACTGCAAACAGAAATATGCAAAAACATTTACTAATTATGCCAGTAACTGCATAATTGGTCCTTCTGACCAATCCCATTGTGTCACATTAATCAGCCAAAAAATCTTTTTTTTCTTTACAAATGCAGTTTGCTTGATTTTTTGTTCATTTCCATGCCATAACACTCAAAGTCATATTTCCTCACCACCTCTGCATGTCAGTAATTCACAGCTAGATGTGTATATTTGTTAATTTACTGCAAAAACTCAACAATATAAAAATCATTCAAGTCATCTTAATTTATAGAGCACATTAAAAAAACAGCAAAGGCCATCCAAAGTGTTGCGCAATAAAACCAACTAAGGTAAGACAACCATTTAAACAATTTAAAAGAGAAAGTAAGTGATGAGCTTGTCTGGTCATTAATGGACTGCCATCTTCTCCAAGGTATCTTTTGCCTTATTTCCTATGCTTCTTAGGATAAACTCCAATCTACCTGTGACCCTGTACTTGATAAATAATTATAAGGTGGATGGATGGATGGATGGAGACACCAAGGTCCAATATCAAACTAATGAAATGTAACACAGGTCTGGTAAAAACATATATATGTAGTCTCAACATCATTTCAATTCCAATTACTGTAATAATTCTTCCTGGTAATTTCTTACATGAAGAAAACCAAGATAATTATACTAGGCCAAGCGCAACCCCTTCCCTGTAAGTCCCTGGAAATAGCCTAGAAAGGGCAGGAAGTTGAAAGGTTAAGGAGCTCTGAGGAGAAGGAACTTTGGGGCATGTAAATAATTAGCATGTGGCAGCTGCGGCACGCATGCATGCTACATTTGACCGTAGCAGCTTTCCCGTGCCCGATTTCAGGCTACATTTAGAATGTGATCCGTGCTGCTTTGTGGGGGGGCCTTTCCCCTCTGTCCTTTTATCGCGGCCCAAGCACAGGGCCTCTCTTGTTCCCTTTTGTTGTGTTGGTGCTGCTACATGGAGGGAGGGAGGGAGGACTGTCCGGCCTCCAAAACTGCTGCACAGGATGATGTAAAGACCCCACCCCAGAAAGCTGTCTGTGTCACTGCAAGGGGAGCCCTGGGCAGCTCTGTGGGATGAAGAATGTCATTATTGGAATATAAAAGAGCACAGGGGGACCCCATCAAACCATTTCCTCTTCGTCAAGGAATAAACTCAGGAAAAATACCCGACAGGCGTATTACATGAGGATAAAAATGGCACCTCGGCAGAACATCTTCCATAGACCACCTTGAAGCAGAGGCCCCATACCTGATGGTCTGATCTTTGTAGGTTCTTCATCCTGACATGCATCAATAAAATATCTAGCCCTCTAAATTGATAAATTTAGTATGTTGCTTTGGAATTGTATGTGCAAACAAGCCAATAATTCTTCATTCCTCAGCTGTGAGGAGTTCAGCGTTTTCATGATGGAGTGCTCAAAGTTTAAAACAGTGCTGATTACCAGGGTCTGAAGTATTTGGTGTTCTACATATTATTGACCACGCACCAGAGCTCACTTCAGAGCAAACCGGCCCGTCACCACCGCGCTTATGATAACTGAAAAGGGAAGATTTACGGCATATGCCAGTAGGAAATTAAATACACCCCAAGGGCTCAATGAAGAGATAAGAGTTATAGGTGATCTGGGGGGGTCTAAAAAATAAGGGGGGTGGGGAGAGAATGAGTGATGCAGAGCAGATCAAGATGCTGAAAAATGGCGGGCCTTTGGATCGCTCTGCGAGTCTTTTAACTGGATCACTGCAAGGAGAGCGCCGGATCGCGGCAGATGGCCGGCCAGATTGTGTTTCAAGAAAATAAACATTCAAAGATCACTAGCTATTACGGCGCATTCCTCAGATTTAATCTCGTGCACAAGGGGCCGCTTCAGAATGAAGCGGAACTCCAAATGCAGGCTTCGCTCGTCCGTCTTCCTCCTAGTTCTCCTTTTGTTTTGATCGTTGCCCCTAAACAATGACATCAGTGTGGCGCAGAGCCTCTGATTGCGGTTCCTGCTGTTCGGGACGGGTGGCACAGCGCTCCCCAGAGGCATTCGAAAGGGCTGCAGGAACAGGAGGATCAAGGGGGCGCATTTCACTAATTTGTCCCCTGGGAGAGAAGGCCTTCGCACGAATGATTTATTGTACGTTTGTTGTGCAATCCAAAAAGGAAAGTGAAGCTCCACCTCCTGGTCTTGCTACCCTACTGTTCTGATATCAGCTCATCCAAACGGACATATGCGGAACATACTGTAATATCTGAGCTGACGTCATGAGCCTGGATTTGGACCTATAAGTGTGCAGTTGGACTGATTTAAGAGCGCTGTTCACCAGCTAAATGAACGGGTATGTGGAGGTGATTGATAAGCATGCATAGTTTTTCTTGTTATCAGTAAAGTGCTTCGCTTGGCATAATGTATGTACCAGCTATTTTGCCAAAATTGTTTCAAATCTGAATAATAGTTTACTGTTAAGAGTCTTTCTGGTTCTGGCCAGTTTTAAACAGCAGAGATTCTGCTATGCCGATCCCCAGCATTTGTTACTGTTGGTACGTATAATGCACAATACTGTCACAGAAGTCTTAGGCAATCAAAGAAAATAATGTCTAATGGATCTTCAGTGTCTGTCACATTAATTAATTACATTAATTACGTTAATTAATTAATTGAGCTGGTGGTTAAACGTAACAAGTCCATGGAATGGCTGAGGTGGCCAGGAGCAGTCTGGGACGTTCTAGCCACCTAGCAAGATTTCTTTTTGGAGAACATAAGAAACTCTGGATAGTTTTCATTTTCTTACTGGATGTATTACAATGTTAAATTGTCTTTCTTTCTGTGCAAACGCACATTGACTAACCTGATAAACAGCTTGATTGCCTAAGACTTTGCCACAGTAGTGTAGTTGTAGCGTGTGAGATTTAAATACCAGGTTCTAGGATCCATTCAACTATCCAGCCAGATTTAAATACCAGGTTCTAGGATCCATTCAACCATCCAGCCAGTGGCTCGGAGGGAACTGAACCCATAAAGGGACTTTACAACACCACCAAAGGTGCCTGGTCCCAGATTTTTCTGTAACTGTGTCCTGTTCAGGGTTGCAGGGGGTCTGACTTCACCCCTGCCCCCTCACCCCCTTAGCTATTGTGTAGTGAGTGCCCTGGTGCAGAATGGCTGCCGTCGCATCATCCAGGTGGGGGCTACACAGCGCCGGTGGTTGAAGTGGCTCCCCACTGGTCCTGTAAAGCACTTTGGGTGTGTCGAAAGGCACTAGATAAATGTAACATTCATTTCTTAAATAAGCGGCTGTTTGATGAGTATGTGCCGTTAATTTTTTTCACAATTTACACATCTGATTGCAATCTAAAAATGTCCATACAGTGCGTATTGAGTGAAAAATCTCCCTATTAATATTCACAGCTTTGCCAAATAGTTAACTGTGAACTTTATCCATTCAGCTGCAATATACATTTCAGGACTGCAAAGGGTATCTTCAGGAAACATAAAACGTTGTATTTCACGGTCAGACTAACTCTTACTTCTTCTCACCTTGGCAGATGCTCCCCGTGCCCTCAAAGCATATAAATTACTTTAACTATTACTGTAGAAGTCATTAGGATTTAAGTGAACATCAATCACTGCAACAATGGAGCGATATTCTAAGATTGGCCATCCATCTACAGTGCTGCCACTGGTGGATGTTATTAGCATAATAACCTTGTTTTGGTGCAGGTTCAGTCAGGGAAAGCAAGAAATTAAATTAGCTCAGTGCTTTATCCATTTCACCCACTGCCCTTAAAAGGCTTGTGGTCTTTTATTGTACGTGGGAGTATTTTGAAAATAGTCTCTGACATTTGATCTTATATGGTTCCCCCAGGTTGTACAGTTTAAGAATTTAAATTTGCCCAAAATGAATGGTTTTCTACTATTGCCATCTCCAGCCCCAGGCCATGGTGAAAATCTGGATTCTGGATCCTATCACTTTTTTTCTGTCAAATACATTGAACCCAGTATCCAGTGCAGGTTGGCAGGGTCCCATCATCGAGTCATGAGCTCCCTTCTCGAGTCAGAACATTCCCAGATGCTCCGGAACCACTTCTCCTGGGCTTTTGCTTCCATTGAACATGAGCTGTACTTCAGTCGTCCATAATTAGCATGATTCTTTGCTTTAGAAGGCTGTTGAGGGCCCTTAGGACACATGCGATGTTATTACCCCCCCCCCCCACCCCATGCAGGGGTAGATGCCAGTGGACTGCCTGGTATGGAATGTTACCTTGTATTGTGTAACATTCAATGGTATGATATCCAGAGGATGTAATCATTAGCATATTACTGGAATACATATTGATTATTGTCTCATGATATAATCCACGCAAGTAATCAATTCATTATGTATTTGCACTCTATGTTAGTTGTTGACTGTTTCACACATCCCTGGATGAACACACACACACACACGCACAGACAGGCCCAGTGGCTTATCTCTCTTGAAGGCCACAATAATGAGTTTGGTAGCTTATCCATCAAAAGGGATGCACCAAGTGTTCCTACCAGGGAAGGGAGTCATTCAACTGTGTCGGAAAAAAGGGCTAAAGGCCTTCAAAAATGTGGGAAAGACCCTCATATGATTATTATAAATTTCTACTGAAATTCTGAGCAGAGATATGATCACCAAGCTTATCAGAAAGGGGTGTGGATCGGAGGCTACAACGATGGTGAATGGCTAAAGTAATGATGATGCTTAAAGTGAAGTCATTATTGGAGGATAAGAAAGTGTACAAAAATCAATGTAAATCAATATCGGACACACTCCTGCAGGGTGTCCGGTCTCGATTGTAACCTCTGTGTTGCAATAAAGACTGAACTTGAAATTCTACAGAAGCGGCTCCTGACTTCTCATTTGGTGGGGAAGAAAAAACCACAACACTGGTTGGGCTGGCATGGCGCAAGGAACCCCACCTTTCTGTTTTTATAAGTATACCTCTGGCCGAGGAGTTTTATTCCTCAACCTAAGGTTTCATAAAAGCAGTTTCTGATGGACAGCCATTTGAAATTCATTCAGAAGCTCCGAAGATGACAAACCATCAGACATGACAGATTTTTAGTTATTCCTTATTAGTTGAAAACATCATTTTTTGAATTGCATCCAGTGACATCAATTAGAAATTCCGTGACATTGACTGTGATGGTTTCCATGGATAAGGCTCGCATCCTTGCTGTAAAAAAAAATAAACAGACACTCTGCTGAAGGTTGTCTATAGATGTGAGATCTTTGTGTGGAGTAGGGCTGGTACCCGCACTTTAAAATGGAGAGGAGACCCTTGGCGTTCAAGACGTCCCCAAACACCTTAGAGTGTCAATGGCAGGTAAATGAAATGGGGGGGGGGGGGTGGAGTAGTAGGTGGCTCCAGCAGACAGGTTCCGTAAACACTGGGCCCCTAGATAGTAAATGAATATGAAACTGTGTGCTCTGTGCATTATCTCAACAAATCCCCTCATTGAATCTGCTGAACTGAATGCAGTCAGAGATATGCTGTTGTCAACAAAGCTGACAAACAAAGCAAGCCCAGTTATTAGTACTCCTGTCCCACAGTGCTCCTTAAAAAACAATTAAGCCAGTCTCATAAAAAAAAACATTGCACTATATATTATGCATCTGTGCACGCAGACATTAATATGGTGTGAAATGTTTAAGTTGGATGTGTAGCTACATGCTAAAAATGCCTTGTTTACAAGCAGTGCGATGCATGATGAACAAGAGATTTGTTCTAGACAGAGACTTCAGACGTGATGCAGTAACGGAGCCAGCGATCATGTGTTTGACTCGAGCTGGAATTCTCCGGGGATCGTGCCGAGAAGCCTCCCTTTGTGGCTCGTACTCCCCCGCTTCGGAGGGACACCTTCGGAGAGCCTCCTTGGGATTCCCATAAACAAGCAGTTTTCCGAATGCGCGTGATACTTGGCCCAATCGAGGGGAGATTCTGAATTCGGCGTGCGTCAGCGAGCCTGACTTTCATCTCCACAAGGCGGCGGAGGGACACCACTGCGCCCAGCAACGGCGGAGAACTCGTGCAGCTTAAAAACCGCGAGGACCGCGTTCTTCAGAAGGGGTGTCCTTTGAATGTTCCTTTTCTAACCTTTTGATCTAAATCTTCTTAACTTTGAACGAAGTGCTTTAGCCTTTTGAAGATTCGGCCTTTCAAGTCGGCATTCATCTCGAGACGCAAAGCCTCTTGGAAAATAAATAATTTGATCCTGTACGGTTGAAAAGATCAGTGTTGAGGCCCAATCTGTTGGGCATCAGCCTATTCAACAAACAGACAACTTGCTATAAACAGGATGGAGTGGTGGAGAGCTGGTGGAGCTGAGAGTGGGTGGAGCTGACAGCCGCTGTCTGTACTCTAGCGCTAATGAGAAGATAAATCGCTGGTCTGGAGCCACGCTGCCGTTCCAGGATCTTATAGTTTCTTCCTAGGTTCACACTGAGGGTCTCGTGTTACAGTCTTAATGGAGACGTCAGCATGGTGAGCATAGCCCAGAACAGCTGACAATTCCCCATAAAGCCCCTGACAAGACAAATGCTCCGTATACTTTTCTTATTTTCAGTGCTCAGCAGCTAGATTCATCGTACCACATATAAACCTTCCGATTTCTGTTTTTGTGTGTTTTGTGTATTTTTCAGGGTCCCCGCTATATTACAAAAAGTCCGAAGTCTGCCTCGCACTTAACACCACTTGTATTATTCCTCTGAAGCTGGCCAGAAAAGTAGGCAAAATGTCTGCCTTGCTGCTATGAATATTTTATAAATTATAATATATAATATTAATGTACACACACACATAGAACCGGCGCAGAAATTGATCTCGAGTCTCCAGAGTCCCTGCAACGGTATCACTGCATGATTGCCCTGGTAGGTGCTTACACAGTCATGCACTTTCTGCTGTAAGTTAGCATTCATTACTGATCAAAATGATATATTATATATTAATGGTGATAAAAAATAAATACTGATAAAAATGTCCCTACAGGGATGACTATTGATATATTTTCTTCTACTTTCTGCATTCACAGTCTTAAATCAGGCTTCTCAAATCAGGATACATTTCGTGTGGCCGATGCAAATGAACGGTATCAAGGTCTGAAGGGTTTTGACCCATCTGCTGTTTTAGCAGATAAGTGCCCCGGCTTTCCTTCTGGGCGAGGCTCTCGCGTCCCGTGGAAGAATGGAGTAATTATTCTTCTTCCTGGCATGTGGGACAAAGGGCACTTCCCGGCCGTGTTCCTCACCTGGCGTGAGCAACTGTCAGGTATGGCGGGTCAAACGGTGTCTGGAAGGGTCCGACAGCGACCTGGAGGTTGTTGGCTTGTCGTCCCGTGACCATTTCTCGTCCTCTCCATGTTTTGGCGACATTTGAGGGGGTCAGGAGGAAACACTGCGAGAAGAACCGTGCCAAGCGAGCTTGGCGTGGGCCGCGGCCCCGGCAACATCAGACCTCGGCGCTGGCATTGTCTCCGTTGGATTGTGGAGCCGGTCCGTTCGCTAAGCCCCGGTCTCCTGGCAACAGGCGGGCAGAGTAGGAAGAATGGGCATAGGGGGCCAATGGGTGTTTCACAGCCAACCCAACGTTCCTGGGATATGTTTCTCCCTGCCTGTTCCCCGCACTCCTGGTTGGATTCATGATGACTTATTTTAAAAGCTTCGCTACCGCTTAATTTGCATGTATGCCAGCAGGCTTTAATGTATTTAAAACTTGGAAGATGTTCAAAGGAAAACCATAATTCCTCTGAAATAGGCCTTTTGAAGGCTTTATCTTGCTCTTTCTCCCCCAGCTAATCTCAGAGCCTCACAGCATGCCAAAGCAATTTTTCTAATGCCAATTAAGCTTGACATTAGCATAAAACAGCTTTTAAAGTTTTTTTGTAAAGAATAACATTAAATGGACATTTATTTATACTCTAACAAACGTATCTTGACTTTTCTCATTGACACCTGACGTATAATGAAGCAGTCCTTTCTGAACTGAAAAAGACACTAACGGACAAAGACATTCCCTTAATTAAAAATAATCCACAGGCTTTTAAAATAAGGAGTATCCTAACTAGCAGGATACAATATGATACAATACAATGCAGTACATTTTTCTCGTAGATAAAGCTGTGTATAGTTCTGGCTTGGTGCTGTCATTTCAGCGAGCAAGTCACACACCATTGTCTACAGAAATAAAGTCATTAAATTTAAAGCTTTGGTTAAAATGTGGCATTCCCAATTGCCAAAAATGTAAGACTTTGTCTTAAATTAGTATATTATATTATTTTATATTATATTATATATAAACTGTTATTGATGTGCAGGTGTATGTATGTGTGTGTGGGTTTGCATAGTTCACATTTTAGTGTGGTAAAACCTGAAACTTCATTACTTCTGGGGACATTTTTTCAGGTTGATAGAAGATCTGTCAATGCAATCAATAGAGCAAAAATGCCAAAAGTCTTATATTTGGGTTGGTTACTTATGGTTAAGGTTAGGGCTGGGTAGTGGTTAAGGATGCCATGAATGGGATTTGGGTTTTTCCCATAGAAATGAATGGATGGTCCCCATTTAGATAGGTACGCGAGTCTGCACGTGTGTGTGCGTGTGTGTGTATGTGTATGGCCTGAAATGGGTTGGTGCCCAGTCATGGGTTATTCCCTGCCTCGCACCTTTAGCTTCCGGTATAGAGTGCGGACCGCTGTGACCCTGCATCGGACAAATGGGTATAAAACATGGATGGATAAATAATATGATATACCCCTCTCCAGGATAAGCAAGTAGAAGGGATGATGGATGGATGGATGGATGGATGGAATGAGGTTTAATGTAAATTATATGACTTTAAATTACTATATATTTTTAGGCACAATTTGAGCAGTACTTATAGTAAGGATTTGAAGGTGTGTATCTAGATGTGGTTGGCTCAACCTCTGGCAGTGAACTTTTCAGTGAAGTACATAAGCTCAGCTTGTTCAGCACAGTACCCAGAAAGTGCCTAATGTAATGTAGATAACGAAGGGCTATCTTAAAACCAGGGCCCGCCCTGCTCTACAGGCGAGTGACATTAAACCACCAGTGGTGAATGTTGAAAGGACTTTGAGTTCGGGACAAATTTGTCGCTGATTTTGTTGCATGTTTGTCGGGACACTGGCGGCATTCCCGCTCTGCTCGGGAGAGCCAGCGACATTCCTCCGGAATGTGGTCTGCTGGAGGAGACTTAGTGGGAACAGGCCGGGGTTCAGCCCGGACGTGCTGGGTTCTGTGTCAGACAGTCACATAAAGAGCTCATTAAATCCAATGGTGCTGCACTTCACATTTAAGTTCTGACAAATAGGCTCACTGGGCAAGACTTGCCTTGACCACAGTCGAGTCAGAAAGGATTTCTTTACACGTGAGTAAAACTTTTATTTGCCCTCAAAACTGAAGCATTCTTTGAAGAGGATGGGTCCTCTTTAAAAAAACTTTTAATCCCTGTTTTTCTTTTTGACTTTTTACAAGTGATCGTCAACATGGAAAGCATCTCAGAGAATGACCATGTTAGTGTCAATGATGGAGGTCCATACTGATATACAAGGCAAAGATGGACCTGACTGGGGCACAGATTTTGTTTGACACTTCCAAAGGATTCGACTCAAGAACAGGTCCTTAATGGAGTAAACTACACCTCAGCTGAATTGGAACATTCATAACGTTAAGCTGTTAGCAGTAAGCTGCCCCGATCGTCAGCATTAGAGAGCATTTTCTGTCCTAGCAGCTTATGGGGGCTCGGGAAGGTTTGGGTCTTAGTAGAGAACTCTGGTCCACAGTGACAAGTTTGGTATGAACTGCTTGGAAGATGTGTGGAAAGCAGCTGTGGATCAAAGCGGACTAAGAAGGTCAGAATCACCCTTCACCATCTGAGAAAAACCATATTTTAAAACGCTGGGTGGGGGTTCTGATCTGTAACATGGAGGGCAGATTAGCATTTTTCAGAGTAGCAGTGATCAAAGGCATACTAGGGGTGATTTTTAACCATTCTGCTGGTACAGCATTGCTTTGGTCATTTTGCAGATGTTTCTTTTGCTGTAAACACATATTAGCTGCTGAAAACTCTCATTTGGGTAACAGATCTGATGCCTTATTTGTCTGGGTATCAGATGTCCAAGCATATTTTTGAGTAATCATAAAGGCCTAAATTAAAGCGTTCCGTGTTGTACTCCGTGGAGAAATGGTACAGTGAGTTAATTTTGGATTCTTTGAGGAATTTAGCTACTTCGACCTAATGGGGGGTTTGGAACCTGCTATTTGCTACATTACCTGTGCGATAGCCTCTTTCAGACTGACGCATCTGGCACATGAGCAATAAAATTATGTCCAATTCGAATCATGTCACACAGTTTTTAATTATTTATATAATATTTAGTAACATTTGCTGTAATTGTTATTCCATACTAGTTTTTCATATTTGAGATTCAGTGGTTTGTTCTTAATGGGTCCTGCTGTTGTAACAAGGGAAAGTTCTATCCTATCCCATGCCATCCCATCTTACCCCATCCCATCCAACCGTATCTCATCCCATCCTATCCTATCCTAACCCATCCCACCCCATCCCATCACATCCCATCCCATCCCATCCCATCACATCCCATTCTATCCTATCCCACCCCATCCCATCCTATCCTATCCTATCCCATCCCACCCCATCCCATCCTATCCTATTCTACCCTATCCCACCCCATCCCATCCCATCCTATCCTATCCTATCCTAAATGTAATACTAATCACAAATCATGTCTATGGATTATGTATGAAGATCATTAGTAACATGAGAGTTTGACTAGTAGCTGCACAGTGCTTTTGTGCTGGAATGGTTTGTTCCAACATAGCAGGCTCTGGAGAAATGGGCTTTAGTGTTAGTCAGGGTGCAGGTTGCTCGTTCACTAAGCGCCTACTAAATGCCTACACATATTTCCAAGTGTCAGTGGTAAAAATACGGGTCTCTCCCACAAAGCGGGCTGGGGATACATCCAAATGGGTGAGTTTTGGACAGTTTTGCTCGTTACCTCCAAGCTGGCCTCCAGGGGAGACCCACCATCTGATCAGCCTGTCAGAACGAGAAGGAAGATGACAAATGACGACTAGGATAATCAGATTTTGCTCAGGGCTCTGATGCCGGTTCAGCCGGCCCTGTTTCTGAGGCATGCGGTAAGGGCTTGGGGTGCGACAGCTGGCTGGGGCTCAGACACAGATGAATAATATTAAAATGATCGGAAAATTGTGTGGGGCAGCAGGACATTATCCATGTTCCGCTAACTGTCACTAATATATAAGCGCAGTGTCCTGCTCTTCTTCAGTGTTTCATTGCTATAGTCATGTGGTTCCTTAATCATCTCCAAGGCCCATGCTTCCTATGTCCAAGGGCCTTAACCTAGCGACGTCCCAGAGCCCTCACCTGCGATATCCCAGAGCCCCCACCTGCGATATCCCAGAGCCCTCACCTGCGATATCCCAGAGCCCCCACCTGCGATTTCCCAGAGCCCTCACCTGCGATATCCCAGAGCCCCCACCTGCGATATCCCAGAGCCCTCACCTGCAATATCCCAGAGCCCTCACCTGCGATATCCCAAAGCACTAACCTGCAATATCCCAAAGCCCTCACCTGCGATATCCCAAAGCCCTCACCTGCGATATCCCAGAGCCCTCACCTGCAATATCCCAAAGCCCCCACCTGCGATATCCCAGAGCTCTCACCTGCGATATCCCAGAGCCCTCACCTGCGATATCCCAAAGCCCTCACCTGCGATATCCCAGAGCCCTCACCTGCAATATCCCAAAGCCCCCACCTGCGATATCCCAGAGCTCTCACCTGCGATATCCCAAAGCCCCCACCTGCGATTTCCCAGAGCCCTTACCTGCGATATCCCAGAGCCCTTACCTGCGATATCCCAAAGCCCCCACCTGCGATATCCCAGAGCCCTCACCTGCAATATCCCAGAGCCCTTACCTGCATTGTTGCTTGCAAAGAGAAGGAAGAGGGCTATGCAGTCTGGTCTCCAGGCTTCTGCTGGCCTCCCAGGTGCCCGGAGGAGGTTCATTCTGCCCCACACTGCCGGGTGCCATCGCTACTCCCAGCATGTATTTCTGGGTGACCTGCAACACCCTACGGCTGATTCATTGTCTCAGCATGGTGTTGAAGGCTCCGGCAATGTGTGGTCCTGAATCGCAGAGGCTGAGTGTTGACTGCATCTCTTCCCCCCTCACTAAGGAATAACAGAGCTATTCCTCACAAATGCTCTTCATCACCTTAGTCAGTTTTTCCAGCTGCGGTAGAAAGCTCTGCTGGACTTGCTATGTGTCCTGTCAGTGTTTTTTACGGTGTTTACAATCTGCACCTGAAAAAGGAGATCTTTTTATGTAACTTTTTGTGAGGGTCAGGTTTTTTGCTGTGTTTTTTTATTCTTTTTATTTTCCATGGGTTGTTTCAAGGGCTGTAGGGTCAGCAAACAGTCCTGCAAGAAACCAAACAGCCAAAGAAAGGCCAGCGAGGTGTTGGCTGTATTTGCCCTGAAGCCAAAGAACAGATGTCCTTTATGGGCTCATGTTCTCTGTCAGAGACTCCAGCTGGGCTGGGTTAAGGTTTGGGGTCCCAGTGATTTTAACAAAGCACTGTAGTGGACGATCTACAGAAACGTATTCTTTAAGAGTAACACTGCTGAAGTTAATTCATTTTGTATACATTTTTTTTTATTTCCATGGGAGATATTTGTAGGTGAAATAACAATTACAGTTTAATTGTCAGTAATAAGTAATTAGTAACAATTACACTTTCAGTATCTCTATAAGTAATTAATAGCAATTACAGTTCCATTATCTGTGATAATTAATAACAATTACAGTTTCATTATCTGTGATAAGTAATTAACTGTAAAGTTTAATTGCCTGGTGTGTGTCATAGGCTGCGACTTCATGTGATCATTTTGCCACCCCTGCAACCACTGGAAATTGGAGGAAATTGGAGGTCTAAAAACCAGAAAGGTGTTTGCAGCAGACTCTCTCTTTTGATGAAATATCACAATTGGCACAGGTGACCATTTTTTTTTTCATAAAACAAGTCCAAGTTTTTTTGAGAAATCTGGAAATCTGCCTCAAAAGGAATTAGATTAATGTATTTTTTGGGGTGGATTTTGCCTTTAAAGCCCAGCTTGGCCTCATTTCAGCCTGGACCTTCATATCTCTGTGGTGGCCCGCATTTGAAGCCCGCTGGTCCAGCTGTTTAAAGCTGCATCTGTCACGGGTGGTAAGATGACAGTCGTAATTGATGTTTACTCAAGTCCTGGCCTTTCATGCCGACGTCCTGCACGCGGTGAAAAAAAGTCAGTGCTCAGCCGGGTGACCACAATCTGCTATGCCCTAAGCTCGTAATGAAGAGGAATAAATTCAAATTTGAATTAGCAAGAGCCAAAAAGTAACTAGGGATAGCACACTAACTTTGAGGTCATTACATTTTCTTCCAGAAAGTATTACTATATTGTGGTGAAACTCGCATTAGAATGAACGATATAGGATAAAATAACATTACAGGGAAGTTGAAACTACAATGATCTCAGTGGATCTAGATAATATTGCTTTCATCATACGTTTCAGGTGGGTTGAGTTATTCCAATAGGACTTAGAGGTCTGAGAATTATAGACTGTGTGAGTTGTGTGTGTGTTTTATTGACTGAATCTTTCACTGGAGCAGAAAGAGAATGCGTGACCATAGACATGACAGTCTTCCTTCCAGTTTCCTGCCATATGGCTACTGGACTGTAGGGTAATTTTATGTAGGGCCCCATTTCACAGGTGTTTACTGCATGAATTTATGCATTTATATGTGGCCATTTGGGTTGCTGTGTTGTTCTGTTGGCTATGACTCAGTTTCTCTGATCAGGAGGTTATTGGTTCAAACCCTGTGTTCCGCAGGGTGATTTTTTCCTGTTGGGTCCTTGGGCCCTTAACCTGATCGCTCCAGGAATTGTCTGACCCCACTTTCTCAAACATGCGCTGCTTTTGATAAAAGCACCCGCTCAATAAAGAAATGAATTTGGTGTGTGCATGATGAAGGTCACCGTTTCTGAAATACGGAGAATGGCTGTATGCATGTGTGTAGCTGAGACTCGGAGGCTTGCAGTTGTACAAATCTGGCCAAAGAAAATGAATCAGGTTAACGTTTGGTTACAGAAAAATGGGACGGTTAAAAAAATATCACTGTATGTCAACAGCCGGTAAAGATTTTTCAAACAGCAAAATTAAGCATAAAATGAGTAATCCTCAGAATGGACTTGGCAGGTCTGTTCCTCTTGTTTTTCGACTCTTTTCCAAGTCTGCGTTATATATTCATTGTCTATCCTTGCTGACTCCCTTTATTGCCCGATTTGGTTTTGGACTCTAAGGCTAGATGGGACCTGTTTCTCCTTGGCAGCCATGGAGTGTTTTAAAAGCATTCCTCAGATTATAGATAGTGAGAAATTAGTATAGAGCGAAGACAACATTGCCAATCTATTAAGCTACATAAACATTTCAGGATTAGCATTCCCTCTGTGTAAATAACACAGCCAAATTAGCCCCTGTTACATTCAAGAGGCTTTGTGCACAGTGGCAGTGCTGGACCGCGAAGCACAGCAGTGAACCCTTCTTTTTATTTGTCAGCATAAATCTGTCCCGTACGGGGAACCCTGTGTTTGTACCTCTGTAACGCTCTCCTTGAGAGAAAAGCTGATCTGGCTTGACGTCAAGGATTCCAGCTCAAAGGCAAGCGTCTCCTTGCAGCCTTGGGAGAGCCGCAGATCTTACCGAATTCACGTTTGTGGGGTCTCTGGAAGACTAAGAAACACCGGGGCTGTGGACTTGGGCGGCAAGTAGTCTGGACATGCATAAGCCACCTCGCTGCTAATGTCACAGCTGCTAATAACTTTCGCCTTGACAGTAGCCTATTTTTAACTGAAATGGCTGGCTAGCTGGAAATTAAATGGCCTGAAGCGAAGAGGTTGTAAGGCGTTTCACTAAAGGTTCATACAAAACTGAAAAGCCTGTGAACCTGTGAAGGACACAAATGGATATTGTTTTGTCAAGGGTGTTTGAGAGAGCTCACGCTGCAGAGTGTTTACCATGGAGCCTAATGACATTAGAAACTTTCCACAAAAACGCGAACATTAGAAACATCTATATTTTAGCTTGTGCATGGCATCTTTCTCCTGGTGCTCTTCTGTGTCTAATTTCAGAAGTTAGGAGCAGTAGTGCTACAGGGGGGTACTTTAGAATCCTGGCTAATCTGTGATGTGTTTGGAAGGTACTGCTCAGAGGTGCCTCAAAGGTTATGGATAGAAAGGGTACTGTCTTCCAGTCTACTAGTGAACTGCTCCCTTGTCTTCACCCCCTGTTTGCCCCCCCCGACCCCCCACATTGAGCCAAGTAGAGGCCCTGGGAAGCACTTTGCATTAAATTGTTCAGTTCTAATCAACGGAGCTTGGAAACATTTATCCAGGCAAAAGTGGCCAGCAGAGTGCCCACCGTTCAGTGGGATGACATCATCAACTTGACAGATCTCGACAAATGCACACACCCCCCCCCCCCCCCCCCCCCCCCCCCCCCCCCCCCACCCCCCCCCCCCCCGCCCCCCCCCCCCCCCCCCCCCAAAAAACCCCCACCCTCTCCTTTCCCCCAAACCACCCCCCCCCCCCACC
>JAODKM010000008.1:12301098-12345179 GCA_026780845.1 Petrocephalus sullivani | reverse complement strand
CCGATCCGGACCCGTTTTGCGGATCTGTTCCGGAGCCTCTGATACCTCCGGTGCGGAGTCATTTTGCTATCTGGGAAATGTATTATTTAGGAGGGAAAGAGTAGATAATGTAAATTCCACAACCTTGACGCCACAAAATGTTTTTGATGTAGCAGACCCAAATAGAGGGCGAAAAACGTACAGGCGAGGGGTCGAATCACTTTAATAAAGGAAATTTACAGGACACGGCTACAGGGTAACAGAACACATGCATTACAGAGTAACGATATTTACAATGAACATGAACACAGGAATACACATATTAATTTACACTATTTAAAGGTACGCGCAGTGCGGTGCAAAGCATGCCGGGTAACTGCTTGACGTACGGTATATAGTGCTGACCAAGCCAGTGGCGTCATCAGCCAGTCGTGGACAGCGGGTGTTCCTTGTGTATAATGATATTTAAGTTCTAGTCCTCGAATATGACGTCTTCGGAGCTCGTGAAATCCCCAAAATGCTACTTTTGGTCTTAGTGCACAATATAAGATTTTATGGAAATTCTCGGGCTCCGTAATGAAGTCGTCTGCCTGCTAATTTAAAACCTCCATTGAATAAGTGTTTGAGAAAAAGTTTTACGGAGCAGCAAACACAATTCATAAAAATCTACTTACTTCTTAGAATGTCTTACAAAGACGTTCTTGGTACACCGCGTGCCCGCGCATTCTGGCACTCTCGAATCAGTGACGATCGAGGGATTTTTTTTAAATAAAGAACGGCTTTATTGAACGACCTGCAAAAGTGTAGATTGAACACAGTCCATTTTAGCAGGGGGGGGGGGATGATTTTGGCAATGTGACTTTTCCCTATCTCTGGATTGGAAGGTCAGACTGGCTTCAAATTTGCTCTGTTTGCATCTCCCTACTGCCAGATTATGCCCTGGAAATTGCAAAAATGTAGCTGCAACAAAGTCCATTTTTGTTGGGGGGGTGATTTACTATCCAGTGTGATGGCTGGGTACTATCGCCCATTTGGAACAAATTTTGCCTCTGTTGTGTTGCCCTTGACTGAGTTGCTGTGTTTGAGTGGTATGAACTTTGATTGAGGCAGTGAACCTGTGTTGGCGGCTCCCGATTTTACCCATCCTTTTTAATTGGATGCCTCTCACACAGGTGCTGTGTTAAGGCAGGAAAATGAGTTGGGTGTGGACCATCCAATTAGTTTTTATTCCAAGAAATTCAACAAACACAAACTGAATTACAGTATCGTTGAGAAGGAGGCAAAAGCAGTGGTTCTGGCCCTTAAGCATTTTGATGTGTACTTGAGCTCCCATGCTGGACAGTACACACTGACCATAGCCCTTTAGTTTTCATCCACAGAATGAGTAATACAAACCGACGTTTGATTCGTTGAGCCCTGTTTCTTCAACCCTTTGACCTAGCAATTGTGCACAAAAAGGGGACTGAGAATCTTGTTGCTGATGCCTTAACACGGGTATGTGGACACTAACCTGCGAGCACTTCAGTTTTCTTTGGTAGGAAGGTGTTATAGGGTTGATTGTAGTCTTTTCTCTCTCTCTTTCTCTCTGTTCCCCTCCTGTCCTACAGGGGGCAGTATGATATCTGGAAGGACGTCCTGAGAGATTATAAAGGTCCGATTGAGAAGACTGAGAAGAGTGATGATTGTGCTTGTGTTTCTCTGCTGTGCTTTGCTGTGCTGTTGTGCTGTGGGGTTATTGTGCTTTGGTCTTTCCTCAATGTTTGTGTTTGATTCATTTGGTAATACGGTGTGCATTTTTGTTGATATTGTTTGCATTTTTGTCCATCACTGCTGGAAGGGAGTGAGCACTGTTTCATTTGTACATCTTTTGTTTCTGTTTTTGTGTAGTTAGGGAGATAAATAAAATAAAATACATACAACGACCCTTTCTTTTTGGTAGGTAAGTGTAGTGTGTGTTGGGTGGAGACAGTTTGGGATTTTGTTTGTTATTTTGCCCTAACTTGCCCCGGGCATGACTATTTTGTCTTATATACATGTGTAGGTTATGTTTGTAGTTAGTGGGTAAAGCACAATAAACTATACAGCACTTGTGGTGACTTATAGTAGTGTGTTGATTTTCTTTTAGGGACCCAGTGTTGTTTATGTGTCGTACCCATGGGGACGTAATATGTACACTGAGGTAAATTGACTATGGCTGGGGCTAATTAAGTAATCAAGTATTACAAAAGTCATGTACTTCAAGCTCAAATGAGTGGGCAAAATATATATCCTACAGGAAACCACATGAATGTAATATACATGTCATGACACGCGTGCCGGGTGTGGAGTGGTGAAGTAGGATCAGGACTCCAACAGGTAAGGCAAACAAGCATTGAATGGGATCACACAAAGAACAGCACACGAGGAGGAGGAGGCGAGGAGGAAGGTGAAGGTGGACACCGGCGAAGGCGAGGAGGAAGGTGAAGGGGACACCGGCGAAGGTGAGGAGGAAGGTAAAGCCATGGCAGGCGACGGCGGAGCCACAGCCAGCGAAGGAAGCAGGGGTACCTGCAGGCGACGGACGAGACGCCGGAGGCAGGGCTGACGGCGACGGACGAGGTACTGGAGAGGGACCCACAGGCGACAGCCGAGCAGGGGTCCAGGGTGAGCCAGGGGGCAGGGCGGGCAATAACCGGCCCGACGCAAGTGTCCCTGTCCCTTCCGGGAAATGGAGAGGTGGGGCCACCGCCGGGATTTGCCCCGCTCCAGGCAAGATGGAGGAGTCACGTCCCCGATGGAGTCTACGGGGCCCATCAGGGCAAGCCCCGAGGGGTCCCAATCAAGCTCCCCCTCCTCCAAGGAAGAAGGAATGGGGTCGGGATCTGGGACTGGAACCTCTGGAGCTGGAACCAGAACTTCAGGGACAGGAACCTCAGGGGCAGGGACCTCTGGAACCTCCTAGACGTGGACCGGAGCCGGGACGTGGACTGGACCTGGGACGGGGACCTCAGGGACTGGACAGGGGCGTGGTGGCTCCATCTCCTGGACCGGACGGGGGAGTAGCAGGCAACTCCGGAGGGCGGTCACCCAGCAGGCTAAGGTGCTCTCTCAGCGATGTCTGTATAGGCATCAGCACCTCTGGGGAGGAAGCTGGGGTGACGGCTGCCAAAGCCTGCTCTAGGTGGGCCAGGGACTGAGCAGCACCGGGAGCGGCTTGCAATGCCGGATCGTCCATTAATTGGAAAGTTAGTCCCTGTAGGGCGAAATATTCAGTCAGGAGCCTGGGGAACCGGAACTAGAGCAGGAGGCACGGGAACTAGAGCAGGAGCCACGGGAACTGGAGCAGGGAGCATGGGAGCAGGAGCCGCCTTCCTGGAGATTTTAGGGACTCGTGGGATGGCGTCCCTAACAGACCTGGCCCCTTTAAGGGCCAGGCTTGTTCCCTGGAAGGGGTAAGCTGCCAGCAGGGGTGACTTGGTGGCGTCGTCGAGGAAACGCATGTGCGCCTGCTGCGCGGCATGCTGAGCAGCGAGGGCAGTGTTAAAAGAGAACACCGCCGGGTTCAGGATCGGGAGGGGCTCCTCCCGAACCGCAGCAGGGTCAACAGCGGAGAGGGAGACGGCCCCTAGGAAGACTTCCGGGGTCTTCACTCATCTCCAGCTCTCCCACCTTCTCCCTGCTTCACGTGGTGGGGCTGGAGGCACCTCGGGGAGGTCCGATAGCAGATCGGCAAGCTCTCCAGACCGAAATACACAGCACTAAGTTCACACGAGGTCAATGAGGGGCCATGACACACAGGAGGATCGGATGAGCATGGCGTGACAATACATTTGCATGACAGAACATTTTCTATTTGATGTTCTACAGGAACTTTTATCTCTTTTGCATTAGCATTCATTCTTAAAAAAAAAATAAAAAAAATCTCCCCAGATCACAGTCTTCAATGTTGAGGACCTGGCAGTTGATGTGGACTGTTGGTTCAGGGCTACATTGGCGTTATTTTGGAAGCAACTTTATTGGAAGCAAGTTTTGGTTTAGTTGGTTTTGGCTTGAATTAAATGGTACAATGTATATATTATTGTATATATTATAATATATATATATATATAAAATATATTAATAATATATTATTTTGTTATTGACAAATGTGAAACAGTTGGAAGGAATCTATTTAGTATGGCTCCTGCTGAAAATATTACATTTTAATATGAAAATCATATGAGCATATTAATGTTGCAAAATACATTCCTTCCTGTTGAGTTTTTTGATGTGCCTATTTCCATTTTTCACAGATGAGAAACAAGCTAGATGTCACATTGCGTGCAATGTTTGAGGACCCAATGATAGAGACCCAGTTTTACCTTCTCTTCCAATGGCAAGAAGGTCCTCCTTGAGTCCTTCATGATCATGTACATAACACTTAATGTTGCATGTTCGCATCAACCCATCACCATTTTCACAGTTGCACATATTTTCCCAAGCATTATTGTAAACACTTATGCTGTAGTGTAGTTATAATGGCTAATAATGGCCAAGTCAGTCAAGGGCAACACAACAAAGGCAAAATTTCTTCCAAATGGGCGATAGTACCCAGCCATCCTAAGAAACTGTTTTGTATGAGGCTCTGGATAAACTGTAATCACACAAATTTTACCGACTAGGGTATGAACTTTTCCTTGACCTACCTCTTTCTCCAAGTAGGTCACAGTAGCCTTGGCAAAGTCATACTTTGCCAGGTTAAGTGTTAAACAGGCCACATCAAACTGTTGGAATACCTGCTGGAGAGTTGCTATATGATCTGACCAAGAACTGGAATAGACCACCACATCATCAAGATACTCAGAAAAGTCTGCCAAATTAAGAACCAAAATATTCTGTGTGCATACATTTTGAGCCCCTGTGCATTAATACTTGCTAGAGTAGCTCTTTACTGCTGTGGCAGCCTTAAGTCTTTTGAAATCAGACAGTTCCAGCTTTGCACATTGTTCTGCAGTGTTTTTCCCCATTCCGCTTGGTAGAATTTATATTCATCATCTAGGCTGAGTGGATGGTGATCTGGGACTATAGTGCCTCAGATTGTTAGTAGGACTTTGATCAGGTCTTTTACTGCGACATTCTACAATATTCACTTTACAATTTTTGAGCTACTCCAGTGGTACTTTGGTCTTCTGCCTCGGGTTTTCAAGGGAACTAAATACTTTTGAGGGCAGTTTGTTTGATTCTGTGTTTTCTTACAAAGTAAGGCTTTGGAATTGCAGTAAATGTTTTTTGTATACTCAAGATTAGGTTTTTCATCAAGAAACTGATGTCAACATTCCTGAAGCCAGGAGGTTGGGATCGTAACATTTTACACAGCATCACAAATATTTTGGAAATGGAATTCTATGCAGTACATTATTTATATATTTATGTCCTTTCATACTGTGCTTATGTGTTTATTGTCTCATCCTGTCTATAACGAATGAACAAACTAACCCCAGTATCTAAGAGCTACTATTCTAAAAATAAGAGTCCACTATCTGTCTCACTTGTATGATATTTTGGACAAAGTGTCAGTGAAAGAAAGAAATGGCTGCCTTATGCTTGTTATTAGCTAATTTACAAATTAAAACATATGTACTGTGATGAACAAACTCAAGAGTGTTAAAAAATGATGTTACGACACATTGTCACATTTTTTATCATGAAGATGGTGAAGAATGTTCAAACCATACTGTTATGTAATATACTGCTCAGATGTTTGTTTCTTGAATTACTCGTTCCGCAAAAAGCTAATCCCTGCTATAATAAGTGGTTTCCTCAGTGTAACTGAGCTACGGTATTAAGCCTGGAGTACTTTTCCATTTTAGCCAATGGTTGAACAAGTCAGGGGATGGTATACAGGGGATAGCGTGGAGATACAAGGATTATTAAAACAGGCTGATTGAGAGGTCAGCTGGCCCCGCCACAGACTGGTTAGGTGCCATTAGTCATTAGCATGGATAAAGTGACAGGCAGAACTAGGAGAACTAGCAAGTGTGTGGAGCTCAAAAGTTGGGAGTGAGAGCAGTCCTAAATGGGATTTCCCCTGGGTTTATTTTTATTTTTCTTTAAATGATGATAGCCATGTAATCTTTAAGTTGATGCGGTACGTAAGTACCAGTGAGCCTGATCAATGCAGGGAGAAGATCGGGAAGCTGCATACCGATTTTGCCAGGAATATAAGTTCAGAAGCAGAGGAGCTCGATTAAACAATCCAGTGCAGGAGGCAGCGTGCTTGAGCGGTGCCTTCTCTTTGCCGACGATGAGGGAAACAACCACTGCTCTGTGGTTCATGGGAGATGTACAGTATGTGGCATGTATTAAATATGACACTGATGAAAGTCCCTTACGCTTGGGAATGGAGTGGCAAGTTTTGAGAATTATACAAATATGTTTCCGTTTTTATGATGGCTATTTGCATATACTCCAGAATGTTATCAAGAATGATCAGATGAATGGCACCTAAATCAACCATTTATCGGATCACCAAGAACTTCAAAGAGAGAGGTTCAATTGTTGAACTGGTGGATCAGGGCACCACCAGTGCAGAGCAACAGGCTGGTGTAAGTGCATCTGCATGCACAGTGAGGTGAAGACTTCTGGAGGATGGCCTGGTGTCAAGAAAGGCAGTGAAGAAGCCATCAAGGATAGACTGATATTCTGCAAAAAGTACAGGGATTGGACTGCTGAGGATTGGGTATCTGGGTCTCTGATGAAGCCACTTACCGATTGTTTGGGGCACCTGAAAAAATTATTATCTAGAGAAGAAAAGATGAGTGCTACCATCAATCCTGTGTCATGCTAGCAGTAAAGCATCTTGAGACCATTCATGTGTGGGGTTGCTTCTAATCCAAGGTAGTGGGCTCACTCACAATTTTGCACACAACCATGAGTAAAGAGTGGTACCAAACCATCCTCTGGGAGCAACTTCTCCCAACCATCCAAGAGTGGTTTGGTGAAGAACCATGCCTTTTCCAGCATGATGGCGCACAATGCCATAGGGCAAAAGTGATAACTAAGTGGCTTGGGGAACAAAACATTGAAATTTTGGGTCCATGGCCAGGTAACTCCCCAGACCATAATGCAATTGAGAACTTGTGGTCAGTCCTCAAGAGGTGGGTGGACAAACAAAAACCCACAAATGCTGACAAACTCCAAAGACTGCAAGAATGGGTTACCGTCAGTCAGGATTTGGCCCAGAAGTTGATTGACAGCATGCTAGGGCGAATTGCAGAGGTCTTGAAAATGAAGGGCCAACACTGTAAATATTGACTCTTTGAATAAACTTGATGTGACGTGTGTCTTTAAAATCCTTTGAAACTTGCTTGTCCTACCAAATGCTTGTAATTATACTTCAGTACACCATAGAAGCATTGACAAAAATATCTAAAAACACTGAAGCAGGAAACTTTGTGACAACCAATATTTGTCTCATACTCAGCTGGAAATGGATGCTTCTGGGCTGCATTCATTTCACTCATGGGATTTGGGGCACGCTGAAAGGCATGCTTATTCTATCCACCCGTCATTTCCACCCATTTAAATAACGCCTTTCATAAAAATGACATCACCTTCAAAACAATTCCATATGACATGCTACTAAATTCCATAGCTATTGTCACTGAAGCCTCAGGCATATGGGCAATAACCGACATTCATAGTTTCTGATATCTCATCTGCAAACAAGCACACGTTAACGGGCTGATACTCGTATGAATGGTTTGTTGGCTATAGCTGTAATAAAATCAAGGTGGCACATTCAATTAAATATCTGCCCTTTTAGTTGTAAAGATTTAGACTGATATAAAAAATATTGAGAGTTTTAGCACATGTATTTCCATGTGCAAGCTCGATTTAATATACAAACAAACAAACTAACAGCGCAGGAGGAAGACGAGCCTCCCTCACTATGCACCCCTGTCACGCGACAGGTACTGTACGTTACGTCACAGCGGGGCCGAAAAGGGCGGAGGGTGTTTAGCTGGGAGAAGTAACGAGTTATCATAAATGTACAATCACGATCTAGCTTAATTAAGAAAAAAGGACAGATAATACACTATCGCATTCTTGCTTGTCTGTTTTATCTACCTTTTTCTCTAATCGGTCTGAAACTGTAGTTTTACCTGCAGTTATACCTGCAGAGTTAGACACCTGAGTTTTACAGGTCTGTTTGGTTACTTTTTGCTAATGAAGTGTTAGGCATTTTTGGATTCTGTCTGGGAGTATTAACAATAGCAAGGGGATGAGCGCAGTTAAATATCAAAACGAGGTAAGTGTTTCTTTTTAAAAATGTGTATCTGTTTTATCACTTGCCTCCGATTTACCCTTCCTGTCTTCTGATGTGACTGCAAACAAAACAAAATTTCTCTGAAAACACATCCGAGTTTCTGGAGAGCCCTGTTTAAGGTGGAGCTGTAACTGACGCCGCGATTGTACAGACGTCAGATTTCGCCTGTTGGAAGTAATTTTCTTTTAAAATGACACCTTAATAACTATATATGTTTTAATAACCTTATGTTTTCGGTTAAATGTATTGTTCACAGATGAAACCTGCAGAATAGAACTATAAAAATTCTTCATCAAGTATATTAAAACATTTCCAAAATGAATGACCGATTTTATGTTGATGATACAAATCATGTTTTTTTGGATGATTTTCATTTTGCTGCACATGGTCGAAAATGTAATATAATACACCTAATTTGTACTTTATTATGTACTGTAAATAGGGCAACATGGTGGCCTCACACCTGAAGGGTTTTGGTACCCTCTACGTATGTGTGTGTGGAGCTTGTGTGTGCTCTCATAATGCTCTCTTTCAAGAAATCATTTTAGATGATGGGTTATATAATGTATATTGCCCATGGTGAGTGAGCTCTATGATGGGTTTGCTTTCAGGGGTGGACACTTTGCTTTACAGGTGGTATGGGAAATGCGTAGATGTGGTATAATTAGTTTGGGCTGCTCAGTGTTGTATTGTTTTTGTGGTTTGAAATATTAATTCTGCAGAAATAATATTGATATACTAATACACCTGACTTGGGCTCAGTAAGATCTAAACAGAAAGTAAACTGAACACTCAATACTGAAAGTTTGTTGTGATGTCTATGTTTTAGTGCTGTCAAACAATAAAAATTTTGAATCAGATTAATCACAGGGTTGCTGTGGATTAATCACGATCATTTTTAATCTATATTAATCGCATTTCATTTTGCATGAGCAAACAGACTCCAGAAAAAAGGGGATATATATGCACATAACATTTATTGAACATCTTGAACATTCATGTTAACAAAAAACTCTCTCTAAACATTTATCCACATTAATGTGGCCCTGTTACTCGTGAGCAACTCCTCATCTGATTCTGAATCTAAGCCCATCTGTAAAAGGCTCATCTTCACAAGTCTGTCGAGGTGGGCATTGTTCATGTCTTCCAAGTGTGGTCCACACCTCCTCTCTGTCACTCTTGGGGAGGCACTTGAAAGTCCTTGAAACGAGGATCCAAAGCTGTTGCAGTCTTGAGCCATTCATTGTTGATATAGTTTTGTTGAGGTTAGGTCTTCTTGTTTTAAACCTAGCTACATGGTCATCATCAGAGGTTCCCATCACACAATGCAGGTGGCAGAGGGCAGGCAGTACCACTGGGCAGGAAATGTAGGCTTCCTCACCCAGAATCTCAGTTACATACCTGTAGTGAAAACACACAGAATGGTTATTAAAACAAGAAATGGATTTTCTTTAGTCAATTCATTTTATTTCAGCCTAAACTGTATATAGATTGCTTATTTGCAGGGCTCCAGAAGAGACTCCAGTTTCTGCAGTTTGTCCCATTCGTGTGGCGTCAGCATGACAAGTTTGCGGCTCTAGTGGTTGCTTTAATTGCTGCTTGATTGCGATACAATCAGTCCCTACATTTGTGATTTTTCCTTCAATTTCCCACTCACATGCCACTGTTAAGAAATGGTCAGCACATGCCTTTGCGAAGTGACGGTCCTCTGTCCTCATTATCTCAATGCAAACGGCTTTAATTCCCATGCAGCAGTAATTAGATGTGCAGTAACACCTAGTTACTGTTACTCACAGAAGTCCAGTAGTCACCTGTCAGGGCGACATGTTTGGCTACAGCTAAATCCTCGTACTTTTTTTCCTTTTCAGTTTCATACAGCCCATGAATTTTTGACATTATTGTGCTTCATGTTATACAATGCATCTTGAGAGGCAACTTGCAAAACCTTTGTATAGCCCGTGTCCTCAACGATATTAATAGGTCTGTAGTTTGTTGCAATCCACTTGGCAACTGTGTCAGTCAATTTGTCCAAGGTAGACTTACTGAGGCTCCGTGAGAGTGGTTTGTTGCAAGCTGGACGACGCGTTAGCCAAAGTGCTAGCAGCATCCCCGACTAATGCATGCTTCACGTTAATGTGGTATTTTAAGCTGGAAGTGCTTTGGTGAAAAGAAAATTCCTTCCTGCACAATGTGCATAATACTTTGTCGGTCGACTGTCCCGTCTTGTTTTTTTTTTGTCATTCTGCGCTGCAGATGGGTTAATTGCGTTAAAAATTTTAATCAGATTAATCATGATAACGGATTAATCCGCGTTAACGCGTTAATTTTGACAGCCCTATTATTTTTCTTTTTTTTCGGTTAAATTCTGAAAGCAGATTAACTTCCAGCTACACACATTGCATCCTTTTGTGATTTAAATTAACCAAATTTTGTTTTTAGGCTAAGTACATGCCAAACTATAATCGCCTATAATCGAGTCTTCATGAAAAGTATAATTAAAAAATCACAGATGTGTGATGCCTCCCAGAATGGTCTTCATAATCAACATAATCATGAATGGATTAGCATGTACTGAAGATGAATATATGGCTACATAACTCAAGTATATGTAAAACAGAAAACTCTACAGCAGGGGTCCCTGCACTTTTTGGCATGCATGACCAGGT
Organism: Petrocephalus sullivani; assembly: GCA_026780845.1. NCBI lineage: Eukaryota > Metazoa > Chordata > Actinopteri > Osteoglossiformes > Mormyridae > Petrocephalus > Petrocephalus sullivani. The sequence continues at coordinate 12,334,247 of JAODKM010000008.1, read as the reverse complement.
CAGAATGGGCTACATACAGCAACAACTACATTAAATATATATATTTGTGATTTGTGTATTTGTGTGTGTGTATATATATATATATATATACACACGTGTGTGTGTGTGTGTGTGTATATATATATATATATATATATATATAAAGGAGTAAATGTTGGTGAACCTTGCATCACTGCATGAACCCTTATTACAGCTCTATACAATAGAAGGCTAGATGGGTCACTTTGCTCGCTGGAGTTTTGCTTTCGCAGTGCTTTCGCATTTTCTGCTTGGTGACCCGTGTGATCTTCAAGACACGTCACAAGTGAAGCGATCTAAGTAGTTCTCATGGTAACCTAATGTTACAAAGTTATAACCGACAGCAAACTGGCCGCCCGTTACGTCGGTCAAGTGGCAAATGCCAAAGGGAGAATAGATGATAGGCTAATCATCGTGCAATCTACCTGCACTACCTTTGCCTTTGACATTGAAGAAATATTGGAGGGATATATGAGTATCACTGGGTGTCCCATCAAAAGTGATACCACTCCTGAGTGGGATGTGAAAAGACTCAGACACAGGTCTTACACCTTGGAGGCTGCAGCCCAAAGTGTGTTACTGGTAGGCCAAAGCAAGGCTTCTAGGGCCATCAAACAGATCTTCAATGACTACTGAAAGAAGATTTGTAGACTGGGGCTGGCCACCTGTGGATTTGGGGGCTTTCATCAACACCAGTTTTGACAGCAGCTGTTTTGCCTGAGGCTAGCTAGCCCATGGTGTATTTCCAGCTCTGGGTTTCTAAGGGTCTGCTTTGTATTTTAATTTGCAAATATCATTTGAGTAGATTGGATTTGGAGAAATTAACCCTTTCTCTACTCTGGAGCTAGTGGGAGGTGTCTTATGACTGCCATGTGGATAGGTGAAGAAAATTGAAGAAATTCACTATGACATACTTGCATATTTTCGTGCCATGCCCTTCCATATTTATGAAACCAATAATTTTCTCACACTAGTCTGGAATACCTCCATCTAACATGTCTGTTGAGAACATGTCACATGGTGATTTCCTTTGGGCAATCTGGTATGATTTTAAATAGGTTTCACAGAGACTGCTATAATACAGCAGTCATATGATGTGATAGGCTGCCTCGGGATCATTCCTAGACGTGTGCTCAGCTGGAAATGGGCAGAACAAAACCAGAGATCAGCTTATCCTCTTTAGTTCAGAAGGTTGTAGTTGTTTTTGTCTTTCTAATAGGCATTCAGTTCTGAAACAGAACATGCATATTATTCTGTGTGATTAAGCATGTCATTGCATTGACTGTGAAGCTGATTCTCATTCAGAGTACGCCAGTGAAGAAACAATGACAATGGGTTAGGCAGGTGTTATAAACTGCACCACAAATCTAACAGAATTGAACCTTCTGCATCCCCAGCTGCAAGGTGAGGTGTCATGATGACACAGGCACATTATCGATATAATGTTTCCAGTTGTATGGCCTCGTCTCTGAAGCAGCCGTTTGAGAAAAAGGTCGCCGTGCCAAAGAGGGGAAGTCGAGACTTCTTTCCGATACGGCTCCCTAGTTCCCACCCTGCTGTGCAGCGGAAGGTGCAACGGTGATGCAAGATTGGGAAGAGCAGCCGCCCGACTCTGCAGCCGGAGACCGGAAAGCATGCTGCAGTGGCAGGTCTGTGATAAGGGTGGGCATTTTGCTATAGACTGCAGATCTGATTCACACTAAAATTCCTGACCCAAGCTCGCTACAGGAAAATGGGCAAAGGTCCATTGAAAGGGGGCCATGCAGACCTAAGCAAAATGGCCATTAGCCAATGGCGGTTAGCTCCTTGGGCACAGCCAGTCTGCATGTGTCTCGGGGCATTTCTGGGTACCAGAATAAATACTCTGATTTAACTGGCGCTCAAACTGGGCTAACCAAGTCAAGGGACCCTTACGCAGCATTTCATAGTTAGGGATCCTAACCAAACTGGAAACTATGTTCGACTATTCGAACTGAATTGTATATGCACATCATCCTCATAATCAGCCTGGGTTTAGAGACTGTAATTTCATTGTGGCATGCAGTGAAAACAAGTGCATTATTAGTTGTCTTTCCCTGTGAGCTGTGGGAGTTGTATTTGACAAATATGTACTCAGGATATATGTAATATGTAGGGCCTCTCAAAAGAACAGAACTGGGTACAGAGAACAAGTTGCCCCATCAGAGAGCCAGTCACACAGGCCAAACCTGTGAAATTCAGCTAGTCTGTACATTATAAGGCCATGTCTCTGATGCTTTGGAGCAACTGTCAGGGAAACGATGAACATCTTTTGGCAGGGGAGCTGGCAAAATTGCTTGTTCCATCTAGCTGAAGACTCCTACTGCTTGAGAAGCTGAAGGAAGCAGAGGATGGTGGAGATGCCCTTCTCTTCAACTGTCCCATAGCTTGGCTAGGTGTACTGGAGAGAAGGGAGTAAACTTTCATATGGACCACAAATGGCCAGATGCAGTTTACATGCAAGGATGCCTGTGCTCTCCCATAAATCAGTCAGTTTCTCCTGGATCTTAGACACACTTCTTATGTAGTGGCATTCTGCTTAGCAACTGAGATCATATATCCTTGTCTGAGAAGTGCTTTTACCTTTGGCAGGTTTAAAGGAGTAAATGGGCTATGTAATATTCTCGCCACATTCAGGTGCCTAATGGGAATGCCTGGGAGTCAGTGTTTCCCAGCCCTGGGGACCCCCTGACCGGCCACCTTTTTGAAAACACAGAGTTAGATGACCTGCTGCTCTGTGCTTGGAGTTTCATCTCGGCATATGGGAAAAAAAACTGAAGGCATCATTATGCCTCAAACCTAATCTCAGCTCACATAGCAATCACAAGAACACCATCTCCTTATCATGCTTTTGACTACTGTAGATCATTTTAAAATACGGTCAAAAATGTTCCCTGAAACCCAAAAGAACAAAAGGAATACTTTTGTTTTTGTCGGCGTTTTGTTTGTTCAAAAATCATTAATGTTAGATGAGCTCAAACTGTAAATGCTAAAATCACAGAAGATATATTTCTTACCTACCTTTTTGACTTAAGTAAAACATGACCTGTTCATCTCAGAGTCGTTTTGGTATACTGTACAAAACATGAAACCGTATCATTTCATCACAGTAAAAACAACTTTAAATGCATTCTGGCAAGGCATTCCTGAAAATTGAAATACTTTTTTGCTTTTTTTTTCTTTCACAGAAAGCACCTGCATGTAAGCCATTATATTTTGTGGTTGTGGTAGTAATGTGGGGGGGGGGGGGGGGGGGGCGGTTTGCATACATTACATACCAAATGTCCTCACAATGTGACGATAATCTGTTATTTTGCCATTGTGGGGGCCACTTTTTTTGGTCCCCACAAGGAAAACTCGAGTTTTATTAAAATCTATGACTGCTATCAAAAAAATGCCAAAAGTCGTGCTTGGTTACATATGGTTAGGGTTTGGGCTGGTAGTGGTTAAGGTTGTCATTTTTGGGATGAGAGTTTTGCCTGTAGAAATTAATGGCAGAATGGGAGAAATGGACGGTTCCCACAAAGATATGGAAACAAATGTGTGTGAGTGATTTAAAGATAATGGTTGGCTCCAGTGTGGGGCTGGTTGTTGACTGCAAGTAATTCTGTCTTTTAACAGTTTGATTTATCACACCCCTCTAGTGTTGTTAATGTCACGGCGAGTTCATGTACAGTGCTGCAGTCTCCCAGTCAGACTCTGTGTGGCCTCCCGGCTGCCTGTCCAGGGGAATGATGCTGTAAAGTTTTACTTGGTATCTTTGCGGAGGAGCTATGTTTCACACAGTGACACCTGGCTGTTGCCTAAACTGTAAACGACAATGGAAGAAATGCTGGTTTTTAAGATTACTGCAGTGACTGCGTGGGCGGCTTGTTTCTGGCTCCGAAAGTGTGCTTTGAGAAGTGAAGAAAGGAGTTCTGGGAGAACTGGGAATTCTGATGTTATATCCAGGATGAGGTGGGAAAAATTATAGGCCAGTCAGTCTCTGAAATGGTGTGCTGCAACCCTTAGAGCCAAAACCCAGGATCTGAGCTTGGAGAGGTTGACTGGAGGACAGAGGAAGAGTTCAAATGGGGCTAAACTTCACAGCTGACATCTGATCCAGGACCTGCCACAATGGCACCAATATCCTAAGGAACCCAACATAGTTCACAATTTCAATCACTTCCCTTAATCGACTGATTTACCAGGTTTAGTAGGTGTGTTTGAGTAGGGAAATCTTGCAAACTGGCTCTCCAGAACTGCAGTTAGGCAACCATGCACTAGCGTGTGCTGCTCGAGGGCGGCCAGCTGCCTAGTGAAAGACTCTCTCCCTGATGCCAGCAGATGGCACTGACTACAGACTTGGCATGAAAATGTACTTACTGGCCCTTTCCCCAGCATGCCTTGGGTTTAAGAGCGGGCCTGCGCTGTCTCCTCTGCATTCACTTTTGTATTGTCCGGGTGACAGCTTAAAGTGATTCGTACTCACTAGTAAAGGAGTCTGACTCTGGAGTGGGGCCCTGAAGGTGAACTGTACAGCAAGCTCATGAACCTGAATTGCTTATTTTTATTTGTATGTTGGGTGTATCGGTGTATTAAGCTGTGTGATCCTCAGCTTTGTGCTGGCTGTTTGACCATAATCTGTTTCCTCCCTGCAGGATGAGCTGTGTAAGGATGGGATCCTAGACCAACATTATCGCCTGGAAGGTAGGCTCCCTGCACTGTTAAAATGGACCTTTTTCAATCGTAGATCTAGAATTTTTATTTTTTTTTAAGCAGGGCCAACCTTATATTATCCAATGATGTTTTGAATTGGTGAGTGACAGGAGAAGGGGGACTTTGGGGCCCAATTAGCTTTCAGATAGGGAGTGTGGCCCCACCCTGGTGGTGGGGTCAGGGTGAGGGCCTGAAATCTGGGCTCCTCCCTTCTCTCACACCAGGATGGCCCCCACAGCTGGGACAGGCCGTCTGTTGATTACACCCCTTAATGCTTGAAGGTAGCAGGCAGTAGCTTTGAAAGGTGTGACTTGAATAAGGGCTTTTATTTTTCTGTCGTAACTGCTAGGCCGTCCCACGCACTCATGCCTACCGGGCGCCCTGTGCACTCTGTAGCAAGACAAGTACCCTTTGTTATCCACAGGCAACAGACTTGGCATCTGTTGTTCATGAAAGGCCTTTCAGCTAGAGAAGCAGAAATATTGAGTGCATCTGTGTGTCCCGGTGTGGGTGGGGGTCGGGGGGCTGGGACTGAGGTAGGGGGGAAGAGGTTGACCTGTGAGTTGGGGAAGTAGCTGTCCCATAGATGAGTGCAGTGCCTTGTAGGTGTGTGTGTGTGTCTACAGGTTTTGCAGTACTTGTGAGGACCAAAAGACCGGAAATTCTCAAAAAAACATGACTAGTGAGGTCGGTTTTTCCGACATTTTATAAAAATCTGTGAATGCAATCAAAGTAATAAGGCCAAAAATCTTATATTTTGAGCTGATACTTATCGTTAACATTAGGCCTGGGTGGGGGGTTAAGGGTGTTGTGATTAGGGTTAAGGTTTTTCCTATAGAAATGAATGGATGATTGTCACTAGGATAGGAATATAAGCGTTTGTGTGAGTGCGTGCCAGTGTGTTGGCTTCCAGCTTGAACCTACAGCTCTGAGAAATCGGTGGGTTGTGATATGGGAAGTTGGGCCAGCAAAATAAGCAAGGAGAAAATGCATAAGAAGACTCCAGAGGCAAAGCACACTGATTCACAGCTCTTTTTCCCTGGTGGATGTGAAGGTTGCGGGTAATGCAGATTGGTCAATCTGCTTCTCCAGATGCACAAACGTAGCAAGTTGAAAGGTCCTTCTCTGCTTCTGTAAGGATCAGGCTGTCGTTCCTCAGCCCTGTCTAGTACTAGGACGGTCTTGGATGTTACTTGTCTGAAATGTGCCTCCGTGTGTGGATGGCCTCTGCGATTGGCTCTGACAGTCGAGAGGCTGGTCGAGGTCCAGTCTGTGTGCATCTCCCAAAGATTAAAAAAAAAGAATGCAGGGGGTCCCGTTTCCAGCGGAGAGGAAGGGACAGATTCCCTTTGATCTATTGGGAACAGGAAGGGGGGAGGTTGTAGAGAAGGGGGACACAGTGTTTTGGCCTTTTGGCGAGCACAACAAAGTGTTTAAAATTTAACTTTGCTTAATTAATTAGTAATTCTGTTTTTAAAGCCGTCTGATCCTCTTCCAAAAAGCGTTTTGGAGCCGCAGTGTGGAACTTCAAAGCGCGACGGCGAGATGGAAAGCATTTAATCTGTCACCCCGCACCTATGGGAGAGCCAGATTTGTAGCTCTTCAGGAGCGATGCGAATCCGCGGCGTTTAACATCTGTGTTTCGGATCTGATGGACAGAGGCGTAAACAAACACAACACGGTGCCTTTGGGTCAGATGACAATGGTTTGTGTTACAGGAAATTCCATTTTGTGTGTGTCTGTGTGCATGTGTGTGTTTGTGTGTGTGGTTCCCCCCCCCCAAGTGAATTGAACAAAACAACTGTTCATTTATATGGCTGTCATAGTGTAAAAATGGAAGTAGTCAACAGCTAACCACTAAATGGTTCTGCACAGCTGCTAGTTTTTATGAATGGGTGGGGTTAAAATGGGTGCAGTTGGGTCACCTTGAGTGAGGTCACGTGGTCAGCTGTCTATGGAGGGCGCCCTCTAAACTGGGCCTTGGAGGGATTTTCTCCTCCAGGCCCCCCCATGTCCACCATGTCTCCTTATCTCAGGCACAGCTGGAGTGTTGATGCTAACACAGGCTGGATTCATGCCCTTTGATGTGCTCTCTGCTCCAGCATTGCCTTTGAACCACCCCCTCCAGATGGACCCGCGTTCTCTTTTTAAAAATGTCCCCGGAGGGTGGAGCTCAATCCTATTTGAATGAATTGTTCCCCTGTTTAAAACTTTTTTTTTTTCTCTCTCTCTACAAATTTTTCTAACATTCACAGGAAAATCCAAACACCCCCCCAACTGTAATCCCAAGTCTTCAGTCACACACCCCCCCCCCCCACCTTGATTAAAGCTTCCTTGTTGTCTCTTCCCTACCCCCCTTCAGTGGACCTGCCCCCCGAAAAGATGGGTGGCTGCTACGGCGAGGACAAGATACAAGAGCGGGAGGGTGCAGACCCCAGGGGTACCCAGAAACCACTCAAGTTTGAAGTGAGTGTCGGCCGACCCTGGGCAGCTGGGACTGTTCAGTGCAGCTGGAGCTCTCATGTCATGTGACCATTTCCTATTGAGTATTCACAAGGCACAAGAGACATAGGTTTGGTTTTAGCATTGTTAGGGACCAATTCAGCCCGAATACCCCAGGCCCCTAAATACACACAGTACTCCCACAATATTTATAGGGACATGTCCCTGCCAGAGGTGGGTAATTCAGGTCCAAAGACTAAAAATCCAGACCACTAGTTGAGCACTCTGTGACTGCGACTCTTAACACTCAACTGGTTGGTTGAAACTAAATCCTGGTTTTACTCTTTGCACGTGGATTTACCCACCTCTGGTCTCTGCCAACCTTACCCAAATCCATACCCAGTCTTCTTTTGCCTACTGTTGGGTACAAAAAGGCATTTATCCATTGTCTTATTCAACCATGTAGGCCCTACTGCAGGTGTTAAGATGTGTGTGCTTCTGTGTCTTCCTCTGGCCAGGAGCTTGAATGCGCCGTCTCTGTGGAGGAAGACAACAGGCAGGAGTGGACATTCACACTATATGACTTTGACAACAATGGAAAGGTCACCAGAGAGGTAGGAGTTACCCACCACTCATTCTGCACGAGTTTGTACACACACACACACGCGTGCCTTTTACACTGCCTTCCAGGAAGGACCCTGGCAGGTCGGGGTGTCCCGCCAAAAACAATCCCCATCTCTTTGCCGTGAAATGGATCGGCGCCTGTCCAGCCTCCTCCTTTCCTCCCTGCAAGCCACTTAAGTCGCCCCGGTCCTGAATTGTAAAGGTCTAAGGCTTCAATCAAAATAGCCTCTTCTGTTTCTCTTAAATCTGTCCGAAAGGACTGAATCCTCGATCCCCAGCTGGTCAGGCACAGCCCCCAGCTTCCCAGCACGAGATGGGTGTTTATTTATTCCCCCCCCCCCATTGCTTACAATCTTCTCTCTACTTGGTATTCATTAACATTTCTCAAAGTGACAGCACTCATTCATATAGTATATTCAGATAGTATGACATATCTATTATATAAGGCATGTTTATTATACAGTACAAGGTAGACGTATCTGGATCTCTGGTATGGACAAATGAACCTTTATTTTCCATTCACACAAATAAAAAAAAAAAAACAAACATGAATGGGTAGCTAAGAGTCAGGCGCCCTGAGAGCACGACACCCATGCTGGGATGTTCCCGGCGATGCCGTTTCATTTCCCCGCTACTCATACTCAAGCTCATGCAGTCCTCCCTGGCCTTTCAGGACATCACCAGCCTGCTGCACACCATCTATGAGGTGGTGGATGCGTCCGTGAACCACTCCCCGAGCACCAGTAAGACCCTGCGGGTCAAGCTGTCCGTGGCCCCGGACTCCAGCCGGTGGAAGGGCCCCGCTCAGACCCCGGCAGGTGAGTGACGGACACTCGCTGGGGGGGGCGAAAGCTTTGGCCACGTAGTCCGGACAGCGTGGCGTACGGTAACGTGGCGACAGAGCGCCCCCTTTGCTCTTACGGGGGCCGTTTTTACCGTCACTTCCCGGTAACTTCCTGCGAACGCAGCCCCTCTGCTCACCGGCTACGACTGCTGTTTTTAGGGGTTCTGCCGTGTCCCGGCCCCGCGGCTGAGAATATAATAAATGAAGCGTTTGTTTTTCCCCCTCCCACCCCACCAATTCTCCTTCTCACATACATGCACACATTCATTCATTCCTTTGCCTGTGCGCTCTCTCTCTCTCTCTCTCTCTCTCTCTCTGTGCTAAATCTTCAAAGCCAAAGCTTAGAACAAAGGTATCTTTCTTCGGCGAGATGCGGGGACTACGTTGGTGCGCAGCAAGTCTGTTTTAATGCAGCTCCCTTTTGATAACTTCCCCCCTCTCCTCACCGCCCCCACCCTTTTTCCAGACCCTCCCCATTTGAAGCAAAAGGCTGAGAAGTTGATCGAAGATCCCAAAAGTTCTGACAAGAAGTCCCGGGCCCTTATCAGGTATGGATTGCTGGGTTCTTGTGTGGTGTTTAGAAATGACAGCATGTGTGCTTCAAGGCTGGCACGACTTGCGCCTACTTGGGACGTTTAGCTCTTACCCTTTAGCTCATTATTGACGGGGAAATACCATTTTCAGTTCTTAATAGTACAGACTGATCAAATTTGACCAAAGAAGCCATGAGAAGAGATGCAAATGAGAACCAGCAGGCGTACTATATACAATATCAAAAATGGTATGGGTAATGCCTCTAATGGATTCATGAATTACTAAGGTTTTAATAATGGAGGAACTGGAACAATGTGGAGCATCAGAATGACTTTTTAACCACAGTCTGCACAACACATTGGGGCCCTGTTTACACATCAGGCCTGAAAAATCCATTTAGATCCCCCCCCCATATCTAATCATTCATTAGACCATTCCAGCTGGACTTGTGAGCTCACTTTTACATCTGGCTGCATGTCTACATGAGCATGACGAGATTGCTCGAATACGCTAGCAGTCAAACGAGAATGTACTCGCACAGACAGGGTCGTAACCGAATCCCTCGTGCGATCTGGAGTTCAGATGTCTGGAGACTCCAAGCGGATTCCTCTATTTAAATTCATGCACTAGGGATTGAAGTCTTTAATGGGCATGCCAAAATGTCAAACTAGGTCACATGAAGCGGGCTCCATAAACATACAGGCTCTGATCCAATCCAACACTTAATCCTGACATTGCAGTATTTATTGTTTAGTCTTCCGAACCGGAGCGGTGTGCGTATAGTTTGTGTGGGCGATCATCCCCTCTCCCAAATGCATTTTGGGAGAGCTTAGCTTAAGCACGGGCTTCTCTCCATCTCTTCCTGACCTGCAGGCGTCACCATGGTGAGCAGCCCACTCCGCAGGGCTGCCAGAGGCACTGCGTGGACGAGAATCTCGAGCGCAGGAACCACTACTTGGACCTGGCTGGGATTGAGAACTATACATCACGCTTTGGGTCAGGTGGGTCCTCCCAAGAAAGTCTAGTAGCTTCAGTCAGACCTCCTGCATTGTATGGCTGAGAGTAAGGGAACCTGAAAGTGTTGCCTGAAGATGGCCATTAAAGAAATGCACCAGTATCCAAGTGCTTTTGAAGAAACTTGCAATTCCTCCCGAAACTATTTAGTGTGAAGGAGGGTTCCCCAACCTGGTCCTCTCGGGAACCGGTGGACGGTCCATGTTTTCGCTCCCTTCCAGCTCCTTGCTAGACAGTCCACATTTTTGCTCCATCATAGCTCCTGGCAGGGAGCTGGGAGAGAGCAAAAATATGGACCGTATGATAGCCCCTGAGGACTGGGTTGGAGAACAAAGTAAAGTATGACGACTGTAGTTAGTTACTTTATCTGCCTTGATATGCTCAGAGACAAACGCAGCCATTTGCTGGATTGCCCATTCCTTTGGTACTGAAGTGCACCTTCCCCAAACACAGGTAGCACAGACCCAGGAAAAGCGGAGCTTCAGGCCCGTCCCACGAATCAGTCACGGTCCCGCTCCCACGAGCCGGAAAACGGGCACGGGCACCCACATCATCGGCGGCTGCACACTGTGCACGTGGAGGCGTCCTGCTTGCGGGCTCGAGACGAGGACTGGGGCCGCCACGCTCTGCGCTCCCCCAAAGCCCCCGGGCGCCCCCAGGTGGTGGCCCAGTTGCCCGGGACCCGGGCACTCAAGAGCCGAACCGCCCCCCCGCCACCGGCACTGCCTGGTCATGTCGGGCCCTACCGGAGGCACAAGCAGCGTGCCAAGGATGCCCAGCAAAACCCCCGCGTGATGGGCCCTGTGTCAAAGAGAGCGCAAGAGCGGGAGCTGCCCAGCTTGGTTTTATACGAAGGTGGTCTCGGTCCTGTGGTCCAGCGACACCAGCACCATCACCACCATGAGCACCATCACCACTATCACCACTTCTTCCAGTCCTGAACCCACCCTCCTTTCCACTGGCACTGCCCACTATGTGGTGATGTCACCAGAGCTCTGTGAAGGCCATTGCTCAGCCTGGAGGCTCCTTTACAACTGAGGGGGTGGAGTCTTGTGAATTGGAAGGTGTGGTGGGCAGGGCCAGTGGAGGGGGCGATGTCTTAAAGGAGCTTTGCTGCTCTCTCCGGTTTTATTGATTGTTGTTTTTTGCAGTTTGCATACATGGTTAGATTGAGCTTCCTCTACCACTCTTCATCACTCCTCCTAAGAGGTTTGAGGGAAAGGACCAAAGGGGGGTAGGGCAATGTTCAACCAGGCATTGCCTATGAAGGAACTTGAGTTTGTGGGAATCGCTGTGGCCACCTGCAGGTCCCAGGGAGCCCATCTGCTCTGCTGCCCCGTGACTGTTTCGAAAAGCACTTCCTGGTAGAGTCGCTTTTAAAATGCATGTCCCTCCAGTCCCTGGACATTGGCTGTCAAGACAAGAATCCCTCTCCTGAAGCTGAAGATACTTTTGAAGATTTTATAATTTTTTTTTTTTTTTTTAAGAACTGAGAATTAAAGACCCTAAACAGCTGCTACCTCTAGTATTATGATTATTGCTATGAATGTTATTCAGATGTTTTCAGTAATGTTTTTAATATGCCAAGTGGGGTGGCGGGGGGGGTTAGTCCTGATATTTCCTACACATTTTTGTATGTAAATCTTTCAAATATTTTCCAACAAGCATTGCTGGTGCCACATGGTTTTATCACTACATTACTACCCTTGCGTATCCCCCTCCATTCTTAGGCCTAATTGTCCCTCTAAGACCACTTGAAATCAAAATCCTTTTGCGGTTCTTATCCTGAAAGTGGATTCATCTGGTTAATTTGACGGACCATTATACATTAGGTGGAGGTCTATAGGAAGGTTGTACACTCTCCTGGGTGCCATTCATCAGTAAGAACAGGCGAGTTGGAGTTGGAACCTCTGAGCCCTTAGTGGCTGGTAATGACTCAAACGTTAATCCAGTAAAGGTCTCTTGGCCCTTTGGCTGCCCAGTGTTTTGTAAACACCTGTCCATATCTGCGTTGCTATGTGGGGATGGGCTCCTTCAAAGATCACTAATCGTTTTCAAAGCTGGATAGACTGGCTGTGTTCTAGTAGGCCTTGCCAACACTGTGGTTGGTCTTGTAGTATCTAGCAAAGTTCTGTGGGTGGGCTGTTGGACCTCTGGCCTGCATGAAGCTGCCCCCAATTGTCACAGCAGTCATTAACCCTCCCTCCCCATCCCACCCCACAACCACTTGACTTAATGTTTACCCACAGTTTTTGTTGGAGAGGCTACTCCTTTCACCTTAAGCTTAGACCCGTGAAACACCTCAAAGACTTGAAGTAACTTTGGAACCATTCATTAACAAGGGTGTAGAGCAGGAGAATGGCCAACAGGTCCGTCCCAATCATCCTGCTTCACGCAAGCAGGCCGTATTTGAACAGGAGTGGAACGCGCTGCCCTCCAGCCATGACCCATTTCTGGCCGATGGCTGGACCTGGTCGTGGTGGTGAGGGGGGGGGGGCTCCATCTCCTGTGTACAGATGAGACGGCGCATTAATATGAAGGCTGTTTAAAGTCAGTGTGGTCCCAGCACCTTGTTAAAGGGACAGGGTGTAGCTTTGTGTGAGCATTTCATTCCCCCTCACTCTGGCCTCTATGACTCAGTATTTAACGTTAAACCCTAGCCTCTCTCGATTGTTGCCACTAAGTTATATTAATTATAAGGTGCATTTTAAGAATTATTGTAAATATTTTATGTATTGGGAAATGATATACACATCTTTTAGAAGGAAATGAGCTTATTTATATAAATAAAGTGATCAATGTATGTCTTCAAAGCTATTTCATATGCCTCTGTCTGTCTGTGGATGGGGGGGGGGGTCAGGTATTTAAACGAAACCTTGCTGTGTGGCACTTTGAAATGGAAAGAGTCCTGCACTTGCTTTTCAACATCTGAGCTACACTGCAGCACCTTCTACTTCCGTTATTTCTGTTTCATTATTTTATTCAGTTCACATAGATGGTTTTGATTAAACGCTCTATTTATTTAATAGCAAATCTGCTCTTTAGAAGCTGTTTGCCTCGTTTGCGTCCTTGGCTGGGGTTTGGGGGGGGGGGGGTGGCATATGGTGGTCGACAACATCTCCTTCGAGCTTTATAGGCTGATTTTTATTCTTCTTGTGGAATCGGTGCTGTAGGTACGGCGTAGCCACGTACCCTATGCCATAGCCTGATAAGTAACTACGCATCGCGGCGATGCAGACCGCGACGTGATTGGTCCACTCAGTAGCATTGCACTTCCTCCTATGCAAATGTTTTATTGTATTTTGTTTCGAGCTGAGCGGTATTTGAGTGGCACGATAAATGTTGTGATATTTATAATACGAAAAAGTTCAAAATAAATTTCTCACAAACCCAACTCTCAGTGATTTTAAAAAGCAGCGATGAAAATGATTGATTAATTTTGGCTCGAAGAATGCATGCAGACCTCACGCAAAGGCAGCGGAGTTAAACTTTAGACTGATTTTTAAATGTATACTAGATAATCTTAAAGAGAAACGGTCATTAAAATTGCTAATCTTGTGAAGTTTTATTTCCTCTGACAGAGTGAAAATGTTTTGCAAAACTTAAATCCACTGGGCTCAGCCAACTACAGTTTTGGCAGCGTAATTCTAGAGCAACACAGGCACTGCAGCACAGAAGTATAAATGCTCACAACAGCCTCTGCCCCTTGTGTAGGGCACAGCATAGGCTCTGAGTAAGCTCAATGGAGAAGTAAATCAGCCTTAGGCCTGGGAGGTTGGAGTGTGTTTGAGCTGGACTGTCTCCCTAACACCCCAGGCCAGTTAACCAAACCTTTAACTGGATCAGTTTATCATAACTATTTATACTTAACTACTTATAGGGGTTGGTGTGTGGCTGTGTGGGATCTGAAGGTTGCTGGTTCAAATCCCGTGTAAGTGTACATTATATGTGTAGGACCGTAATAATCAGGTGGTCCTTAATCAGACTGCTGTCCAGTAAACTGCTGTCATGCCAAAAGCAATTGGCCCAGCTGCTGGCAGATGTGTCCCTGCCCTTGCTGTTGTCCTGCTGGGTGTTTCAAGCCGGCGAATCGGCGTAGATGCAGGCGGTTAGACCAGCCATGAGCAAGCGTCCGCTTTGTTCATGTAATTGCGCAGAGCTGCGTTCAGCCATCAACCCCCCCCCACCCCCCAGCTGTACAGTAAGTGTTGCTAATATCATGCTGAATCAGACTGTCTGCGGCGCAGACATGTGGACGACCACAGACGTTTTCCTCATAAGCAGCCGGGTCGGCTGTTGGATGTGCATTTCCTCGCCCATCTCCCGCTATTTACGACACGTTGCCTCTCATGGCAGTGGTGTGGGAGGCCTCTCTGGTTTAGTCACGCTGACAGTGCAGATTCCTAATCCTTTGGGGATATCTTAAAAAGTGAAGGAAAAAAAATGAAATCTCCTTTGTAAACCAATCATAAAAGTGAAAAAAAGCGTTGGGTTGCATCTGCTGACGCGATGGTGTGTGCGTGTGTGGGTTTGTGCGGTAAAACCTGAAACTTCCCTACTTTTGGGGACATTTTTTCAGGTCCCCATTTGGATAACCTAAATTTTATAAAAATCTATGAATCTAACGAAAAAGTAAAAATGCCAGAAGTCTTGTATTTGGGTTGGTTAGTTATGGTTATGGTTAAGGCTGGGTAGGGGATAAGGGTGTCGTGACTGGGATTAGGGTTTTTCCCATAGAAATGAATGGACGGTCCCCGTTTAGATAGGTACGCGAGTTTGTGTGTGTGTGTGTGTGTGTGTGTGTCTGTGTGTTTTGGGGCCAGGAGTGTTTTGGGGCCTGGAAGTGACAGGGACCAAAAAAAAATTGGAACATAATGGGATTGATTTGGGTTGGGGACCCAATATGATGTGATTTCATGGGACACAAAATATCTAGTGGTGGCCCTAGTGGTGTAGGGGAGGTTTGTGGAGCTTTCAGAGTGGAAGGGAAGGTGGTGGGCCTGAATGCAGACTCTCCACGTGTGAAACACATGCGGGTCCACAGCGCACTCCCATCCACATCACATGTCATGGAATTCCAAGCCTGCACTGTAACACTTTGTGTATGTGGTGGGGTGGTGGGGGTGGTCTTAAGATGGGGCCCTCTAGTGTTCTGCACAAAGCAAACCCCCACCACATGTGCTCGGACGCCCAAATATTTGGTCTTGTGTCCCTGAAATGACCTAATGGTAGTTTAATTTCTGAGAGGGATTTAAGGTTTTCATCTGTCAGCAAGTTGGCGGAGACCCTGGTGATGTTCTCCAAATGGGATCAGCGGCCAGCGTTTGCGTCTGGCTGCCACTCCAGCTGGGGCGGGTGCAGGAATGAAGGCACGGGCTCTGCTGCAGCCCGGCGCCGAATCCCCTTTGAACCGCCTTCGCTTTGAAGCCTGTTCCCCATTTACGCTGCCAGTCCTGGGATCCCTTGTTTTCAGTTCACATGCCAGCCACAGGCAAAGTGCTTAATGACCTGAAGGTTGTTGGTTTAAGTTCCATGAGATGGGCTGTGCCATTGTGCCTCTGACTGAGGAATTAAACCTGAACTGCCATCCAGAATTGCATAAAAGAGCAATGTACTTGAAGGTATCACACTAGTCTGGTTCATAGCTGTGCGATTCCGGTCTTTAGGAGGAGCCAGACAAGAATCTGCTGGTAGATTTGCAGCTGATTCTGCTGTAGAAATGCATGCACGACGATGACTTCTGTCCTCCTTTTTTCATAAAGCGCTTAAGCTGACATGCAGTGCACTCACCTGGAGTACATGTGTAACCGAAGGCATGATATCGCATATTAATCTACTTCCTAATCTTCCTGCCCACAGTGCAGTATCTTCCACTATGTTCTTGTCAAGCTCTTGAGCTCCACTAAGCTCACACAAAATATGAGATTAAAGGAGTGCAGGACAGGCCTATAACGTAAACTACGAATAGCGGTAAATTTTAAAATGTAGCACACAAATAAACGATGTATGTATGTATGTGTGGTACATTTAAAGTGTGTTGCGTTTAAATTACTGCTAATTTAATACCAGTAAAGCCATTTACACGGGTTTCATATTTTTCAAGATTTGCCAAACTTAAAGACTTCAGAAAGGACCGTGTATTCGGTCGGTCTCCAGGTCCGGACGCGAGAGCCTCTGTCATGTGTGCCGATCCGTCGTAACGCTATACCTGGCCGACTGGTGTGTATTCGGAGATCAGTCCTACGAACACATGCACGGAATTCACCTCCTTCCACATTGTCGGGGATCTTGAAACGGATCGTCGAAGAACCGGGGCTTCAACAAAACATTCAGGGTTATAAACCCACCCAGGAGCCACCCGAAGCAGGGTCTAAAGATCTGCGGTTAACACTCTTTTATATATGTAACTCCGGTGACCGAATGATGACCTTTTAATTGGTCTAATAGGAGACCAAGCTCTAAATAATATTATGAACATCGTCGACTTTGCTCTTATCGACCAGAGTTACTATAGTTTATCCATTTAACCCAGTTTCCTTCTTCGCAGGGGGAAGCAATGTGGTTGATATTGGCAATCTGGTTGATATTAACGCTACTCACTCTGCGTCGTGACATTTTCTCAAGAGGGGGGCAGAAATGGATCCTATACAGTATCACAGTTGTCAAAAGTAGAGCAAGCCCCCCCCCCCCATTTTTAAGCTGTGTCTGTAACAGACAGGCGAAGTGCTTTGAAGTGTGGATTGGCGCAGTGGGGCGCAGGCTTCTGTATAGCGCAGATTGCAAATGCTCAGGATGATATGGATATGAGGTACTCTATTACCAATTAAGAAGCAAAGACGGAAAAAAGCTAATTCGGTGACAATGCGTGTCTGTTCCGCGCTCTTTATAAGCTTTGAACATTGTTTTCACGTGTAGTTAAGTAGATCATTTTTCCTCGAGCGTCTTAGGACTTCAAAGCAGATTTGCTGCGCGTTGCTAATTGCCGAAGCGGGATGGTTTCTGTCGATTCAGATCGCGGATGGGACAAGGGGGAAAATAATTGGTAAAGCTGTACATTCAAAACAAAGGTTACAAAGTGAAGCGCTTCGACAACTTTCGGGTGCATTAAGCTGGTAAAGGTCACGCTGTAGATGGTGGATAAAGGCGAATTGTATCATCCTAGGCTTCTAATCCTCGGGGATCAGTTCGAAAGGTTTCAAAGTACCTGAAACACGCCGCGAGTTTGCAAGTTCCTATTTAGAGCCGTATGTTTCATTTTCGCGAGAATTTTTTCCCTTGGTTTGGTCGAGCCATCCGCTTTAGCGCAAAGGCCTTTACAGGCAGGGGCAACTCCACAATATTTTAGGTGGGCGGGCAGCAGTGCATTGGGGACCCGTTAATGAACGCCGTTAGCGACTTCTTTCTAGTAAGTGCACAGAATTCGACCTCTAATGATGCATTTTTGAATTACACGGTGATTATGGCTATATGATTCCTTTGTATTCCTGTATTTCTGGGACCTGCTATAACCGCAAACAGACTAACCGTTCCGCCATTATTACAGTAATCGCGAGGCTCTCTTGCTGTCTCAGAAAGGGATGATTTTTTTATGGCGAAAAACCTAAACCCAGGCCAACAGTAAGTTCTGCAGTTATTTCTCCCAATCATTCCACATTCTTTAATGAAAAAAGTTGAAAGTAGTTTTTAAAAATGACAATAATACGACTGACATGTAAATAAAACATGAGTTGTATGTTATAGGCTACTTCTGCATTTATTTATCTTACGTGATTTTGATAAATATTCCTGCGTATTCGAAAAAGCCTATTAATTTTTTTACGCAAAAGACGATTTTCAAATGGATTTTAATGAATGCAAGGCGGGATAGCTAGAAATAAAGTTAAATTGTGATTAATTTAAAAAAATGGAGTCATAAAGCACACACTAAGTACCAGGGGACCCTGATCATGGCTGGGTAAGCTTAAAAGTTGAGACCTTTTGCTTGCTGTTTGGTCCCTGCGCCGCGGGTAAGTACCACTTAAGTGACCATTAAATAGTTCAGCTTCTTTTGTCCCATGTAAATAGTCTTGATGCACAGACACGTAAGCACTTCTTTACCACGCCCCCTAATTGCGATTGGACCGGCTGGACAGACACGCCCACGGTCTCCGATTCTGCGGGAGAAGTTATCTTTATTGTCCGTCGTGGGACGCGGCTAAACTTAAGTTGTTTTCGAGTTTAGCAAATACAGTAACGGGGAAAACGCTGCCAGAACTGCAAATGGAGGGATTTTTTTAGAGGGGATGAAGAGAGAAATATAGCGGCACCCAAAAAGTTGCACTGGTTTTAGTAAATCATTGGGTTCTTTTTAGGAAGATCAAAGGCGGCTCTTCCGCTTTGATGTGGCAGCGTGCTGTTTAAGGTACAGCATGAATGGAAAGATGTCAAGCTGGAAGGTGCCTGTGTAGTTTACGTTGAGTGCTGCAGAGGGCTGGAGATGAAAGGCGAAGACCGAGTTTGATAATGAATGTCCAACAAGTAGGCAGCCCCGTATCTAACAGCCCCCTCTCAGCGGGAGAAGATCGCCCTAACCTTGAACACCACTCCAAAACTCGGCGAAAGTGCCCCAGACGAGGCTCCACTCGTCAGAAATATAAAATCAGCATTCTTGCTTGCGGAGGACCATCCACGCGAGCTTTAATCTTCTTGTCAATTAAAAATGGGTTGACGCCACCTGGCAAAAGCCATTCGCAAACACTCGATTTTTAAGATGTCCTCCGCTTTCACGAAGAGTTTTACATACGTCTGGGTGAGGGAGCCTCCCCCCCCACCCGGCAGGATTTCAGAAGGGAGGGGCCCCAAGCTTCCGCACTTCGGCAGTTTGTGCGGAGTTTTGCAACAATAAAGTAAAATCCTCACTTTAAGATTAAAGTAATGATATAATTCTGGAGAAAATGAGAAAGGTCGGATACTTGGCGAGTTGTGGTTTCATGGTTAGGTCAGAGCGCTGGTGAGGAGAAGGTTGCTGGGTCGCATCCCCGACCCGCAAGGTACGGCCCCGCGCAGTGCTCCCCAGCCGCTAAATCACAGCTGCCCGCCGCCGTGTCACTTATGGGGCAAATGCAGAGGACATTGCGATGTGGTGTGTTAACAATTAATCTGTTTCGCGTTTTTAGAAGTTTGTAGCAAACAAACGCTTAAACCCACTACAGAAAATCAGTAGCAGAATGTATCTACTGTGCTACAAACCCTTTTACGACATAAATGGAAGGATACATATATATATATATATATATATATATATATATGTGTGTGTGTGTGTGTGTGTGTATATATATATATATACACACACGACATGCATTCTTTTTATCTGTAGTTAAACAGCATATGGTGGTATGAGCGGGGACCCTGACTGCTGCTAATCAGCAGTGCTGAGGTTGGGCTGTTAATGAGGACAGCAGTGGCCGCCGGCGAGCAGAGAACTTCAGAAATGCGGACGCCGACGGGGTTCTGGGCTTTGAGATGCATATGTCCCGGCGTGAAAGGAGCACTGCGGGCCCGTATCCGTGTTCCCGTTCTTATATGAGAGCAGGCCGGCCCGTTAGACTGATGCGTCGGCAAAACGCAGCCCTTGCAGCTTCCTACTCGTGTGCTAATGCCTCGCCGTCCCATAACGAATGGGCATAAAGACACCTGCGTACGACTGCTCAGTTTGAAAGAATCCGGTTTGCATGATAACCTAATTTCACGTGTATGTTATGAGCAGATAGCGACGGATGAAATGAGACTTTCAAACCCATGGTGGGTGGGATTATCCTACACTGTCAATTACCAACCTACTTCCCAAGGGAAACTTTATTGGCGGCTACTGGATTAAATCAGGCAGAAATTAATAATGCACAGGTATCTCAAACAGTTACGTTAATCTCAGATCCGTGTGCTTCTGAGCTTTTCAGACCTTGTGTTTTTAATGGAGAAGTGTTCCTATATACTATGGGGCTATGAACTCAAATCAATGCTGTGATATGTTTGAAAATCCAAGTTGCTATTAACTGGCGACATTACTGTTTTTACTGTAGTATTCTATTGCAAAAATGTGGAACAGATGTAGCTCTATTCTAAAAAGGTGGCCTGAACATTTAATGCAAGGGTACTGTGACAACGGCGCGGTGCTCCCTTTGAGCGCTAAGTGATGCCCAACGTGAACGGTAGTGTCGGTTATGGCTACTTCCAGCAGAGGTCAGCAGAGCTGCGCGTAAACGGAAATGGTTCAAACGTGCATGTGCTCAGGGCTAGTCAATCCTAGGATTGGCATTAGTGACGCAGCCAAAAGCAAAAATTGTTCATAGAATCGTCAAACGATTTTTAAAGGTTGAGATAGACTGCATTCATAATATTTTATAATCTGTATAGAATCACTGCAGGGCTTGAACTGGCCCTGTTTGTGCTGAAGTTTAAAAATAATTTTCGCTGGTAAGTGTCCCCTTAATATAATCACTCAATTTCTTAAGCACTTAACAAATCCAGAAGCTTGCAAAGATGGTTCTGCTTTTCAGTTCAGTACCTGTTGCACAGTGTCCTTCCGCACTTGTTTGCCTTAAGCGCTTAATAAGGTGCTAGAAAATGCATACAGATTGGTTGATATTCTGCGTTTCATTTGTACTCGTAACTCGTAAATGACGAGTTCCCGGCTGGTAGCTGCAACTGGGAACGCCCCCTGAAGTCGAAATTACAAGTCGTGAACTCTGAGGAATCCACACAACCCCGACTTCAGAATTCAAGATGGCTGCGCCCTTTAATCAACAGAAGTCTTTTGTGGCTGATTAAATTGGTCGCACACACCATATTGTCCAGCCACTACCTGTGGACATGTTGCTAGTGTGTTTTTATGCACAAAATACTGTGTGATATTGGGGCCTGATTCAGAAAGCAGGATTTCTCGCTTAGCCAGATAACCTGTCAGATTTGGGTACTGTAGTCCCCGGTATTGCTAAATGGCTTTCCGACTTGCTTTACTGAAATGTGGTTAATTCAGGTGTGACATAATTCCTCTTCCTACCTCCGAGGTAAATGGAACGCAGCAAGACCAGGGACGATTCTACAGTTTGGCTCTTAGGGGGCTTGGCACCCAGTAGGGTTGCCATTTTCAATCTGAAGAAACATGGGATGGGATGTGAATGATTTTTCAGGGGGACTGAGACAAAAAATAGGGTGGCTGAAGTGAACAGTGTTGAAGAGAGTTTGATATGTGGGAGGGACACAACCCCCCAATTCCTATGCCATTGGCTGAACCGCCCCATCTCCCCAATAGGGTTTAGAGCAGAGGTGGGCAATCTTATCCGCAAAGGGCCGGTGTGTATGCAGGTTTTTGGGGTAACCCTAAGGTCAGCTGTTCAAACCCAGGTGTGAGAATTCTTCAGCCAATCAATCCTCTAATTAGTGTTCTAATTAGGGAGTTGCAGTGAAAACCTGCATACACAGCGGCCCTTTGCGGGTAAGATTGCCCACCCCTGGTCTAGAATCAGCTGTAGCGTTGACGAGCTTGATCAAAATTAAACTGAAAAAAAAACTAACTAGATTTAAGGCTTCACCCTAATCTAGACTTTAAAAACACACTAGGATACGAGAATCAATTTCAATGGCTACATGACTTGTTAGGATTGGCTATGTTCCAGCCATGTTACTGTGTAGTGCTGTGAATAGTAAATTGTTGAAAATAACTTTTTATATATGATAATTTATTATTGTTAGATGTGATGACATTTGGTTGCTCTTAGTGAATTTCTAAATTCCCCCCAAACATAAACAGTTCACACCATGTTTGGGTCACCGAATGCCAGTCCCCAATGTACTTTGTGTACATAGGCAATATTGACTGCTGGGAGTAAGTATCTGTATTTGTGTAAATGTCACTTCCTTTTCAGCCTCCGATGTTTGTATTCTCCCGTTTCTGTGTCAGTCGTATGATAGTAGTGTCATCAACACGGCCAGTTGCTCGCGGTGAATTCTCCAGAAATTTCCCTGCTTTTTTACATGTGGGGTCAATTGGACATTGTTCTAGGGAAGTCTGTTTATTGTTTGTTTAATGACACACGCAGCCCCAACTGGTAATGTCCAGGAAAAGCAAAAGGGGCTTAAATCACAGGACTAATATGAGGCCCAGCTTTTCAGAAAGGCACATGGCTTCAGTGTGCATGTAATATGTACAGTGATGTAATACTGCTTCCAGCAAACAACTGAACATAATGTACCGATGTAACACACCCTGCAGTGATTCTTCTCCAGACGAAAGTTTCCACCATTTTTATCTGGGGGAAAGGCTAAAATTCATAAAGGCATTCAAATGCCAAGAGCAGGCTTTTTCAGCATTCTCTTTGTGCATGGTTACTGCTGTGCCCCTACTGTAACGGACTGAGGAGCTGGTATACAGCCCTTTCATGTAAGCTGTGGTAGGAGAGCTCTCCACAAACTGTGATTTACATCTCCAGCCGTGCAGTTGCAAGGCCAATTCCCCAATCCCCCAATTCTCCTATTTAGTCTGCTGTAGAGTAAGTAGCTACTCACTGGTGGAGCATCAGGTGGACGTGTGAAGTGCAAATGTGAATCTTACCTACACCACCCTGGGGGTCCGGGAAAAATCAGCAGCACCTGTGTTTGTTTATGTTTTATTTAGACTTTTTTTTTCCTCTTTAGGATTTTCATTTGTGATTTTCATTTGTTTTTATTTTTTTTTGTCTGTCTCCATGGGATTGTATGTTGCTGGGTAGTGTGAAGATTCTGGAGCAGCAAGTCTTCGACGTACAGATCCATCATGAACCTATGGACTGGGGAGAGTTTATTATGGATGGAGCCAGACCCTTAACCACAGATACATTTCATGGGGGGGTGGGGGTGAGGCTTAAAATTCTTTGTGGGGGGTGGGTTTCAAACCCAAAATTGTACTACCTGATGACATGTCTGGACGGAGCTCACCTTATTTACCGATACTGACCAGCTTGTGTGGGGTCAAAGTCGACTGCATCTGAAGCTTCCCCGTCTTTCCTTTAATAACACACTACACACTCCTCTTCGAATGTCGTACTTGTTATATTCGTCAATTTCTCAGAAGTCAATTTAGCCACATATTTAGGCGTATACCTAAGTGTGAGCATTGTAGGACTCTAAAGACACTCTTGGCCCATCTGAAAAATAAACACAATTGGAGAGAGAACTTGGAATGTATAGCCGCTAGATTCACAAGGGCCCCTAGAGACGAATAACGTGCACTTTGTTTCCGCCAGACTCCTTATCAGTTATCACAATACAGCGTAAAAGGAATTTCCAAACTGTATTTTCATTTTTTTAATACGTTTATCATAAATTTACTTCCTTAGTCTTTCTACTGAATGACAAACAAGCTGACGCATTGCTATCAATAATATTTTAGAAACGCCCTGATGCGAGTTTGATCTGTTGGAATTCAACACAATTACACCCTCTACCGGTATCCGCGCGCACTGCAGCCTCACCTCACTCATTTTTTTTTCGTTTCTCTTCAGCTGATTTTACCACCGCGTTCGCTAAGAACCCGTGTATCGCGATTGACTCAGGTGAATATTTGTATGCGACATTGTATCCATCTACATTTCTAACCAACATTGGCTGCTATTTGTATGCGTTATATTTCATATGCGTTATGTTTAACCTTTGCAAACTTTTCAATACAGTTTTTAATTCGTTTCAAATGTGTTTTTGGCAGTGTTTTAAGTGTGGAAAAACCAGTTGAAGGTACTCCCTGTTACTCTGTACCGGTTGAGAAACGTTCGGGGTACTCAGGAGAATAACAGAGGTACCGGTCCATTTCAACCTATGCCATTTTAAGCGAAAGCGATTAATTCTCATGGTTGGCACACCACAGCACACAGTGCACAGCAGCGAAAGGTGTCCCCTGCATTTAAACCGCGTGCCCATGCGGTGGGCAGCTAATTCCGCGCCCAGGGAGCAGTGTGCGGGGGCGGTACGTGTTTTAGAAATTGAAATTGATTCAATTTGGCCAAAAAAGAATAGAAAAAGACAGTGAACAAAATGCACATTTTATCTTTTCGTATCTTTAGTTCTGTTGTGTCGCAGTGGTGCCTTTTGTCGAACTGTGAAAGTAGCTGAGCTTGGCTCTGACAGGGACATCGACTCATTACTTGCTGAAACCTTAAATCTGTGGTGAGATCCGCTCGTCGGAGGTGACAGCACGTCCTCGTCTCTTCCTCTCCATATCTGGGTATCAGAATGACAGATTATTAGTCATGTGAAGGTGGCCTAGCTGTCCGCGCAAAGACTCCCCATGCTTAATTATAAGGATCGGGAAAAGCCCCCAGAAAAACCGCTCCTCTTAAGATGGGAAGTGACCGTGAAGCGCGTTTCCTCGGAGGAAGTACCCCGAACGAAAGCCGTCACGGGGAATTCACCGCAAGAAGAGCAGCGACTGTCTGCGACAGAGACGATGAAACGCCAACTTGCCAATCTGATCCCAGTGTCACTGATTTAAAAGTGGAAATGATTGTCTAGTGAAACATTAATACCAGCCCGGCAGTTCCGTGAAACAGCCAGAAGTCCATTAACCAGTAGTATCAGGTGTTAACTGGCCTCTGGTCCTCTTTTTATGGGAGTAAACACACTTTATTAAAATAAAACAAACGCTCTGTATAGCGTATAGATGTACAGACCGTAAATTCTAACTCGGGGGGGCATGCAATTCCATGCTTTTGAGTGAAGTCAGATCTCGGTCGTGCAGGGTGACATAAGGTGACAGCGGTCACCTAAGGATCATTCTCGAGAGCAGCATTTTTCAGCGAGACGATCGAAAGCCCCGCGATCACTGTTCCGTGTCAGGAACGAGGAAGTAGGCAGAGCGCGTCCGAAGCTGGCGATCGCCTTCCTGACACCCGCGTTACGGCGCGATCGCAGCCCGTGTGCACGCTTACTGAAAAGTAAGTTAATGTTCCTTTCACTATGAAAATGCATTTATCCTTATTTTTATTGCCGTTACCAGTAAGCCACCTGCCTAATGTGGGTTCACCGAACTTTCGTTTATTCGCGTATTTTCTTAATGTTCTGGTTTCGAAATAAAATGATGACGTAAACTGTCAGAACACAGTCAGAACCAAAATGTTATATTTCGTAATTACCGTAAGATTGGAAATAACAGAAAGGTGGCATGCAGTTCTAACTTTTGTTTAGTATTGTTGATGAATGACTTTTAGCGTTTGGAAGGAAAATCCCATCAGTGTTTCCACTGGAACATTATGCTGTTAATAATGCTGTTTTCAATGAGTATTTCTGCTCATCATCAGAGAGCATGTTCTAAGTCTAACTGTTAGCCTTGGTGACCAGTTGTGATCTGTTAAGTCCGTTTGATATGGTGTGCCAGTGTAAATGGAATACGTCGGGGGCTGGAGAGGTCTGTGAATGACTCCAGGAGTCATTCATCACCCCATTAAAAACTGCAAACTCTGCAACATTAGGGTAGATCTTCTGAGGTGTTCTATCGAAAATGTCCCAGTACAGGTGCTGTGGCGAGTGCCCGTAATGGGGCGTGCCCAAAAATTCCCAGGTGTCCCATAGGGTGATGGCAGACCTGCGGATGGGCGGGTATGAGGAATGAGCGCCTGCCGGCTGCTCCAGCAGCAGAGGGTGGGGCTGCTTCAGGTGCTGAGCTCCAGCGGTACTGCCGAGATCCTGGAGGGGGTGCTGGACCGGCTCCAGGCCTGGGACGTCCTTCTGTGGGAGGACTACCAGATCCTGCGTCCGCCTGGGCGGGCCCTGTGTGCCTGCGCCCGGGAGCTGCTGGATATGGTGGCTGGCAAAGGCGAGGAGGCGTGCAGGCTCCTCTTGGCGGCCCTCGGCCAGGTCCTCCCTGAGGCTCAGAAAGCGAGCCTCTCCTTGGGGGTGGGCGCCGACGGTCCTCTCCCAGCTGACAGATCTGGCCCCTCCACCGCCGCCCAGATGCTGGTTAGTGAGCGGCCGCGCCTGGTGGCCAGGCTGCGTGGCTGCATTGGACCAGCACTCAAGGCCCTGCTGGAGTCCGGCAGCCTGACCACCTACGACTGCGATGAAGTGCAGTTGCCCATCAACACCCCCGCACAGCAGGCAAGCCCAGGCGACAGCCAGACGGAATTGCTCCCTGTCACCTTACGGTTCTAACCCTCGTCTGTCACCTTCCCTTTCTGAGTTCCTGCTTGGGACAAATTCTGCCTAATTGCCCCCAAACAGGAACTTGTTGGCACTTTGTAATTACAGTGGTGGTGAGTCCTGCCATTCATCCCCTTTAGGCGAGGCGACTTTTGGACCTGGTGGGTTCGAAGGGCGAATGTGCGGCAAAAACTCTGCTGCAGTTCATCGAACAGGTGGAGAAACCGCTAACGTGGCAGGGCCCGGAGAAGACCTTCCCTGCAGGTAGTAGCTCCCCTAAGCTCCGCCCCACGCACTGTTGAGGTCCTCTGCATCCTTCACAAACAATAACACATATACATTCAGGGGTGATTCTAGAATATTCTAAGATGGAGGGCAGAAGCGGGGACATAATTCATAAAGAGGGATTAGCATTATCATTAGTCAATGGTATGTTTTGCATTGGTGAGTGACGGGAGTGAGTGCACCAGGAACCAATCAGCTTTCAGCTTGGGTTAATGCCCCAGTACAAGTCTCTTAGGCTTCCTGATTCCAGGGCTTCATTAACCATAAAGGTCATTTGGTGAACTCTCTGGGTTTATTACACTGGACCAGGCCTGCCTGTGTATCGGTACCACGCCTCTGTGCTGTGTTGTTACCTGATGTCCGGTCCACTTTCCTCCACCTTCCCAGAGCTTCTACAATACCAGAAAAAGCTAAGGAGCTCTGTTGCCACGCAGTCTCACTTTCTCAACACCTACGGAGGCACAGGCAGCCTGTCCCTGGATGACGTCTACACAGAGGGCCTGCTAGAGGTGGCCCAGTGCGGTGAGGAGGCCCAGCGGCCCATTGGCCTGGAGGACATCCTGTGCCAGGTGGGGACGCTCAACAAGGACGCCGACACGGTGCTGGTGCTGGGAGAGGCGGGCAGCGGGAAGACCACACTGCTGCAGAGGCTGCACCTGCTTTGGGCCAGGGGAGTGACTCTGGAGGACTGGGTCCTCCTTTTCCCCTTTAGCTGCCGCCGGCTGAGCGCTGAGGAGCGGGAGCTGTCTGTCAGGGACCTCCTCTTTTCCCATTGCTGCTGGCCTGACCGGGACCCAGAGCCGCTCTTCCAGTTCATCCTGGAGCACCCGCACCGGGTGCTCTTCACCTTCGACGGGCTGGACGAGTTCCGGCTGCGCTTCTCGGACGAGAGGCGCGTTTGCTGCCCCACGCAGCCGGCCGCCATCGCCGCCCTGCTTTTCAGCCTGCTGCAGGGCTGCCTGATGCAGGGCGTGCGGAAGGTGGTGACCAGCCGGCCAGAGGCCGTCGACGCCTCGCTTCGGACGTATGTGCGCAAGGAGGTGGCGCTTAAGGGCTTCTCCCCCGAGAACATTGACTGCTTCTTACTGAAGCAGCATTGTGATCCCGGCCTGACCAGCCACCTCCTCCACTCCCTTCACAGCAACACGGCCCTTTTCAGCCTCTGCCACGTCCCGGTCCTCTGCTGGATCGTCTCGCAGTGCTACAGGGAGCTGCTCGGCAGTGAGGGCGGCCAACTGCAAACCTTCACCGACGTCTACGTCATGATCCTGCAGCAGTTTCTGCAGCATCGCTGTCCACAGCGCCTCCCCCTGGCTGCCGGCGGGTACGCGGGCGTGGTGTTGCGTCTGGGCCGGCTGGCCCTGCGGGGCCTGGAGACGGCCTGTTACGTCTTTTCGGACGGGGAGCTGCGGAGGTGCGGGGTGACGGAAGACGACGTGGCCACGGGCTTCCTGGTCCGGAGTGACAGCTTCTCCGCCCTGGTCAAACACTACGAGTTCCTACATGTCACCATGCAGTGCTTCTTCGCCGCTCTCTTTGTCATCCTCGGGGAAGATGTCGATGGCTCCACCATCTATAAACTCTTTCACCCCCGGGGTAAACGGAGACCCCCATTGGCGGGTGTCTGCTCTGTGCTCTGCTTTCCCCATCAAGATCCCGAACTCAAAGGAGACACGCCAGAAGCCGAACGGCCCAACTTGCAGATAACGGCCACCTTCGTGTCGGGACTGCTGTCCCAGCGACACCGCGGCCTCCTCACTCCGTCGTGCCCGGGGTCCGTCCTGGACAGGAAGCATCGGCAGGTGGTGAGGGGCCTTTCCCGGGGTCTCCGGAGGTACTTCCGGTCCATCCCGCAGCCCGTGCCGGGGGAAAAGAAGAGCATGCACGCCATGCCCGACTTTGTCTGGCTGATTAAGTGCATCTACGAGCTACAGGAGCGCACCATGGCCTGCCACGCCGTGGCCAACCTCAAGGTGGAGCACCTGAAGTTGACCTACTGCAATATCGGGCCCGTGGAGTGCAGCGCCCTGGCATACGTGCTGCAGCACCTCCACAGCCCCGTGGGCCTGCAGCTCGACTACAACAGCGTGGGAGATGTCGGCGTGGAGCAGCTGCTGCCGTGCATTAGGGTGTGCCACTCGCTCTAGTAAGGCTGCGAGTCTGCCTCGCTCGCGTCATAATCCCAGTGCTGGATTTGTCCCGGTGGCTCTCAGATTGTGGGTGGTGACCCCCCATGATTTTCCGAATTTACCAAAGAACATGTTTAGGCCAGGGGAGTGTTGCTCCCAGGGGCGTTACTAGGCCCTTTTTACTGGGTGGGGGTGGGCAGTGCCCCAGTAAAGGTTTACCTCTAGTAACGCCCCGGGCTGCTCCCCCAGGCCTAAACATTTTTATAGTTAGCATATAGCATTTATAGTTAGTTAGTTAGTTAGTTAATTAGCTTATGGAAATTTTATTTGTTAGGAAACATTATTATCGGGGACTCCCCCTACTGCCCCCATCCCCTTTTGGTAAGTTTTATTGTATCACAGAAATTGACTGATGGTTTTTGGAGGGTTGCCAGACCAAAAATGTCAGAATCACTACCTTAAAGGAAATGTGACTAGACTCAATTCCCCTTTAGCACATAACTGGTTTCTTAAATGCTCTCTTTGGTGCCACACAATGCCTCCTGTGACCGACTTTTTGATTTCCTTTAGTCTCAGGAACAACAACATATCAGATGAGGGAATTCGGAAACTCACTGAAAAGGCTGTTCATTTTGAGAATTTCCAGAAGATCGCGTGAGTGTGCCACATTGCATTAGTAAAGTGATCTACTTACTTTGTATTAATCAGTTTAATCAGTATTTAAACGGTTATTACCCGAGGCCGCTGCGTACTGCAAGGGGATGAGATAACTCCCATTAGAACACCAAATTTCATAAACCAATTTACAAGTTAAAAACGTGCAGGTGTCTCAATCTTGACACCATGTCTGCTATCTTTTGTCATGTTTTGCTTCATTCAATTGCATTGATTTAACTCTCGATTGAACGAGTGGTACAATTAAGCTGCTTACTTATCTCAACATGCAATGCCGAATTTGTGTCATTTGAATGAATCGCTGTAATTTTGAAAGATAAACTGAGTTTAATAAGCTTTTAAAAAATGTTACTCTCAAAATGGCAGGTGGGACAGTGTTTCAGGTAATTATTTGATCATTTGTTAAAAAAGTAGAGATTAGAATGTAACTTAATATAGATTAACAAAGTCCTTAATTATTGCTTAAAGAGCTGAGAAATAGGTATATGATTTACACATTATAGGGAATTTTCAACTACAGATTTGGATGTATATCATTCCATTTGTCCCATAGATTCAATGAACAGTTGTTGATGAATTAGAAGACAGTTAGATGACAACCCAGCACTGTGAGTCAGGAGGGCAGGGATTAGAGTAAAACGTTAACATCGTCTGACCTTTTAAATAAGACAAATTAAAACCACCACTGTGTCATTCTTACAGACTCTTCAACAACAAGCTGACTGATGCCTGCATGATGCACTTTGCCGAATTTCTCAAAGCAAAGCAGAATTTTGTGTCATTAAGGTAAGTAGCCTGCTTTAGGCTCTTAAAAGTGAGGGTCATCAGCCCATATGGACTGTTTCGCACAGCTTTCCTGCGATGCTCCTGAAGGCTATAATGTTTAGGGGGAATCTCTCCTGATATGGTGGGAATTGTGTTATAGGCTGGGAAACAATTATATAACTGCAGCGGGGGCGGAGCTTCTGGCAGAAGGACTGAAAGAGAACTCCTCCCTGCAATATCTTGGGTGAGTGATAGACATTCCTTATGTATCTATAAATAGAACTTGAAAACTACTGCACTGGTTCAGGGCAGCTTAGGGTTAATGAAAATTTGCTTTCCAGTTACCCAGGAAACTAACTGTCACCAATGAACACATGAAACTGCACAGAACATCGCACACACAGATGCAGCGCTAGGTTAGCATTTGTCTTAAAGGTTGCAGATACAGTCAGATTATTCACCAGGAGGCTGGAATGTTCCTTAAACTCAGAAAATAATTCAGTGTTTTAACTGAGAATTTAACTTGTGCTTTTTTGAGAACAAAGTGGCTTGTGACGTCTTGGGAAATATCCAGGTTTGAAATAATGCAGTTTGCTTATTGGATATGTTTTTTTAAATACACAAAATGAGTCAAGTCGTACTAACAAGCCTCGAACCGTATATGTGCTTTGTCAGATATTGAAAAATATAATAAAAAAATAATATAATTAAAAAACATGTTCCTTCTTAGAAAGACACAGACAATGGCATGTTATTTATTTATTTTGTACCTGTTTCCAGGTTTTGGGGGAACAAAATCAAAGACAGGGGGACAGAAGCACTGGCCAGAGCACTGCAGAGCAACCGGTGTCTGCTGTGGCTTAGGTAACAGGGGGGGGCACTGTCTGCTGTGGCTTAGGTAATGGGGGGGGGCACTGTCTGCTGTGGCTTAGGTAACAGGGGGGCACTGTCTGCTGTGGCTTAGGTTACAGGGGGGCTTCTCACTGTGCCGCAAAGCCAGCACATCCTGTTCCTGTGCTCCCCCCGGTCCTGGTCCTGGTGCATGACCTTGTGTGCATGGGTTTTTATTTGACCTATAGTACTTGTGTGTTGGATTAAGCAAATTTACAGGTATAACCCGTTTGGTTTAACCTCTCTACAGTCTACACAAATAACAAGAGGATGTGTGCAGGACTAGGAGTGCAGGAATAGGAGTAATAGGATTTACGAATGTACTGCCTAGGAGTTATGGGAGGCCTGTGACGGCCTTGGGGGTGGGACTAGCATGAGCTGTCAATCAGTGACCTGTTTCCCATTGAAAATTGAACTAGGCTGGGTTGTGCTTCCACTGTGTCAGAACAACATGTGTTTGAGGATTTCCATGTTTTTTTCCTTTTAGACAAAGACCCAAAATTTATTACAATCAGGGGTGGAACTTTTCGAAATGATAAAAATAAAAAGGTTCTGTGTTTTTGTACTCACACTTCCTTGCCTGAGGCACGTGGGCGAGCTTAATTTCCAGCTGTGATTGCGATGCAGACTCAAATGTGTTAAATGAAATGCATTCGTTTTAGGCTCACTTTCATTTATTTGTCATATTTAACTAAATTGTAGCGATAACTATAATTGTTTTAATAATGTTAGAGGTGCTTCTGAATGTTTTGCCCTTTTAAAATGAATAATAGCTTTCATTATGTGACAAAATCAATAATTACGCAATTGTATACAGCCCTTTGACATTTTAAATTAACCCATCCTTTAGTTACTTAAGTCACCATGTAATTAATGTAGAACCAGAAATTATCAAATAAAGGGGAGACATTTTATTATCACATTCATTTGTAAGACATATTAGTTTGTTTTAATATGACTGAAAAGTTCGTGGTTTGTGTGTAATGTGATCTGAATGTGTATTTTAATCAAGCCTAACTAAGGGCTCCGCTGAATGGAAGCCAGCATATCCTGGGGCTCTCCTGGGCCCACCGCCCCCCGCTGTACAGGCCCTGTGCTGTACTGAGCCGCTCCGCTCTGTGCTCCGCATTCTTTCACAGTCTGGTAGACAATGGCGTGGGCAGCGCTGGTGCACGAGCTCTGGCACAGCTGATCAAGACGAGCCAGACTCTGGAGGAGCTGTGGTGAGTCTGCTGTAAGGAACATCAGCCTTTGGGGCTGAGGGACAATCCAGCCTTCGGCCTACGCCTGAAACTGCAACATTATGCATCCCACACCTCACAATAACCGAAGACCCGAGTTACTGTTAAGTGGGATTTTATAAGACAAGCTAGGCATAAGAGCAGCAAGGGAAGTTTATCAGCGCTCCTGTCTGTTTTTGAGCGTGGCTTTGCTTCCTCTTTAAATCCCCTCACTTATTTTTCATTTTTACAGCCTGCATGCTTCTTCCTGCCGTGTTTTGTCTTTCTAACAGGTTAAGCAAGAACTGCATCACCAGGGAGGGTGTTGAGTGCCTACTGGAAGCCTTGCAAACAAACACCATTGTCAAGTCAGTCTGGTAAAGCCTCCTGCCCTTCCTGTTTTACACCAGAGCATCAAGACAGCTTATTAGTAGTTAGAGAAGTAATCCATCCATCCCTCCATTATTCATCATCAAAGGCTTTTCCTGGTCAGGGCCATGGGGTACAGGGACCCTCTGCTTCTCTATGTATTTTAATATGTGCAATCAGTATTATTATAATCTTTGACATTTCACAGAAAGTCCCTTTCTGTCAGATGCAATGTGCAGTATTGGTGGCGGTGGGTAGTGTTCTTCTTAGACAGCTCAAACAGTTGGGGTTTTCATTAACCTACAGCTCTGTCGGTGCTCCTGGGATAGACCCCTAGTTAATTGTGACCCTCTACTAAAGTGTTTCCCAGGGAGTTGGGGGGAGCAAAAATGTGGACTTTCTGGGGGGGGGGGGGGGGGGGGGGGGTGTTCCCCAACGGGAGGAGGGGGTTTGGGGAGGGAAAAAAAGTTAAAAAAACCA
>JAODKM010000008.1:12286448-12301088 GCA_026780845.1 Petrocephalus sullivani | reverse complement strand
GGAGCAGGGAGGAGGAGGGGGGGGGGGGGGGTGTGGGAGGGGGGGGGGGGAGTGACCAAAGGGGGGAGAGGGGGGAAGCAAGGAGGGAGGGGAAATAGGGGGAGGTGGTGGGGGGGGGGGGGGGGGGGGACCAGGTTGTCCCCAACTGGATAAGTGGTTATAGAGACAGGAAAATATGTAATAAATCCAGACTCAGAACATTCCTCTTTCCCAATGAAGGCTGAAGGGCAATGATCTGAGTGCCGAAGAGGTAGAGGAACTGCAACAAAGGGACAAGCGACTGACTTTCTGAGGAGGATTTTTAATCAGGTTCCCCTCTTACAGTTAGAAAGTGGCTGATGCTTCACCCCTCTTCCACGCGCTGCACACATTTACCTATTAAAACGCACAATGTTGTATGCACAGACACATAATGCACATAATTTGTTTTCCCAGCTTTGTTTATATTATGAAACATGTAGCATTACAAGGTAAAGGTTTTTGGTTTGAGCCATACCAGGATGTACTGAGCATGTTTGAGAGACAATTTTGAAAATGCTGACAAAATCGTGGTTATCGATTCAGTAATTTTTTTGCCTTTTTCTCTCTTTACTGTCTTTTCGAGAGTGAGAAAACAGTAATTAGTATTACCATAAACTGCAGGCTATTATGCTGTTCTTGCTGTATCTTATAAATGTTGACACATGAAAAGTTTTTATAAGATATGAAATTTGTTGGCATGATATGTTAATTCCTGTTAAACATTATGGTTTGTGGGTGTCACGTGACCCGAAGCAGCTCAGAACTCAGCTCAAACCAAAACAATACAGCCTACATTTTACTTCACTTTAAATAAAATACCTTTAACTTATTAACTAAATTGGTATGTAGTTACAAACTGTATGTCTTTATGCATATTTTTTTGTATTTTTTGTGTTTTGTATTGGTTTTATATTTGGTATGTGAATTGTGAGTGCAGAGTATAAGCACATTTTTAATCATCTGTGTTCATCTGTGTCCCCATAAAGGCTCAGGCCGGCCCTGATCATGATACAAATGTTTGTGAAAGCAAACTTGCTAATACAAGTCCAAACTTTCATCTTGCATCCTGAGTTACTACAATTTCACCCCCTTGTGCATAACAGTGGGTGATGGGCATATATAATTGGTCATCAAGTTACCAAGTTACCCTTAACTTTACAATTGATTATTCTGAAACTGTATAATATTAAAATGTTTCTCTCTGTTCTCATTAAAACAGATAAGCAAAAAGAGCTTTAGTAAGATAGTAGCTCTAGACAAATATACCATGAAATATGTGATTCTTGTGCAAAGTCAGAACTAAAACACAGGCCATATCAACTCTCAAGCCATGGCATTTTTGTCCTATGATGGCCCTGAGTTGCTTTACGAAAGTGATTATTTGGAGAGTGAGGCACCTTAAATGACATGTCAATAGTCGTATAGTACTACTAATTATAGTGTAGTAGTATAATCAAGGGTCGTATTGTTGCATCTGGCAACTGACTGTCAAGCACAACATTCTGCAGTTACAAAGTGAAGTTTGTCATACAAAGAAAATAGCGGTGAACTGGTCACAAAATGAGAAAAAGTATTGTAACCCAACAAACTCCATACTGGGCACACAAACTAAGAAAAAAGCTGAACATGTAAAACAAAACGTTAAATAATTATCTAACGAATATTCCAGATCATTATTCATATTGAATATACACGTATAACGAATAGCACTGCATCGCATTTTCCTGACAGTATTATTTTGGATGCAATTGTTTACAGCCACGTATATGGAAAGATATATTTACGATTATTAAACTGAATGCAGGTACCGGAAAACTGCTGAGATCCCAATATCTT
This sequence comes from Petrocephalus sullivani, assembly GCA_026780845.1. Classification (NCBI taxonomy): domain Eukaryota; kingdom Metazoa; phylum Chordata; class Actinopteri; order Osteoglossiformes; family Mormyridae; genus Petrocephalus; species Petrocephalus sullivani. Next base: position 12,299,231 of record JAODKM010000008.1, on the reverse strand, counting down.
GCAAAATTCAGTAGTTTTAACCCACAGCGACCAGTTGATGAAAAGCGATGCTGCGTTTGCATGTCATGCACGGAATGTGCAGTGTGACCAGCAGAAGCACACATGAGCCAGAGGACCGAGCAGCGTCGGTTCCGAAACGCCACAGCCACCGGCAGCTTTGTCAGTCACATCCCGCTTCCGCCTCTTTTACTGCGCAACCCAACTACCGGAAAACCCCGGGAGGTGGGACTAAGGTAAAGACATGCGTTTTAACCAATGAGCAGTTGGTATGACAGAGCACCCGCCAATGGGGATTAAGTACTGGGAACATGTTTAATATTTGAAGGTTGGTTGAGTGGGTTGCTGTTAAAAAATAATTTTGGTTGAAGGGTCTGCGTTTTGCCTTTCCTTTGCTTTTTTGTGACGTTCGCCGCAGGCTCGTAGACCTTTTAAATTGCTCACAATAAATAAGGCGCAAAAGAAGGCAGAAGAAGCCTGCTCGATAATTCTCGAGTATTTTGCGCAGCTGGTTACATGTTCTCGATTCGTGCCAAAACCAGGGTTCTATGAAATTAAGGCGAACAGGTAGCTAGCTAGGCACCGAAGTTAAGGTAAGAACACTAGCGATTTCGTGAATTTCTGTGTTTACTCCTGCGTGTTGGTTACGCGCTGTTAAACGCGGTGATTCTGCCGATGTGTCATATTCCTAAGCCGTAACCAGTCGCCCGGGCGGCTCGTGCTGCGTGTCGTGATAATTGTGCAATATCGCTAATTAATCGGGAATTCGGCTATAGTAAGGATGCCTACTAGCTGTTTAATTGGTACAGTGCAGTGTCCAATCAAGGCCCGAGGAGCTCGCGAGCGAGCGGCGGCGGTGACGTCATCGCGGCGAGTAGGTGCCGCGGCTGCCGGCTGCGTCCGGCGCGGCGACGCGCGTCCCGGGCACGGCGCCCGGGGGCCACACGGAGCCGGCGGGCCCGCCACCCGCCAGCCGCGCCTCCGTTACCGCGTCTGTGACGATGGCAGCCCGGCCGGCCGGTCGCCTCCCCTCCAAAGACTGAAGTTGCTGCCGCTTTCCTCGCGGGCGCGCGCCGCCAAGTTCGCGCGGAATTGGGAGTGCGGCTCTCGTGCGGCTCTCGCGCGGCGCATTGAGGCCCCGCTTCGCCAGCTGTGCGGAATAAATGCAGCTCTTGTCGGGTAGTGCCGCTTCCTGCATCCCCTCGCGTCGCCAGTACATTATGTAAGGATCTGGCGGGAGGTGGAAGGCGCCGCACTGTGACATGCATTGCTTCTATCCAGCGACGTCCAGCCTGGATTGTTCTTAGTTAAATCGTAAATATTATGCAGCTGCCATGGTTAGGGTGTATTTCTTTTGGGGAGGAGGGGGGTGGCGTATGAGCTCATCTGCAGCGCCATGCCCCTAAGCGAGGATGGATGCATGCTGAGGGGCGAGTGCAGTGCGGCTTCCCGGCATCGGCATGGCGTCCCACGCTCGGCCCGCCGGACGGGAAACAAGGGCCCGTTTGTGTAAAGGCGGTGCACGGCTCCGGGCCGTGGGCGAGCGGCGCCCTGCGCCATGCTGCCGCGGGTCACCCAGGGGGAGTCGGAATGCGGCGGGACGCTGCTCCGGCCGGGCTGACGCTCGCCAGCCTAACCGCGTTCGCGCTTCCCATGAAATTGCCTTTTTATTGCCATTTATGTTTTGTTCGGTGTCGTGCTCATAGTTAAACGCCGAACGGCTCCGTGTAATGATGAGAGCCTGTAGACCTGGCGGTGGGTGGGATTTGCAGGTGCTGTCACGCGCTGCGATTGGCCTATTGATTACCTGCTCGGTTCCTATTGGATCGGAGCCGGCCGTGATTGACAGCACACGGTCCCGCCCACTTATTTTCTGCCATCAGTTGCTGTTTACTGTTCTTAAATTAACCATTAAGAACTGGATCTCATGTGAGATCAGAAGATGTTATGCTCCATATATATAAATGATTTAAATATACATGTCTTTATTTTAAAACGATTCACCAATTCACAGCTGATATTTAAGCTGCCCTTATAACTGCATCTAATGCAGAATATGGGTTATAATATAGAATATGTTAAGAGGGCTGGGCACAGGGTCATTCTGTTGCTTGTTGCTCTGTACCTGCTGCCATAGGTGCTCTTTCAAAGTTTCTACAAAATTACAATAATATATGGCAATAAGTCAGTAACATGTATATGTGTAAAAGATACACAAATTTAGGTTTCTTCCAATAAAAACTGAGAGGATCCCTCAAATAAACTCTGGGCTGATTCCAACTCAATATGCTGTATTATTTTACTGAACCAGGCTATGTATCTGGCACAAGGAGAAGAAAGTAGTCTGCCTCATACTAATTTAAACTGCACACTTTAAGATTCAAGCCCCGTGCACCCTTCTGTCCTGCTGGATGCAGTTTACTTGGCTAAACCTGTCATTACCTGCAGCACTATTCTCCCACATTTTAAAAAAAGTCTTCATGATAAACCTATATTTTTATTTTTCTGAAAAAACATTTGTGTAGGATGATAAGAGTACTGTTTACACATCATTATGAGTGAAAGCACAGCTGTAACCCTGCACTTTACCGGCCCTTGTTTGGTTAAGCGCTTGACACACTCCGTATATTATTATATTATATGAGAGGAACACAGCTATTCCTGTTTTGTGGAGTGCTACCATGGGCATGCTCATCCTGCGAGTTTATCCAGCACTATCCACCAGTGGATTTCACAGCCACTTTTCTCATGGTTGCGGGGGCTGGTATGATTTAGTAAGTCCACACTGTTAGTCACTTATGTTACTTTATTTACTTTGATGACAAAATTTCCCTTTGAGACTGATTTTGTGTCATAGGAGGATTATGGGACTATCTCTGATCTCACACATTTGCGCAAGAATCCCATGATTGGCGAAGCTGAACCCGTTTAATGTTTCAAACATCACTACTGCCTCATGCTTATAATGATCCTCCCTGTGAGCGACTTGTGCTTGCAGTTATTTAATTTAATGTTTGTTAACGGCTATGTTTTTGGGCAGCATGTTTACTGGTTTGGAGACAATCTTCTGTTATCCTCCTTGGTCTCCTGAAACCTCAGTAGCTTAGGATGGTGAATTGATGCTGTTTGAAACTGAACCCCCACCCTTCTCCATAAACATTTCCGTCTCTGTTTATTTTTTTGTGTTGTTTTTTTTTTTGCACAGGCAGGTCCTTAATGCTCTGGCATCTGCCTGGGAGCATGCAGGTGTGTGACAGAGAGGCCATGTGGGGTCCCAGGGTTGGTGCCCCATGACCAACCCGCTGTCTGCCACTCCCCCTGTCATTTTATCATCCCTGCTGCCTCCTGCCTCGGTTATGTGGCCGTAGCAGACATGAGCTCTGTGCTGTGGAGCCAAGAGAAACCGGCCGGGGGCTTCCGGGAGGACTTACTACATGGTTACTACATGGTGATAAGGGAATGCACAGTGGAGAGGCCATCGCAGAAGACACTGAAGGTGCCCCGAGGCAGCATCGGTCAGGCCTGCCCCGAGCGCAACAGCCTGGGTCGCACACTGCCTCCCAGCAAGGGCAAGCGGAGCTTGCGCATCCTCGACCAGGCCAACGTGCTGCTGGGCCTGGATGAGAAGGACGTGCTGGAGCTGGACGATCAGCTGGCCGAGCTGCTCTTCCCCGTCAACAACTGCGAGGAGCGTTACGGGCTGCTGCGCAGCGAGGCGCGGCTGGGGCAGGCCCGCGCCATCGACTGCGGCTCCAAGGTGCAGGTGCAGCTGCGCTCGGGCGACGAGCCGCTCCCCGGCGTGGTGCGCTTCCGCGGGCCGCTCATCCCGGAGAGGGCGCTGTCTGGAGTCTGGTTCGGGGTAGAGCTGTTGGTGAGTGATTTTGACTAAATTTCATCTACTGGTGTCAGTATCGGCGGGTGGTATCGGTGCGGCGGAGGCTGTCGGACTCGCCTCCCATCGCCGAGTTGTTACAGTTCGGAGCTGGGAAAAAGATCCAGTGGCGGAGTGACCCGCGCTTGTGCTTGTGTCGGGGACGAGCTGGAGGAGGACTGTGAGCCGCGAAGGTGCAGCAGTAGGCTTTCACAGTCTGGCTCCTGTCATCGCGGGGCTATGGCAAACCCAGCGGTGGGCCGCACCCTGACCTCTGTCCCGCTGCATTATGGGACTTCGCGGTCATGTCCTATCGAGTGCCTTTATTCTCAATCCCTATAGCACCTCTCTTTCTGGCTGCAAAGTACACCCCCTCCCCCCACTCATGAGTCAGAGTGCGTAGGTGTTCCTGCACACTTGTTGAGGGTGAGGATCTGCTCATGTGAGTGGGTGTGAGTGTAGGTGTGACCATCTGAAATTAACTAACCAAACGCTCTTACTGGTGGAATGAGATGTAGGTATGATATGATGCACACATTTTTTATAGGAAATTCCTCTCGTGGTATTTTAATGATAAAATTGTTTTCGTAAAAGTATTTATTTACCAAGATATACCAAGATAAAATGTTAAGGGTCTTGCCGTTGATTTTCCCTCCCAATCATCTGCTTAGTATTTAATTTTTCTTAAGGTCTAAATATTTCGAGTGATTTACTTGCCTGTTCAGTAGTTTCAATTTTTCATAACTTCATTTTTTCTCTTTCTGGTCCCTAAAAATACTTTGGGGAAAGTTTATGAGTTGTGCTAAATTAACTTGTCTCCAGTATAAGTAATGCAGCTTGATGGTGTGAGATTGTGAGGAAGTTGCCCAGACCACTTCCTTCACTATAGAAGAATTCAAAGCATGTAAAAATATTTTTTTGAGAAACAGGTGCTCTGAAAAGCCCAATTTGCATGTGACAAAGACCCAACACTCACGCTCGGGAACAGAATGAAATGACTCATACCAGCAGGTTAGCCGCTACATGAGCTCTCACAAAAATAAAACTTGATGAGTTCGACAGCCTCAAGCAGTGTTTCTCACCTCAGTTCTTGGGGACCCCCCTGTAAGTCCACATTTTTGCTCCCTCTGAGCTTCCAATGCATCTATAGCAGGTATCCGAAGTTCATCATTGTTTTGTTCAGGTGTACTGGGAGTGTGCAAAAATGTGGACAGTTTGGGGGCCCCCAAGGACTGGACTGATAAGCACTGCCTCGAATGCAAAGTTAAGGATATTGTGAACGTGATTAATTATTACTGACACTCAAAATTGAAATGTGTCCTCCGCATTTTACCGATAAGCGACATAGCAGTGGGCAGCTAATTCAGCGCCCAGGGCGCAGTCTGAGGGGGTGATGCCTTGCTCAGGGTACCTCAATGATACCTTGCTGGTTGAGGATTTGAATCAGGAATCATTCAATCGCATGCACGCTTCCCTAACCATTAGGGCACCACTGCCTGATGTCATGTAGCTAGTGGAAGATGGTGGAGTTGGCTTGGGCAGGGTTCTGTTCACCTCATGGGAATGGATAAAATCAATTAGAACCAGGTTATATTTTTTCTGGGAAACTGTAATTTCTCTATATGGAAGGAGATTGTTCACAGGGAATTGTGTATTTGTTCTGTATTTGATCGTTGATGTCTGTTGGCTTCATGTGCTTTTATGGGTGTGGTCTTAAGAATGGGTGTGGCTTGGGGTGAACCTCAATATCACAGACACAAAGGTCTTACTTGTGGTCTTGGCCAGACTGGTCTTGCTACCTTGTCTTTCTAGAATGAACTTGGGGCAAAATGAATCACGATGATTGGATTGTTCTGGTTTGGCAAGGATGCAGCTAATGTATCCTTGATATTTGGGGCTCCGAAGAACGACATCTGGGAATTTGTACCATCCTCTGTACTTCTGTTTGTCGTATTAGACCTGGTCTTCGGCAGTGGGAGATGATGTAAAACCGGTACACAAATACGGTCAAGTATGCATAGTGGGATTCCCCCCTCAGTGAGTGTACAGGTACATTAGTGGCTCTGGGGGTGTGCCTTCCCTTACACACCCCCCTGTGAATGACTGGCTCTCCTCTCTGGGCCCCCAGGAGCAGGGCCGCGGTCAGGGCTTCACAGACGGCTCGTACCAGGGCCAGCAGCTTTTCCGCTGCGAGGATGAGTGCGGTGTCTTCGTGGCCCTGGACAAGCTGGAGCTGTGGGAGGATGAGGAGGAAGTTCCCCGGTCGCCGGACCCGCGGGAGCCCGACTTTCCGATCAACTCCCGCGTGGTGGTGCAGACCCGGGAAGGCCCCGAGGCCGGCACCATCATCTTCTGCGGCCTGTTGCCTGGCAGCGAGAGTCTGGGGTACTACGTGGGAGTCGACATGGTGAGCAGCTTTGTATTTTAATCCTGCCCGCAACTGAATAATCCTCTGTGGTGTGAACTGTGTTATTTTTATTGAAAAATGCATATATTAATTTAAAATGTCCGTCGTTTATGACTGCATATTTAAATGCAATTGTAGTGTTTGGAAACTGTTCCAAAAGGCAATGGTAATGCAGTTATACATGTGATGGTTAGGGTTCCCAGAAGAGTCCAGATAACGCTGCATATTTATACATTACATGTGAGTACATTGTTAGGTTTGTTATGGTCTGGCTTCTACTGTGTTATTATGGCCCTACATGCCCTTAATGTGCTGTGTGTGTTTGTGGGCTGGATCTCTGGAGGTGGGTGGTTGTTCTCTAACCTGTGTGTTTTTACTTAAATCACCATTGTGGCTCAGAAGTATCTTACGGGCTGGACGTAAAGAGTGACAGTAGCACTGACGGGTACGGCGCTTGGCACTAATCTGAACTTCTGATTGCTGTTTTCTCACTGTCTGCCACTGTCTGACTGGAATTGATGTGGGCAGTGTTAGGTGTGTCAGCTGGTACTCCGAAGGCTGGGATAAGTGGGGAAGACCAGGGAAAAACAAAGAGGGTACAGGCGGAATGGGGGACGCGCATGCTGAAGGCGATGTGAGGGGACGGACGTCTGCAAAGGATCGCTTTCATTCTGCTTTTACCCAAGTTTTATTAGTAGGTTTTTTTTAATAAAAGGGAAGTAAAAGCAAAGTAGGTAAATGCTAATGGTGATGCGATAGGCGTCCTGCTGAGGGTTGGGCGGGCCACACGTGAAGGCATTACTCTGCTGCTGCATCGCTGCAGGAGTCCCTGACACTTAGCAGAGCCCAAAATGCCCCGAGCTCCAGCAGGAGCTGCTGTCTTTCCCAGGGTGCAGCTGGGGTCCTGCCCCCACCCAGTCTGAAGAGGAGGACGAAGAGCAGGGTGGAAAATGGAAATTGACATCACCGGCGGCTGTGGGCAGAGGTCCGGCGTGGGAATGACATCGCTGGCACACAACTGCAGGTTTGAGGCATGAGTAACTAGGTGACGTCTTGCCGTCCTTCTCCAGGACAACCCCATCGGCGACTGGGACGGCTTCTTCAAGGGCAAGCTGCTGTGTAACTTCGCCAGCCGGGAGCACACCCGCCTCGTCCCCATCTGCGATGTGATGCGAGGTACGCTGACCGCCCCCCCACCCCCCGGTGCATAAAGCCGCGTATTGTCGCTGTTCCCCCCGCGGGCCGCCACAGAGACGCCTTTGTGTCCGTGGTTGTTTTTGAACCTTGTCCGCTCGGTCGCCGTGCTTGTTGATCAGCGCCTGCATTGTTTCTCGCCTCGTCTACATTGACCGTCAGGCTGAACGTTTAATTGGAGCTGTTAAATAATAGTAGCACTGGATATCCTCCACGTTTCTGTCTCCGTGGGAGAATGGAAGACACCAAGACTGTTTCAGGGAAGTGTTTTTTAACATGCGGTTCTGGGGTGTTAGCTGGTTTGCCAGTCATGGAGTGATGTTGACTTTTGTGCCTCGTTTTGTTAAGCATTGGTTGGTAGCTGGTATTGTCCTCCGGACCTTGGGGGGGAGTCTTTGTGAAGCCTCAGTCATGGTTTTTATTTATTTTCTTTTTCTTTTCCTCTTCTCCAGAGTCCTCAATGCAAAACTCACGACACAACTTTGCGTCCAGGGGAAGTGGCAGCGATAAACCTCCGGCCTCACAAAATAAAGGTACCCTGAGTGCCATCAGCCGTTAGACATGCGATCAGCTAAACCGTAAGAGGAAGAGGTGGCCTTTGCCTGATTTAAATGCCCGTGCGTGCGCGCGCAAGTGTGTGTGTGACGGCATCGTAGCTAAGTTCTGTGTCGTCCTTTCGGAACAAGAACTTAGCGGGGTTTCCCCTCCATTTCTATGTGGTTTGTTAATCTGAGACACTGAGGTTTGACTTATACTGGATGTGAACTCGCTGCGTGCGGCTGCCATCCGCTGAACCGTGACCCGTGCCGGCGGGCCGCTTTGAGAGACATTACTGATAATTACTATTTCGGTAGTGCCACGCTCGCGTGGGTCTGTTGTTAAAAATCATGACTTGGCAGTTGCAGGTATGTGTGAATGTGTTTTGGGTTCCTGCCTTTGCAGGTGACATAAGACGAAAAGGACATGTCTGTGTGGAAACGATTCTCTTTCAGAATAGTGCTGCACTTCTTAGATCTATCTACAGGGGATATTGTGTTATTGCAGATGCATAATGAAAGTCTAAATTGCTTTTGGACTCACTAGATAGACATGTCTGTTACAAGGAAAAAAACACCCTTTTATTATGTTTGTTTTTGTTAATAGAAATGTCAACATTATGCTGTTTGAGAATATTGAAGAAGATAATTATGCAGCAGTGTGTCACTAGGGGTTAGTCTGAAAGGTCTGTTCTGCTTTGCTGAATACCTGCATCAGCGGGGTCAATATGACCTGACTTGGCAAAAACAGCGACTGAATTCGTGTGTGTGTGGGCTGTCATCAGAAACATCCGACGCTTTTAAGTGGGGCCGCTACTCATTTCATCCTGTCAGTTATTAAAAAATGTAGCCGCGTTAACCAAATTCCCAGACGTCATCTCGTCAGTATTTTCATAGTGAAATCTCTACCGCTTCCCTTTGATTGCTTTCCTCATGCTACCAGAGATAGGCGCTAGTCTCCTGGCTCTGCCAAGGCACAGCGGATGGATGGATGGATGGATGTTTAACCTGGGATATCCATAACCTTTACAAGTACTGGAGCTGTCATGATTACTTGATTTAAACCCAATATTTAAAAAGCATTGATTTAAAATTTTCTTTTCAGATTACTCTGCAATATTTAGGAAGGAACATAGCGGATGAGGACCCAAATAGAGAGTGAAAGAATCAGTTGTGTGGGAGCACTTAACATTAAAAGTGAATGAAAATGCGATGAATGTCAGTATTGCAAAGCAGAATTAAAATACAACCACAGCAGGACTGCAATACAAATGGATCTTTAAAGAAGACGCTCAGGTTTGACGGACTCATCCAATAATGTGAGGTTGGGCATCGATATAGTAGCCTAGCCTCTTTGTCACCACTTTGACTTAAATTGTTTTGCTTAAGTAGCTTTCTACGATTCATGTATGTCAAAATAATCGTCACTAAAACAGGTTAGCCCGATGCTTCACTGCATCATCTGACAGGATACTGAACATAAGAACTATATTATAATATTTTTTGTGAGCATATTAGTTGTTTTAGGCTGAACAATAGTGGAATAAGTTCACATTGCCGTTATTAAGTTTTTGCATTATTTAAGAGTTGGAAAATTAAGTATATAGCCAAATATAACCTGCCAATAGTCTCTGTGACGTATGTTGACAGTGTTGCTGGTAGTTGTGCTGACAGACCCAAAGCGGTGCCGACCATCACTTGCTTTTGTTCAATATCTTCCACATGGAATGTAAAATATTTCCATTCAGCAGAGGACAAATCTCATCATTTAATTTCTCACTGACGGGCCATACGGTCCTACATCGAGGGTAAGACTGATTAGGGTTATGATCGTCTCGAAGAACGCATGCAGAGCTTGTGCAAAAGCTGCGGCTGTAAACTTCAGACTGACTTTTTTTTTTATATTGGCTGAAAAGGAACCGTCATTAAAATTGCAAACCTTGCTAAGTTTGGCTTCCTGTCACTGAGTAAAAATGTTTTAGCGCAATCTATTGATGGTTTGAACCGAGCAGACATCTGAGCAGGTCCACGCGATGTGCATGAGATGCCATGTCTATTTACACCGTGTGTTGGGCAAGCCTATAAAATGAGGGCGGGTCAGTGCATATCCCTGTTGCCGTACTTCACCACTGTGTGTGTGTGTGTGTGTTTGCATAGATCACATGTGAGGACCAAAATGTCCCCAAAGTCATCTTTTCAGGTATCCATTTGGATAGCTTCAGTTTTATAAAAATCTTTGAATGCAATCAAAAAACTAAAAATGCCAAAAGTCTTGTATTTGGGTTGGTTACTTATGGTTAAGGTTAGGGTTGGGTTGGGGTTAAGGGTATCGTGATTGGGATTAGGGTTTTCCCCATAGAAATGAATGGAGGGTCTTTATTTAGGTAGGTGTGTGTGTGTGTGTGTGTGTGTGTGGTGTTTTGCATGTTCACCCTGTGTGGGCGTGGCTTTTTGGTGGATTGACCGGTTTCCTATCATTGTCCAGAAACAGGCAGCTTAAGTAAAGCTTAGTTCCTAAACTAACCGTATGTGTGACTGAGTGCAACCCACAGTGGCTGGTTGGTTCCTGCCTCACACCCATTGCAGTATTTATCCTGGGGGGGCACGACTGTGGCTGGAAACTGGGGGCGGGGGGAACTCTGCTTGTATCATTATAATAATATGCCTAATTATTAAGATGTATGTAAAATACTCTGCAAAAAAACTTTTCTATTGGTTGAAAAAGTTACAAATGACAGTAGACTGGTTCGTGTCGGGCTTTGCAAATGCAAACCATTTGCACACACTCAAAGTACCTTTTCTGGAACCAGTTCTTCTTAAACCATGCAGCACACTTTATTAGTTTGTCAGCATAGCCAACCCGTCTATGAACCGTGTGTTTACCGTATGACACAAGTACAGTATTTTTAGCAGTTCATATGTAAAGCGTTTTTTTTTTTTTGCTTGCTCAGTTAATTAACTTGAAGATCAATTATGTTTTTATAGGGGGTTGAACCATGAACATTATTTGTACGGTGTAAGGCCTCCTTTTGCAGCCAATACGCCATCAACTCATTTGGGAAATGACAATTACAAGTCCTGCACAGTGGCCAGAGGGATTCTGAGCCATTCCTCTTGCAGAACAATGGCCAGGCCGTGATGCAGGTGGAGGAAACAGTTTCCTGACTCGCTCCTCCAGAACACCCCAAATAATTCAGATCCCTCAACAATTCAGATCTGGTGACTGTGCAGACCATGTGTGATGTTCACTTTCAGGTTCATCAAACCACTCTGTCACCAGTCTTGGTGTGTGTATTTGTGCATTGTCTTCCTGATGCATGGCACCACCTTCAGGGTACAATGTTTGAACCATTGAACAAGCTCCTCCAGAATGGTTCGGTTGTCTTTGACAGCGATACCCCACTCTCCCAGGTGTGGGGATGACGGTGAAGGTGGACTCTTTGGAAGCTCAGCTTAGTCGCACTTATGTCTAGTCATGTATGCTTGTAATGTGTTGTTTATTATACCTATACATAGGGGCGTCAGAAGCATTTTGAATGTGGGGGGGACACAGTGCTGGGTGAACTAATATTTTATGTAAAATGTGGGGGGGTCCAAACGAAGAATAATTTCGAAATGTGAGGGGGACACGTGGCGCTCAGATTTAATGGCGGTGACGCCCATGCTTGTACAGTAACACCCCAGTATACGTCGTTTCGGCGAATTATACTGTCGCTTAACTGTAGTGATTAATTTCACACAGTAATTTTTTTTGCAACTTGTGACACATATTACTTGAAAAGAGCAAATTGAAGAACAAAAATAATAATTTTTCTTTCTAAAAGTTCTTCATACTCAACTAATTTCACTTTTGCTTGTAGGAATTAGATGATTTTATGTAAATAATGAACAGAATTTACTTTAATTAACATGGTTCATTTACGTTGATGTACACGATAGCAGACGACTGGAGAGGCTTGACGAAACTTACGTAAATTACGTAATTTATTTTGATGAAACACGGTACCAAATATTTAATGCCATTTTTATTACAGTAATTTCTATTTTGTTTTTCTTAATACTAGGTAAACATGGACTTTTAAGATTGCAAATTGAACACGCATTTAAGTCAATGGGAATGACTACGTGTATTTCGTACGTAAACTTAAAATCTTCGGCTTACGTCAAAATTCGGCTGTCGACGGGACTCTTGGAACCAATTAATGACGTAAGGCGGGGTGTGACTGTTTGTTGTTTTGGACAAAAGGCTGGCTCATAAAATGAGCTATATTTAGGCTGATTGGCTGGTTGCTGGTCACTAGCCGATCGTTTGGTGCATGCTTATTATAAGGATGGCATTTGTTTGCCTTGTTTTTTAGTCATGAGAGTAACAGCAAATCTTCAGCTAGATCTTTCCTGACCCCTAGTGGTCATGTGGGTCAAATTGCTCAAAGCGCTATGTCGTCAGTATGTTATGGATAAGGGGTGGAGTGCAGTCACTTAACTGTTTCTCTTCCAAGAGAAATGAACTTGAAGTCTGGTACTCGTCTGGTTGCCAGTGTCCTGTCTGTGTGGAGATGGACCTTATGGACCTGTGAAGTGGAAACTAGTAGAGTATCTCTGAGAATATGGAAATATGTTTGGGTATAACCCCCTCGTGACATGGGTGAGACCATTCCGTGAGACCCTAATGCCCCCCCCCCCCCCCCCCCGCGCAGGCGCCCCCCCCCCCCCGCCCCCCGTCCCCCCCCCCTCCCCCCGTTCACTGCCGCCCCGCTGCTGCTGGGCCTCGGGGGGTG
>JAODKM010000008.1:12268573-12286260 GCA_026780845.1 Petrocephalus sullivani | reverse complement strand
CAGGGCGGGATCCGGCGGTTCAGCCATAATCAGCGGCACTATAAAGGGGAGCCGGCCCCCAGGTGAGAAGGAGTCCCGCACCCCGTTCACTGTGTCTCTCTGCGACTCTTATTTACAGGCTTAGGTCTGCAGTGTGGCAGCAGGAGCAAGTCTGAGTTTTATTACACGTTTAATGGCAGCTCTGTCGATCACCCCGTGCAGTCCAAATCGAAAAGCACGTGGTACATTGACGAAGGTAACGCCTGCAGACCGAGCGGGGGGGGGCTTGGCGTAAGGGCGATCTCTGTGGCCCCCGCTGTCCCTTCTGATTCCCCTTCCTCCACATTTGCACATAACGCCCTGAGACATTGCACTTTGCTTTCCTCCTCCTTTGGACCTCTGATTGGATGTGAGGTGGCAGCTGGTTACTGAGATCCTCGCCGTCGAGCCCTGGTTGGAATAGGGGTCCCAGTGCATGCACGGCATGACCTGTGTTTGACCGCTGGCTTTTACCAGTGCGCCCAGGCCCCCCTTTTTTTTGCCTTTGCATTTCCAGTACAATGACATTGTTGATCGTTTCAGGGGCTCAGCTGTGATGCAAGACACTGCTCCTTTAAAGGGATTTAAATTGGCTGCAGTTTATCCCACTGTACAAGAGGGCCATTTTTAAAGAAGCAGTCACATTCCTCTTGGGGTCCTTTTCAGGCTTGTCACTGCGGTGGATATCAAAAGCGTACACGCCTTTCAGCAACGAGATCCTTTCGATGCTTTGTAAGCTCGCTGCAGACCTTGACTTCTGCTGTAGGATGCAACTGTGTGAATGTCAGGAAAATCCTCCTAGGACAGCTGAACTTTATTTGGTGTTAATCTGTCATTTTTAATTGATGGCCGGTGTGTTCTCATAAAAGACTGAACACTGTAATTAAATCAAAAGGTGTTTCAACAAAGTATTAGTTTGCGGGTATGCACACTTATGCAGCCTGCTTATTGTACATTTTTTATTTTTTATATTTACCCTGCTAGACTTGTTTTTCAATTGAATTGTTCAGGTTATAAGTCACATTTGAGGTTTAAAAAAAAAAAAAGTTTTAAAATACTTTGTCTAATTTTTTTTTTATCATGAAACCCTGGCATTTTAACAGAGGTGTGTTCACTTTTTATATCCACTGTAGGTTTACGTTTTTGCACAGGTGGAGCTGTATACACACCTTGAGTTTTCGGCATGAGTTTAGTCTGAAATAACTTGTGTTTCTGACTCTGGGGGCCTGGCAGGGCGCGTTAGTAAAAGATGTGCCTGCATGGTTTAGCTTTAGCACCTTGTCCAGTGCGCTGGCGGCCTCTCTCCAGGGTGCGCTCTACCTCCTCGTGCTCCTGGCGATAGGCTGCAGCATATGGCGTCTTCGCAAGCCGGTCGCTTTGGCCTCTGCCATAGTGCCCGCCTTACCGTAGTCGCACATGCGGAACCACATACACCGCGGTACATCAAATGAGGTCTTGGTCTGAACTGCACCTGCACCAGTTACCGGCAGTTCAGACGAGATGAGGATTTGATGCGTCAGTGCATGCATGCATGTGCGTTGATCGCGCCTCCGGTCGGCGTGACTGTGTGCGGTCTGTAACCAGTGCGTTGCTGCCGTCCACAGTCGGAGAAGACCCCGCCAAATCCCTTACAGACACGCCGTCGGACTTCAGCCAGGTGTCCCCGCCCTCCCGGGCCACGCCCACCGGTTCGCTCTCCAGTGACAACAAGTTCCACTCGCTGCCCTTCTACCCGAGCAGGAAGTGCGGGCCCAACGGAGGCATGGCCAGCAGCCCCATCTCACTGTCCGTGCAATCTGTGGCGGCAGAGCAGCACGAACCCACTGCCCAGTCTGCGCCCACATCCACACCTCCGGCTCCGCCCTGCAACCAGTATGGCCTGGAGGTGGGCTCCCTGGTGGAGGTGAAGGAGAGCCCCCCTCTGTGTGGGGTCATTCGCTGGGTGGGCCAGCCCCCCGGGCTGTCGGAGCCTCTGGCTGGGCTCGAGCTGGTGAGTACCACTCACCACCTTCAGTGTTTCCCAATCCAGTCTGCGGGGATCCCCACAGAGTCCACATTTTTGCTCCTGCCCAGCTCCCAGCCAATTAAGAACAGTGAATACTTGGAATGGGTGTGTTGGGAACTGGGAGAGTGCAAAAATCTGGGTGTCCCTGAGGACTGGGCTTAGCAACACTGCTCTGTGTTATGTTCATTTAAATTACTGGGCATTGCTCTGCATAACACAGCTTTAATGTGTGTGTGTGTGTGTGTGTGTGTGTGTGTATATATATATTTTTGGTATTACACATCAATGTAAAAACATCAAAGAGTATTACACGTTTTATTTATGTTGAACGTTGTAAATAAGGGTGTCGCTCCAAACACTAAACACAGTGCATCTGGTCATTCTGCAGGAATGTGTGTTACAATTGTTATGCTACTGTGATGTCCATATTTTGTGAAATAAAATTATAAGTTTTCCAAAACACAAACCATTCCAAACAAATTACCCTCAGAATTTTTAAAATTATAATGTGCAAAACTGCAGCATCAGCCAGTGCATGGAAGGCCCAGGACCAAGCAACCTGGTGGAAAGATCATCCTATTATTGTCATATATTAATTAACAAAAAGCGAGAAATTGCCTCTCTGATGGAAGCCAGCTCAAAGAATCACTATTATACTCTCACCCAGGTGCGCTTTCATGTATCTGCATTTGCGTTATGTTTTAGTTAGTAACCTGCACAGTCCACTTCATATTATATAAAATTATTATTATATATAATATTATCATTATATATTTATCCTTTTTGCATTTCAGTTATCTGTACGCCTACTTTATAGCAGTTGATTCCTTTACTTAAAGGCTGAATGGCTGGACCCATTAGCCGAGACAGAGCGCAGAATCGCTGCCCTGTAATCTTTGATGCTCTGGTGTGACTCGCTGCTGCCCCCACTCTGCCAGGAGGAGGAGTGCGTGGGCTGCACAGACGGCACCTTCAAAGGCACCCGCTACTTCAGCTGTCCGCCAAAGAAGGCGCTGTTTGTCAAGCTGCGCTGCTGCCGGCCAGACTCGCGCTTCTCATCCCTGCACAACCCCCCAAACCCCATCGAGCGCTGCAACTCAATCGGTAAGCCAGCGGGGCCCATCACCTGGGGCCATTTTGGAGGGTAACAGGTGGCTGGGCCGAGCCTCCCCCATCCCGCTCGGATGGTGCAGCCCAGCGCATCACATTACATTTGAATGTGTGCTGAAGGCTGGATGGTCCCGTGGGTCCGTGGTCTGACGGGGGGGGGGGGGTCACCTCTCTGGCCGTCTGCAGCGTTCGGGTCCTACTTGAGCGAGGTGGTGCACGAAAACACGCCTCCACGCACGGAAAACGAAGGCCTAGAGGTCATGGTGGGAAAGAAAAAGGGTATCCAGGGCCACTACAACTCCTGCTACCTGGACTCCACCCTCTTCTGGTGAGGATGTATTCTTGGGTTCTTGGTAGTGTATTATGATAATGTTGCTGTTTTTATTATTATTAATGTTTCTTTCACATTAGGTTATTTGACTTGGTGGTTCAAATTTTTAGCCAAATTGTAGATATTTAAGCTCTTAAAAACACGCTTTAGTTAGGTAAGTAAGCGCTTGTGGAGGACGTGTCCGGCACCAGAGCATCACCTAAGTGATGCGTGATGTCACCTGGGCTGGAAGCCAGGGTCCCGCCTGGACCTGAATAAGCCCACTGGGGCGCCGCTGGGCCCTGTCCTAATGGGCCCTCTCCTGCTCGCAGCCTCTTCTCGTTCAGCTCGGTTCTGGACACGGTCCTGCTGCGGCCGCGGGCCAAGACGGACGTGGAGTACTACAAGGAGACTCAGGAGCTTCTGCGCACAGAGATCGTCAACCCGCTGCGCATGTGAGGGTCGCAGACGCGACGAGCGCCAGGCGGCGCTGCAGCCGCATTCTAGCTGTCGCATTCACTGCGCTTAAGAAGGGGGGATCTTCAGTCATTACGTGCTGTGGGACCCAACTCACCCAGTAAAATAAACCCAACACTTCCACAGCAGGCTGACCTGCTGGACATCACTGACTGACCTAATAGAGGGTCAGCCTAGATGACTACTTCTAAAAGCATTACAGCACCTTTTTATGGGTGATGGGGTCAACAACGTACAAGAACTAGAGGTTTATTTAGCTAGTTTTCTATCCCATAATACCCTTTACTTTGTATCCCCTGTAGTAGGCCTGCTGTATGCCTCTACTGTTTTCAGTCATGCTGTTGCTAAATCTTTACGTGCTACAGAGATGCCTTCATTTCATATGGAGGTTTATCAAAAGGACTGGTTTCATACAGCTGAGGTTGCATTTCACTGATGAGAACCATGTGCTTCTGGCAGCCATGGATACGTGTGCGCCACCAAGGTGATGAAGCTGAGGAGGATTCTGGAGAAGGTGGAAGCAGCTTCTGGGTTTACGTCTGAGGAGAAAGGTCAGTATGTTGATTGGATGGCGAGCTTGGGGGGGGGGATTCCTACCATTCCTCATCATCACTTCAGCTTTTCACACACTCATTTGTACCTGCAGACCCTGAGGAGTTCCTCAACATCCTGTTCTACCATATTCTTAGGGTTGACCCCCTGCTGAAACTCAGGTGAGCAGCTCTTCCCGATTTTCATGCTTTTCTTACTGGAGTGATACTACAGTAAATGCCAGTTGGCTTTACTCGGTTATTCAAATATTAAAGTTTTACCACTTTACCAGCAGCCTCAAAATCAGGAATATGGGGCATTAAAATTCAGACATATGTCAGTGACAGTGTGAAATTTATTTCTAGATTTTGACTGTAATGGTTAGTAAATTCCTATGAACTCTTCTGGTATAATGTCATGGATTAATCCCATGAAATGGTATCTTCAGATCTGCAGGACAGAAAGTCCAGGACTGTTATTTCTACCAGATCTTCATGGACAAAAAGGAGAAGGTGGGTGTTCCCACCATCCAGCAGCTCCTAGAATGGTCCTTCATCAACAGCGATCTCAAGTTCGCAGAGGTAACGCCCCGAAGTCGGCAGCTACTCTTGTCATGCGATGTGGGCGTCAGATGGACGTCCTGTGGCCCTCAGCTCGGCAAGTTAACACAGAATCTCCCTCCCAGGCACCGTCCTGCCTTATCATTCAGATGCCTCGTTTCGGCAAGGACTTCAAAATGTTCAACAAAATCTTCCCATCTCTTGAGCTGGACATCACCGATCTGCTGGAGGACAGTGAGTAGGGGGGCTGTGTGGGGGTGGACATAATGTCAGAGGGCATCGCCGTGGTTACCACAATGGTGGGAAGGGTTTGTGCACTGGTGGTGTTATTCAGTATGTGTGCATGCCACACATATGATTTGTAAGCGCTGTGTCTGTGTGTGGCTCGCCTCAGCGCCCAGGGAGTGCCGCATCTGTGGGAGCCTGGCCTACTTTGAGTGCCGCGAGTGTTACGAGGACAGTGACATCACGGCGGGCAAGATCAAGCAGTTCTGTGAGACGTGCAACACACAGGTAGGTGCAAGCAGAGAGCCCATTTTCTGCTGTTTCTTTGTACATTCAGTTGCTCCAGGGACTGCCTGACCCTGCCTTCTCAGGTGCATGTTGCTTAAATGGTTCCGCTAGCATGTAGTACCCACTAATTCCTCTAGGTGGAGACAACTCCCAAATCTGGCATGACCAAGCTTCTACCAGAATATATTATCAGAGATTTCCACTAGGGGGAGACAACATACAAGTAATGCAGTTATTATCCAATAGCCTGTTGGCTGAGAGACGCTCACATTGGTTGCTGTGCGATGCCGTTTGCCTTTCCCGAGCAGGTTCACCTGCACCCCCGGAGGAAGGCCCATCGGCACGGCCGGCTCTCAGTGCCACGGGAGCTGCAGGAGGGCATCCGCCGGCAGGGCGTCTTCCCCCGCCAGCGCATGCAGCTTTTCGCCGTGCTGTGCATCGAGACCAGCCACTACGTGGCCTTCGTCAAGTACGGCGCCGCCGAGTCCGCCTGGCTCTTCTTCGACAGCATGG
Source organism: Petrocephalus sullivani (assembly GCA_026780845.1). Lineage (NCBI taxonomy): Eukaryota > Metazoa > Chordata > Actinopteri > Osteoglossiformes > Mormyridae > Petrocephalus > Petrocephalus sullivani. The sequence goes on along the minus strand of JAODKM010000008.1, from coordinate 12,280,223 downwards.
CGGATAGAGACGGTACGTGCAGGGTGCGAGCTGCCGGCGTGCTATTAATTAACGGGCGGCCCGGCGGCAGGTGTTTGCCCACGTCCGCCGCGGTCGCACCGGATGTGTGAAAGCATCGCGCTGTCACTGCCAAATTGGCAGAGCGTGTCACTGTGCTTTACGCAAAACGTGTGGAAAATCAGCCTTGGAGAGCTGCAAATCTGTACGTTTGGCTGAAATGAGAGATTTCTGAGCAAGTAGGAAGTAGGTGGATTTAAAAGGTACCACCTTTCGTCGTTTAAATCCGAGAGTCGTTGGCTCCTGGGCAAAGCTGACCCTCAAAATAATTTGTCATTTTGGATTGAAGCTTTCGCTGAATGTAATGGACTGTAATGGATTCTGCGGCTCCCCAGGTGGACAGAATGGCTTCAACATTCCCCAGGTGTCTCCGTGCCCGGAGGTGGGCGCTTACCTGAAGATGACACCCGAAGAGCTGCACGAGCTGGACCCCAAAAGCATCCAGGGATTCGCCCGCCGCTTGCTGTGTGATGCCTACATGTGTATGTACCAGAGCCCCACTATGAGTCTCTACAAGTAGGCTGGGCCAGGTCCAGAGCCCTTTGGACAAATTGCAGGGAGGGGGCCACAGGGCCACGGTCACTTCCTCTGCCCGATTTCTACACCCAGGTCTACGAAGAGAAAAGGGAAGGACAAGAAATCCTGTTGCACTGTGCATTTGTCCAAGTTTTTGTGAATCCGTGTCTCTCCTAGTGGTGGAGAGGGGAATGTGTGAGTGTGTGTGCGCGCGTGCGTGTGTCTGTGCGTGCACGCATGTGTGCTCGAGTGCACGTGTCTGTGACTTGAACCGGAAGCCACTCGTTGGTGTCCGACACAATGGAAGAGTGAAAAGACTCACCATAGAATCAGGAGTGGAGTCGCTCTCCCTGACTTTACATCAGGGCTTCATGTGACTTTGTTGCTTTAAAAACAAAAAGAGTGAGATATATATATATATATATATATAAAATGCAAAAAAGTGAAAATGTATATAGTGGTTAAAGGGGTCAGGAAAGGTTGTGCTTGTAAAAGTTCCATCCACTGTAACTAAATTGTCTAATTCAAACCAAAATATATAAATGGAAGATTTTTTTGGAAAAGATAAATAGTACTTAAACTCTATATGAATTGTTTTGTGTGCTGTTGCTCTGACAGTTTTGAGAATCTGTCATGGTTCCTGTCATTTTGCATGGGTCAACATTCAGAACAAATGTTAATACATATTGCAGGAGTCATGTATCAGGTTGTGTTCTAATATGCTGTTCATTTGAAACAGTTCAGGGTACCCTCTTAAAAAAATAAAAAAAAATAAATCTAAGCTCTATGCTTTCTCAGACGTACAAACTTGGGATTCAGGCCTGCTCTTGCGAAGCTGACCTAGGTGTCGATGTGAAACGTTTGGCTAAGTTGCTTATGATACCATTTAACAAGCCATTAGCTTTCATTTGCAGCGACGGCCCTTATTTGTTGTAACATTTTCTCTCACTTAATGCTTCCACTAGCTACAGCAGCATCCTGACAGTGTATTACCAGCGTTGCATTGTGGGACCTAAGCAAGCTGCCCTATGCCTTGGGATTGGAAAGTTGTTACTCATCCCACCATAGTCTGGGGTGCAAGCCCTCCCATTAAAAGAAAAATAACTGAAACAGTTTTGCCCCCTTGAGCAGACTGAACACTCAGTGAGTGTGAAGCAGTATATGGATATGTGGGTTTGAGCCATGCTTGTGATCAGAAGGTTGCTGGCTCAAATTCATGGGTCAGCAGAGTAGTAATATCACTTTGGGGCCCTTAAGCAAGGCATAATTGATCCAGGGACCCTGCTATCACAGATATATTTTACTGTGGATAAAAGTGCTAAAAAATGTATGGTAAAATTTTGTGATGAACAAAAATGATGCTTCATGTACAATTTGCTGCATTTTTTGACCCCACAAGACTGTGGTCTTGGCTTGGGGCATGCTTTGTGCCCCTTTTGTACACAGAGCTCCATCTAGTGGGCTCAAAAAATACAGCAAATGGTTCATAGAGCATCATATTGTCCATCACCAGTAAAATCAGTGGGGGACAGCCAGCTTTTGGGCCCTTTTCAGCAACCCTGATGTTTGTCATTGTTCACAGGCAGTGAACAATATAATGCCCCCCACCCCCACCACCACAAACAGCCTTTTCCAAAGGCACTCTGCCTGTGTAGGCCAGTGATGGCTATATCACACCCATCCCCCATGAAGCCAACGGAGGTGCAGGTGGACACACTGGATAGTAGCTATAAAGGCTTCTGAACTGGCCCCAGGGAGCCACATGTACAGGAAAGAAGCGAATAGCTCAGTGTTACTACCACACATTATTCACTGCTGATTCCATCAATGTTAACTAAAATAAAAGAACCTATTTTGAATGAGCACCTGTGTATGTCTGTGTGTTTTCACATGGGATGGGATGGGGGTGTGGAAGAAACGGGAACATTAACACGTACGCCATACTTCGAGATCGAAGTACCATTAGCAGCATTTTGAGGCTAGCCAGTGTCATAGGAGAGGATTTGATACTGGGGAGTACAGCATAATAATTTAAAAACAAAGGTCTATTTTGAAGAGGGGTGACATGCCCCCTGCATTTCATATGCCCCTGGGGTGGCCATAGCGTCCAGATCATTTCATGGTTCTCTGGATGACACAATGGTCTTTTTTGGTGGCTGTATATATATTATGTTATGCGATTTATGTTTCTCTGCTTTTTAAAAAACTTTAGTTCATGTAAGATTTAAATGTACCCATTGATTCTTATACACAGTTATTTTGTGACTAAGTACACAGCCCTGCCTGTCGGCCTGGCATGTCCACAAGTGCAGGCAGGGGAGCTTTGGCTCTGCAGTACAGCTGTCCCTCCTTTCGGGTCACACGAGCTGCGGTCAGCCCGCCGCATTCGGCGCCCCGCTCGTACGCCGCTGGCTTTCGGCTAAAAGTTGGAGGCGCAGCGGTAAGTTCATAACTGCCAGATAAGTATTCGTCAGCACAGCAGCTGGTGCACAATGCTCTCTTGTAGCTTTATGTGACAACATATGCCAGCCGCCCTTCGCATGCGATAATTTAGCTGGGGGAGCAGATGGGCTAAAGTATTGTTATTCTCACTCCAGCTCCGATCCCGGGGGGAGGAGGGAGGGAATTGCTAAATAAAATCAAAGCAGATGGACCGCTGGGGCCTGAGCTGCGCTAACGCTAAACAGCTAATGTGCTCCCACCTCTGGCGACTCGCGTTCTTTGTGGACCTGATCACTGCCCTTCTGAGTGGGCCGGGGGTCTCACTGGGCACTAGCTCAGGAGCAGGGCTCAGGAATGGGTAGAACCTAAACAAAATGTTGTACTGAATACATATTTCATGCAGCCGACCCTTCTGCATCGCGACTTTTCCCCATCGACATATACACACATACACACACACACACACACACACATATATATATATATATATATATGTATTATACATTTATTACTCCATAATTTAAGTAGAATTAGCTACATTAAAGGCGACGGGGTAGTCTGCAATCCCTGCAGACTATTCACAGGTTAATACAACTGCTACATACATGCGAATGCGTGCGCAGACTATTCACACTAGTCTCGAATTGAAAATCTCCCGCCAGCCGGCCAGCTGCCCGCAGCTAGTGTTGGTGACACGGAATAAATGTGCAGCCGCGCGCCGCGCGCGTTTACGGTGGCCCGCCACGTGACACCTCGCGCCGCCCGTCGCGCGCGGATGGCGGGAAATCTGCGCCCTCTGAGCGGGCGAATGTCGGAGGGCCGCCGGTCCTGTGCGCCTCTCCCGCTCCCCCTCCGAGTTTTATCGTCGCCCGTGTTGCTGAAACAGTTCGATAGGAGGAAGCGCACCAGATATTGAATTCGGAAAAGAATAAAGGTAACATACTGTCCCGGTCAGCGTTACACAAATCTTTGTGTGTGTGTGTAATGGCGGTGACTTTACTCCGGTTTCAAATTAGAACATTTTTCATGCCTTCCGACGCCACATTTCTCCAGCATATTTACAGCATCTATAGGTGCTCTATTGCCCTATTGAGTTTACAGACGTCTTCACTTCTCCGAGGATAATTGTTTTAGCCTTGCCTGGAGCTGCATTTCACACGAACGTGACCTTTCTGTTTTTGAGAAATACTGTATTTGACTATGTAAAGCGCCTGCCACGTTATATCTGTGACTCCTATTTACAATTTCGCCGGTCCTTATGTGTATTTATACACAGTCGTATTTGTAATTCTGTAATTCGTCTTCCCACAAATGTCTGAGCGGCAGCATGATTCCCATAACTCCAGGGACACCTTACTCTTAAATATCGCGGTGAATAGCCGCTCTGACAGATTCCCAGCATTATACACAAAGCTGTTTTGGGTGCAAGTGTTTTGTACTGGTTTTTACCCCATTACATGCCCTAATAAATATATACCTCACACTAGAGACCCGGAGGTTAAGCACCATAATCCATATCAGCCTCCCTGGCTCTAATAATATCAACATTTTATACAGAACCAGTCAAAGCATTAAGGTTGAAGTAATACTATCATGATGGTATAGAACCCTTAAACTAGGGGTGTGCCGAACACGCTCCTGTAGACCAGTTTAAGCGATCCATTTTAATTAGCACCCAACAGACACTTTAACACGAGGTCAGTGACTTACTTCCAAAATAACTAGCCCTGTAAAGGAATTATGAGGTAGGATTCTGACCCTTGCAGACCCAGGTCAGGCCAAATTCTGGAATGATCTGGCACTCGCACATCTAACTGTCAGCATAGTGTCAGCATAGATGCTAACGCTAACATCCTCTTGCATGGCCCGGTCGCCCCACCTCATTGGTCAGACAGCAGGCTTCCTGCCAGCCTGTCACACACAGCCTGCCAAGCTAGCGGCTGACTTCTGGCCTCCGGGGAAAGGGGCTTAGCGCTACATTGATCCTGCATTACATTACTCCGATCACCTCGCGGAACGATAATGTCTGGGCCGCTGTCGGACCCGTGCCGTGTACCACATCAGTTTCCCTTGCGGTGTGGGACGCGGTCAAGATAATTAAAGCAAGGCCCCGAATTAATAGCAGCAATGCAGCCTGTCAAGACGTTTGAGAGGAAGCAGAGCCTGGGAGAGTGCGCGGACACTTTTCTGAAATTCAACGGAGCCTGGGAGCGTGTGGACACTTTCCCGAGGTCCGGCGGAGTCCGGGAGGGCGGCTTATCGCATCCTGTCACTCACATCGGTGATTCGGATGTGGAGGTGGAATGGGAGGGGGCGTGAGAAATAACTGAAACTACTGGGCAGGCTCATTTACAGCCGGGAGCTCAAAAGCGTCTCAAAGCATGTTGGTGTTGGATCCAAGTCATCTGTGAATGAAGCGGTGAAGCGAAGCAGGGAGGTCGTGTGGTGTTTTTTGGGTGGATACAGATGGGGTGTTTCAGGCTGGCTTGGGACTACGTGACACTGAATGACAAACGTTTAAGGAATACATGACTCCTCCTCAGCGCCGACGTCCACCGGCCAACACGTCGCAGCTCGCCATGTGACGCTAAGCTGGGACCTCACATGAAGGCAGGTTTAACAGTCACATGTTCTCACTGAGATGCCACAGCTGTGAGTGGTGACACGAGGGTGACACTGAACGCCCCCCCCCCTCTTCTCCCCCGTCAATTTACATACCAAGCCTTCCTCCCTTCTTCCCAGCCCCCCCGACACCGGCAGGCTGTCACCTCAGAGCGATAATCCACGGTGGGAGCGCGAATTACAGCCGCACCTCGAAGTGCCTCCGGAGCAGCTGCCGGCAGATGTTGGCACCCCCAGCCAGCAGGTGGGGCCACGGCACGCACAGGCAAGGTGTGTGTGTAATATTTAGAGGTGTGTCTGTCACTTACAGCGTGAATTGGTTTTATTGCTCATTGCCACACTTTGTTTGGAGGGGGCAGGTCTGACCCCCCCACCCCAAAGCCTCTCAGGGGTTTTGAGCTTAAAGTGCTAAAATGTGGGGGGCTAGCACACCTGCGCCCCCCCTCATTCCGCCCCTGTACCCCTTGCCCGACTGTCACCTTTAACGCTGAATTATTTACAGGTGTTTGCCACGATGCCACACAAGCTGGCTGGCGGGTTATGCCCCCCCCCCCCTTCCGGCACTCTGCCACGCTTCCTCCGGTCCGCGGGCACCAGACAGATGTGACGTCAGGATGCCGACGGCGAGAGGGACTCCAGCAGGTGACATTCTCGAACGAAACCGCACATCTCGGTGCATTTCGACCTGCTTAGGATTCAGACTGCGTTAGCTGTATCCCAGGTGTGGAAAAACAACCCAGGCAACAAAATACACCAAAGGATCTTTTATTGCATGGGGCTGGACACTGAGGTGAAATATTGTTCTCGCTGGTCATAGTGCAAATGAGAAGTAATAAATATAAAGACTGGGCAGTAGAAACAACATAAACATGACATTTTAAGACATGGACATTAACACAAACAGACACTGTTAACCTTCCATTTATTTATAATATGTTATTTTTAGCACAAGGACTTACTATCAGTTGACCCCTTTATGAAATGTATTCTAGTGAGAGCTGGATTTTGGAATAGATCTGTCAAAATTCAGTATGGGATGCGCTTTCAAATTAAATACAGCTATAGAGCTAGCATGTAAAATTTCGGTAAGATAATGTTAATTAATGTAATGTTTTCAGGGCAGCGCTGCTCATGGAGATTATAGCTTCTACCTTCTTCTGCTTACTACGGGGTCTATGGTGTGAGAGTGAACCATGCTGAACCTGCATACCACTCAAGGAGAACTCTGCTATTACGCTTTCCAGGACGGTCTCCAGACCCCCGCACAACTAACTGGATAAACGGTACGGGGCACGGATGGAATAACATCTTTCCCGCCGCTGTTTTAAAAGGCAGAGTCATAGATAAATCACTTTATATAAATCCAGAGTCACAGCCATATAAATCACATACATGCATTACTACTATAAATATTTATAACCTGAAAACGTTTCATGTGCCATGCAACCCCTCCTTCAAAACCACTGGGGTAGACCCCTTAAATAATCAGTGACAGTCTGCTCAGTGTAACGTGTGGACATTTAGTGTAACTGTTGAGCTGTGATATACATTTGTTCTTTACTGCTCTGATGCCGCCTCCAAACCTGCAGCTTATCTTTGGTGCCTGCTTGTGGAGGTAACTTTGATTTTGCTCAGGTACAAAACTGAATGAATTGTTACCACCATTTAATTCAGAATGAGAGTCTTGATGGGAACAAATAATAATGACCATATTTTTCAAAATACTAATGAATATATCAGGAAAAAATGCACTGTTTAAGTTTCACAAGTGCGTTGGGCCAACCAGATGACGGCGTTTTCACATTTGTCCACTAGAGGGCGAAAGAGAGTAAATTATCATTAATAAGAGTAGATGCTCAACGCTACAGTCAATTTACTGTAAACGGCAGTGTTTACATTAAAAAAAACATTACTTTAAAATATACAATGAATGAATTCCGTTTATACAAATAACCTGTCCAGGTTTGTACAGGTTTTCTTTTTCATTGTAATTTATGTCCAAACAAATTCGTTTTAAAAAGTTACACAACAGAAAAAAATATTTTAAAACTCCATCACCTTGTCTGCCCCCCTCTTGCATATACAGAAAGGATTATCATTTCCTTTTTTGTTGCAGACTAGTGAATCTAATCTACTGAACAGCCTCTTTCCAAAACTGCCAATAAAAGCAAATTCCAAGCAAAGGCAAGCACAGAACAAACCAGAGGTTATCAGACGGGTATTATAAAACAGGATCTGGTAATTTTAAGTAGTAAAAAGGTATTAATATTTATTACATCTATAGAAAGTAAAGAAGGAAGGCAACCACCTGAAAGTAAATAGATTTTCTTGATTGATGCCACTAGTCAGGAATCAATTAATCCATTATCAGTATTGCCCAGCCCCTGGCATTTTCTGCAGGAGACAATAATAATTTTATTAGAGACTAAGAATGGTTGATTGTTCTAGTGCTGATGTAGCCTTAACTAATTATGCTGAAACTGGACATGTTAGGTTATACCAAGACTAAAACAATGCTATTAATTTAATTTTTGGGGTTACAGTTAGAGTTTTGATTGGATTTTGCAGTAACATCCCTGAGTGGAAATATTTTCTGCTAAAAATAATTGTGAACATTAGGAACATAGCTGCCCTTTTTCTGTGAAAATTCATTAATAAAAATGACAATTCATATTCATAGTACATAAGTATCACTTATGATCATAAGTACATATTTGTTTACATAAAAAACATTTATTAATATTCATAGGGCATAAGTATTGCTTACACAATTACAGAGTTCTTTGCATAAAATGATAATTCATATTCACAGGGCATATCACTTATAGAGTTATACATTTGTTTGTAGTTAGGCAGTTGAGTTTTAAAAATGAATACATTATACTTGTTTATTAGCTATTCCCATCGTGTGTATTATGCTGTTAGATAATTGGTGACCTTTTATTTTAATTGGCGAAAGAACAAGATTATTGACCTGCTTGCATTAACGCAATAGGCATTAAAGGATAAACATGAGCTGAACTAATTAGGGCAACCTGAAAAGAAAAAAACTTGTTTATATTTAGGCAGTTTACATTTGAACCATGGGAGCCACGTCATTCACTGGAAAGGATGGTGACCAACCGCAGTGATGTTCTTAGTCAGAACGGGACGACCAGCTGACCACACTTAGCTCTCAAATAATGCTGGACTACAATTTCATTCATCTAGAACCAATCCAGTGACCCTGCCCTTGTTTAAACACTAAATATTATGTACAGTGTGTATGACACAGAGCTGAAGCTGCAGTCGACTTCAGATTGACAGTGGGGTTCCTAAAAACGCCCCTGCCACTGAAGTTCAAATAAGGTAACTGTGGATGGGGAGGGAGGTTTACTGTTGCTAAGTCTGACCTCTGACCTCTGTGTGTGGGACAGCAGTGTATTTAAGGGCAGGGAGCAGCATGATCACCTCCTAGTGGCAGACCATATTCAGTGCAGGGTTCCGATGATAATCATGCAAAAGTGTTCCCAGGCAAGCAAACTCAGTCAACGATGCGCGGATACGGTGGGCCGGCACTGCGAATTCCTTTATTCCCCTGCGATGCATCCTCCCCTGTCCCTGAACCACTGATAAAGGGCCCTTTATTCTCCCGGCATTGTGAGCTGCCCTGTGCATGCCAGCTGCCTCATTGTAATTCCCAGCGTACATGCCGAATGACTAATTAGATTTGCCATTTTGAATCCGCGGCCTGCTGTAAGTAATGGGACGGCGTGGCCGACAGCGTGTAGCTTTCAAATATAACTGTAACAATTAATAAGCGCTTTAATTAACGCGCGTGTTCGCTGCCATTGATTATGACATCACCTGCCTAACTGATGACCCAGCCGTGCCACCTCATTAAAAAGGGGCACGGGCCACCAGTATAGATTGTTATTAATAAACTGCTCCTCTTGTGAGAAGAAGGTTATTAATTACGCAAATTAGAGTGAGCTCGCTAATCAAGTTAAACCTGTATAATTCAGTATAATTGATCTAATTTTTACCGAACCACTCCTGCTAGGCCTCCACTGATGCCCCCGTGGAAGAATAATGGGCTCATTAGGAAAAGTTTAATCCTAATCATAGCTCACGGATCGCCCCGCTTTAAGGTCATATCTGAATGTCAGAACCATTTGAAATTGATTGGATTTCGGCAGAATCGATGCGGTGCAGTGGAAAACAATATCAGCATGGTGTGTGAGGTTTACGCCGGGTCGGGACAGACGAGAGTCTGCGGGTAGTTTGGATGAGAGTTTTACGCTGGGTCTCTCACTTGGTCTTTAAGAGAAATACTCAGACAACCATATTAATTACACAGTTGGTCTGTGTTTTCGCTCCCTCCGAGTTCCCTACCAGTCCACATTTTTGCCAGGAGCTGGAAAGGAGCTGTTTGTCCCCGAGGACTGGATTGGGAAACACTTAACTACAGCTTTTGGGAGGACTTGGGTGCTCTCTGAGGATGATGGAAGCCTGAGGCATGAGGCCCAGTCAGAAGCGGAAGAGCCTTAGTGCTAGAGTAACTTTATATGAACATAGACCTGTTTACCAACCTTGCGGTGATGTCACAAGCCTCATAGGTCTTTTTGGGCCCTTCTGCGCACTAACAGAGCTGGACAAGCAGAACCTCGCCATTAGGCTTCCGGGAGAAGCTGCTCTGCTGTTACCCTTTAGAAAAGCACTTAGCCTGATTTTATTTAGCAAATAAAATAAATGTAAAGAAATCCAGCCGCATTAATGGGTGTGAAACTGAAGGCTATGGAGAAAACTGATTAATACTAATTGCACGATGACCAAACAGTATTGTTCCCATCTGAGCACCGGGCAAACTACTGTTAAGAGCGAAGAGCAGGTCTTATTCCCACCCCGGGGTAATTGGCGAAGAAGGGGAGGGGTGAATCCAAGAAGACAAAATCCCCCTGGACCCTGTCAAATGTGCAAGTGAAGTAACTGCCAGTGCCACCACCACCACCTGCAGCTTCATTATATGCTACCTCCCCGCTCCTCGGAACAACTTCCGACTTTCACATCCAGAGTGCGAATAACTCCATGCTCATTTTTCGCAACACATTTTGTGATAAACGCTGAGCCGCCCCCCCCCCCCCCATACACACAACAACAACAACAAAACATATGAAATTCTTTTATCCCTCAGCTCCATCATTAACACCCCCTCGCCATTTTCACAAAGGGGAATACAGGGGTGGCAGTAACAATTTTCCACAAGCACTTTGCTGCTTTAAGAGGAAGATTGCTTTTCTATATAACCCCGCTTTGAGAGACAGCGACAATAAAAAAAAAAAAAGCTCTACACCTGTAGCGCCGGGCCTTCATCTCCGGCTGGCCGAGGCGGCCGTCACGGGAATTTATTACTGGGAGATGAAGCATTTCTTTAACAAAGTAATATCGCCAGCTGCGTCGAAGGGGGGCCGGCGAATGAATGCCGCTCGGAGACGCCACGCCTGGAAATGACTGCCGCAAAGAAGTGGCTGTCGAAAAGCTTCCTCGCCGTCCCGATCCCCGATTGTCATTTATTACATGTTCTTCCTTTGTTTGACAGACGCTCCCCGACTGGGACTATTGATTCGCCAGGGCCTGAGGCTGGTGGGGGGGGGCAGAGGTCGCTTTCAACACCTCACACGACACGCCGGCATCGCAGAGGAGTTGACATTCCATTACTGGAGAGAAAAGGACTGAAAATAAAGGAGAATATGCACAGGACTGGGGGGGGGGGCAGAGATATGAGTGTAATTAACGGAAGAGATGCTTGGCTGATGCTGAATGAACGAGACTCCTGCCTACTATTGTCTGCCGCTACCGGGTGTCTTGTTCTTCTGATATTGCATGCTTGACCTTTGACCCACACCCCCACCCCAAATCTACTATTGCCTGTTTGCTTTTATTGTCCCTTCAAATCAAATACAGTACTTGCTCTGAGCCCAGATATGCCCCCCCCCCCCACCAAAAAAACACAGGCCCCTGGGAGAGTGAAGTC
>JAODKM010000008.1:12186681-12213907 GCA_026780845.1 Petrocephalus sullivani | reverse complement strand
CCCCGGGGCGACCCGGCGGCGGCGGCGCGGGGGGGGGGGGGGGGGCGGGGCGGGGGGGCGGGGGGGGGGGGGGGGGGGGGGGGGGGGGGGGGGGGGGGGGGACACAGAGTATCGACCTCTGGACAGGTGCTCTTTTCACTCGCGGCACACAAATGACAGATTCAATAAACTCGCAGCATCGCGGGATAACGGCGCGGACGGGACAGCTAAAGCCACTCAGCTGGCCCCCACGTCCCCGAGGAGCTCCAGAGAAAAGAGGGGAAAAAATATTCTAATAACCCTCACGTCTTTATCTTCTCACAACCTTTGTGTAACAGAATATTCCTAAAAGCCCAAATCCCACCATCTTAAAGGCACGGCTACATGGAGAGGAATGAGGACGGCTAAAACCGCAGCATAAATTAAAGTTAGATTGGAATGGGGGAAATTTAATCTTCAAAATGGCATTAAAACGGAGTGTCCTGTGGTCTCCAAGGGTTGCAACAGACAAGAGCTGGCTAGAGTTTCCTTTGTAATTGTTATGGTGAAAGGGACACAATCTACCTACTTAATCTTGAAGCAGGTCCCTTAACTGGACAGAAAAGCGATCTGCCCATATTACTGTACAGCAGAAAAAGCACGAGAGATGCATTTAAAAACGGAGACGCATGTCTGAAAAGAGACTTAAACACAGGTCAGGCACCCTCACCACCTCTTTTCTAAAGCGTCTCTATCGCCATTCTTTTATTAATGCTCCGTATGTGAACCTGGGGACCGTGAAGATCAAACTGGCCCAGTTCCGCGAATCCGGCGGAGATCGGCATGACAATGAAACGACTGTCCCGTCTGCGAGGAAACCCATCGCGGCACGCAGTCGGAGATACCTTAGGCGTAATGAGTGGACGGTACGAAACCAGGCGCGAGGTTTATCCAAAGTCTCCAGATAGATGCCATTTGGAAAATTGCTGTCTGACAGCTGGATGCCTTGTTAAAGAGGGTAACAACTGGCATGATAATCCCAGACCATAGGCTGGGACTTCTAAGGTGAGGGGGTCCAGCTCTCTTTAGTTGTCAACCATTTACTCTCTCTTATTCATTTACTGCAGTTAACCCCCCTGCAAAACTCCAGTATCTAATATTTCTTTCCACCAGGAAATAGTAAATGAGAATCACAGACTGGAGGAGAAATTTTATTTCAGTCAGACTGTCATGTTTATAGCGCTAGATCACAGAACACTGATCCATTATCGCACTGTACGCTGGAAGAGACACCAGCTAGGACTTTATGTTTTGAATGCATAGAGAGATCACAGATAGGGCAAAGTCCAGTTTATTATCTCTCTGGCCGCAACAAATTTTGGCAGGGAAGCTGAAATGAGAGGCATATTCAAACTGACAAAATGCTAAGTTAATAGCGACCCGACTCTGTCACAGGCACGGGCCCGGAGAGGGACACACTGCTCGTGCTTAGGCCGGGCCTGCTTTCCGACCCCCGCGGCCGACGTGACTGGGGGCTTCCGGAAGGCGCTTCGGTGGTCACCATTGTCCATGGCGGGCCTTTGATCTCACCGCAGAAAGGCGAGGGAATCAGCGGGGGGCCACTTAGGGTGCCGCAGAATCGGGAGAGACGGTGTGGGGGAGGGGGAAAGCTACCGAAAGTGTCTGTGCCGCTAATCCACACAGAGCACGGCCCAGTCGCGACGGGCTCCAACGGCAGGCTTCACTTTACAGCAGCACTAATATTCAAACCGAGCTCCCCCCCGCGGCCCACCTAATCTGAGGAGCTGCTTTTTCAGGCTCCTTCAGTGGTACGAAACTTCTGAGAACAAGTCAATTCCCATCAAAGCTCCCAAACAATTCCTTTGAAGAATTTTTGCACGGGCATCATTCCTCTGCTGATCGCAGCGAAATCAGATGTAATTAAGATAGAGCGCCGCGTTTTCTTGGAGGCCTCGCGGATGAAGACTTGGCAGAAAGTGGCATTAGGGAGCAGCAGTTTCTATTTGCAGAGGATTTTTTTTTTAGACCCATCGAGTGTAAAGCCAACAGTGCACAGGCACTGTAAGCGCAGTCACTCCGCGCGTCAGAGGCCCTTGGCAGGCACACTTCCCATATCGCCCGCTATTAAACAGCCACGCTAAAGAAGTCGCGTTTACAAAGACGGCAAAAAAAAAACAAAACGATTCTCTGCCGCCACTGAAAGAGAGAACGGGCTGAGACGTGAGCAGGCAGGCGGGCAACGTGTGAGCCCCAGATGTGGAGCAGGGCGAGGGACAGCAAAGCCCCAAACGGCACGCGTAAGCGCCGGCCAACGCGGACCCCGGCTACGCGCAGGCGTACACAGCAAGCATGAGTGAGAGACTCGTACAGGCGGGGGGGTAATTCCAAGAGTCCTTGGCTGACAGGGGCCCTAAAAAATTTGTAACATGATTGAATTATATGAAAATATGATATGCTTCAATGGGGCCCAACATCTCTAGTGGCACCCCTGCTTCCCCCCCCTGCTCTCCTCCTAACTGCTGTGCCTGTGCTGAGCAAACAGCCACGCTGGTCAGACTGGGAGATCAATTCGGATGCATTTTTGCCACCTGAGCTTTAAGTGCTGTTGTATTCCTCTACAGAGCGATCGATACTCGGTCGGGTATGTGGTGCAGAGGGAAGAGAAAGGGAGATACTAGGAGGCTCCTTTCGCGAGTAAGAGCCTGGTTTGTTCTCATCAGGTCGTTTACACTCTGCATCTCCTTGTGGTCTCTTCATACGTTTTCAGAAGAAGTGATTAATCGTCACTGTTGACACACCACAGAGCAGTGCTTTGGAGGGTGCCTGGCTGGTTAGGGATTCAAACCAGCAGCCTTTCAATCACAAGTGTACGTCCCTAACCATCAGACCACCACCGGCCCTAACATGAAAGGACTCCTCCGTTAAATGTAATTTTCAGTTCAGATCACAAACAGCAGTGCATGATTCCCTGTATTCAGTAATCACTTGCCCTTTGCTCTATCTGGCCTTACTAAGCTTTGACCCGATCGGTTTTAAGTAACTAAACTAAAAGCAACTATACGTGTATAATCAAATAAACATCTCAGCAGACCGCAGCTTTCATTTAAGCAATTACATCATTTAAAAATCCCCATCTACCGGAGGCCTGACACTTGCTCTGCAGCAATAGGATGCCATGGTTCATTTAAGAAACGGACGACTTGTGTTTGTTTCAACGAAGGCATCTCTCACAGCAAGTGTAATTAATGTGGGCATGACAAAGCGCGGAAGCCTTCGCTAGGTGAAATTACCGCCGGCCGAAAACGCTGTGTAAAACGAGTTTAAGCAATACGCGTTGCTTTAAAGTGCAAAAAAAAGATTTCGTTATGTCCAGGTATCTGGGCATAATTTGACGTACATTCAAATCGATTTATAGGCATTCATTATTTAAATAATAATAATAATACAGAGCATCATGTGCTGTGTCTTCACTTCAAATAAATGTTATACGATATTAAGACGTAGAACCATTTAAAACCACCTTGTTTATTCCTAAGCCGTAAGGACAATGCCGGCTGGCGGTCTGTACCTCACAGGCAGATTAAAATCCGAGGTCAATGCGATCTCCATTTAAACATATATGACGGATACTATTCTTTTTTAAGTCTTCGAAGGTTTCTTGTGCCCTTTTACCTTTTACGTGCAGCTCAGTGACACGGAGACAGCTTTTCCTCTTCGCCCGCTTTCCCCAAACACACTTCACGGCCCTGTGATGACAGTGATCGGGTGCTATACTTTGATTTTCACAATCGCTTTAGCTAGGACCGAAATAGATCATATTATAAGTTTAATATCACGTATGTTTCTACTTGCGATGTGGCCAAATATAATATCTGGAGTCACAAAAAACCTTTACAAACACGGGAGATTAAATGTACGTGAAATAAAATCGATAAAACACGCTGTACGAATCACATCCATAATTACAAGCGTGGTTTCGAAAAAAAAAGACGCTCCTGTATTAATTTATTGTCGGAACCATTTCTTCACTTAGGTTTCTTTAAACAGACGAATAAATAAAAAGAGTAATAAATAACTTTTCATAATACACCAAATCAATGGCAATGTCATTGCTCGCGGGCTGCTTAAGTCGCGTGACACCGCTGCGTTAAAGTTTTTGTCATTGTGGTGATTATCATTCTTTGTTATATAAGTTCCTGCAACAGAAGAATTACAATAATGAATAAATCATAAATTCTGTAAGGAAATTAAAATGTAACGCCGTATATTCTATTGAGGTTGACAAATAAAATCATCTAGCGCTTAGACGGATTGCGAAGAAAATATATAGAATCATGTATTTTGTGGAAATTTTGAAAATGAAAACTTTTTCGTATTTTCTACAGAGAGCCAGCCGTCTTCATTCTGTATGTACTTGTTTTCTAACGTAGGCTACACCTCACCACATTTAACATGTTATGAATCTTACAGGGAAGAAAAGGGAGTATCAATATTATTAAAATGTAACATAACAGTTTTACTTATTTAAATTTACTTATTTTAATATTTAAATAAACCATAAAATGATTGATTGGAACCTTAAAATTGCAAAACGAACGATCAGGAATTGCCAAAAGCTCGCCGCTGCCTATTCGTGTAGCCCGTGTGCTTTAATACCCATAAGGGGCTTTTGCGTGATTTTCACCTCCCGTTACTCAGTTAAATCTCCGCACTTTGTCCTCGAGGCATTCCACAAATAAACACCCGAGTGCGAAAATTCGAAAACTCCCGTGTACTTTCAGTCAGCAGTCTGATCTAAGTAAAGCAAATCCAGCTTTCCGTAATAAAAGGAGCCGGAAGCCGATGCTCTGCTCAAACAAAAGCCCTACCGGGGGGGGGAGCCGGATGCGATCGGAGCGGGAATACCTGGTGAGAGGGGCGGGGATCTATCGGCAAAACCGGCCCATTGCAGGGATCATTTAGCATCTAGATCTTGTAAATATTGGGGAATTTAGCCAACTATAAACCCAGAGAGACTGGCGGAGGGAGGGGGAAGGGGATTTGGACAATGCTGGGCTTAAATTAACATGGGCTTAAATTAACAGATCCTATATTGCAGGAAGTGCAATGGTGTGGAAAATTAAATGCAGCTGTTTAAAAGCCGGGGTAAATCATTTCAAATAATTATTCGTTGTATTAATAATATTTCAGAGGTAAAGCTGTTACTTTTATCTGTTAAATTTCCGCTGTCGATCATATTGAGATTTAAAAGTTAATGTCTGTATACTAAACCGTAGCTGGCTTATCTATAAATTCGTTTTAACATTTTCCAGTATGATTGAAACGCACGAAACTGTTTAAGCATGCAAGTGCAACAAAGTCGTGATGATTTATTGTTTACAGTGTTTGAAACAAAGAAAGTAAAATAATTTTAAAAATAGTTAAGGAAACGTTCTAAAACATTGACCACTGTCCAAACTGAAACAGAAATAAAAACTGAGCACTCAGGTAGCACGATGCTTTAAAAAAACATTTAATGAACCAGCGTATGATATTTAAGAGTTGCATATTTTAAACTTTTCTTTCAATTTTTAAATTGAAGAGATGCATGCTTTCGAACCTTTAAGATAATGGACAATAAATTACAGTGTACCCTGGGACTTTAAATTGTCCTTGAGTATTCTGCTAGGCTTACTTTAAAAATATTAATTTTGCATTGAAATGAAACAAACATTTTTCCAGAACAAATTTTCGCATTTCCGGGCCACAGAAATCATCAGTACAGACACGGTAATACCGACAATTCCTATGGCTCGATGTGGCACGTGAAGATTTTATAGGTTGACAAGAGTGGGAAAGATGGATAAATTCGACAGTCACAATCTTTTTGTATTATGCAACTGAGACGAAGCCGTTATTTTTACCTCCGACAAATTGCTCAGGCTGCACTGTAGCAGCCGCCTTTCAGTTGAAATAGAGGGGATTTTAACATGTGGTTTTTAGAAGCAGCATGCGTGCGGAGAATGACTGATCTCACTCGCCCGCAATTCAAGGAATGTAATGCAGTTTGCTTCCCGTGTTCATTTAATTAAATATTGATGCAAAAAGTAACAAAATAGATGAGACGATAATAATAAAAGGAAAACGGTATGCGTCAGTGTTAAACCACAGCACAAGAGGCGTATTCACATCACGTCCGGCGTCAACTTGAATAAAATTACTTGAAGTAGGAGGACATGCCTTCTTTTGGTGGGGAAAGACGGCTGTATTTGCTTATAAGGGTTAGCAATTGGAATATCTCGGTTGTTAGTTCGCTATTAAGCTGTAGAGGAGTCAAATACTTAAATTTCAAAGCATGATATTGTCCAAAAGGTTTGCCAAACCTCATTTGTATAACTTTATATTATTAAAAACCACGCACTTGTCTTCCGGGCGACAAGGACTGCTATTTGAGGAATGTGTACATCTCTCGCTACGGACCAAGTTGTTAAAAGTCTGATTATGTACAGAAACATCTACACCTACACTGCATACGTGGTCTAGAAAGATGCTGAATGCAGCAAATGGCGATCCAGCACTTCCAACGCGTGAGGGAAAAAAAAGGAAAAAAAAACTCGACGCAAATCTCTTCTGTTCGGCCGGGAAAGACGAAAGGCTGGAAACTTCCCCCCAAAGAGCGGTCTTAGCTTTTAGCTTAATACCTCAAATCAAAAGACAAATAACACGCTACAAAAACAAACATAAGTCTTAGGTAAGAATAAAGTACAATATCGTAAACAAAAATGGGTTAATTCTATGAAAAACTTAAACAGCCGTTTTATTTTATTTTTTTTTCTCCTTCAAAAGAAAAAAAAAAAAGACGACATGGAGGGGATGAAAGACGACTTCGGCATCGTAGACACTGTCCTGCTGTCGCTATTTTGTCAGAGAGGGAAGATTAAACGATATAAAGCTAGTGGGTTTTCCAGCACAGAAGTGTACATTATTTACAACCTTTTTCCGTTTATTAGATCTAACACATTACAGGAACATCAAAGGCTATGTTATACATATATACTACATATATAAAATAATTTAATGCCAAGGTCATCTACCCAGATATGGTTGCAAATGCTGAGTTTCAAAAGCACGTTTTTTTAAGCACTCATACAAACCCATCCTGGCCATAGAACAGAAAACTAACCGTTAATGTTTCCTCTGGATTCCAAGCAAGGTTATAATCACTAATAAATAAGCGTCTTAAAACTGTATCATGTTGTACATTGTACAAAAAGAGTCAGTTTTTTTCCCCGATAAAGTCCATAAAGTTTCTTTTATGCCTTGACCCCCCATCCCCCCGTTTTGCACCATGGGAAGGCCAGCGTCTGCTAGTTGGTGACTATTTCTTTATTATCCTCCATGAAACGTGCAAACCGGAAATGAGTCCCGTTGTCGGCTCCGGCCATCTTCTCGAGCCCGGCGAGCGCGCTGCTCGCCTCCGAAATGGGCAGCTTCTCCAGGCTGCCCGTGCCGCCCCCCAGAGGCGAGCTGCCCCCGTGGCCCACACTCCCAGAGAGGGGTGGCAGCCCCCCATTCTGGATGACGGAGATCTCGTTAGCCTTCATGGCCAGGCCGCTGGAGAAGGCTGCAGCGTACTGGTTCCAGAAGCCAGTCGGGTCGCCGTTGCCAGCTCGCGACGCCATGTCCTTCTGGAAAATCTCTGGGAACTTGACGGGGTTGGTGCCCAGAAAGGCCATGGGACCATCCACGGAGAGCCTGCGGCCTCGCCTGGCAGGGGCACTATTCCACATGTGAGTTCCCATATGAACCTGCACAGAGAACAAAATGCGCCCCCCCCCGGAAAGATTAGCACGGCTAATCTCAAGGGGACATCAAACACACACACACACACACACACACACACACACCAACAGAACCGGTAGTAGTCATTTAATCCAGCAAATTAGATCCCCGCTGCCTTCCTACCAGCTTCCATAGTTCTAAACGCTTTACAGCAGTTTCTCGACTTGGACCTCGGAGAGCCCCAGACAGCCCATGTTTTGGGAGGGAGCAAAATGTGGACTGTCTGGGGGGCCCTGAGGACCAGAATGGGAAACTGCTTTACAGCAGAAGACAAGATCTTGGTTATAGGCAAAATTAGACAATCAGGTATCTTAATATGAAGGGCGATTGTAAGGTCAAAATGGATACAGGCAGGACAATGTTTAGGTGAAGCAAATGCTGAGAGTAATATTAGTCTTTCATATATTCAGCAAGAATTTGCTTTTATGGTATGAAAAGCAGAATTAAAATAAATCGCTGTTCACCAAGAGTAGTGTGTGTGTTTTGCCAACATCTGAGCAAATGTGAAATATTTAAAACAAAGTTGTTCTTGTTTTTAATGCTTTGCACATAACCATGGTGTCATTTTTATTACACAATCCTAAGCTAAACTATCTATAGCTGCTCCTGTAAACTTAACATCAACTTTCATTTCATAAAATGCATAAATCAAAAAATGTCATGTAGTCTGTGTAAAATGCTATCCCCGTTAAAAGTTCTCGGCTAATGATTGCAGATCTGACATTTATCAAAAGTGGCTACCAAGTAGACTTTCCATGGTGGTTTAATTTCTGTTAGATGCAAAATGGGTACCATTGCTCAACTGGCAAAGACATTTTAGTCACGTATTTAGTGACTAGGAAGGTTAACCCGAGGAGAGATATTAATCACACCTGTATGGAGAAAAATCCCATAAGAAAATCCTACACCACCCCTATGTAGCTACTCAATCCAAACACCACTGCATTTGAACTTCATATTTATACAACCATTTTTTTTTTAACTATATACATGTGAGACTTTCAGACATGCATGGTTCTCCAAGACAACCCCTGCGATTGTTGTGAAGGAGTGCTGTGCTTTATGTGGGGGCTGAGAGGAATATGCAGTTTGAGAAGTTAATGATTAGGAATACAAAGAGGCAAATGAGTATTCGTTTACAACCATGACTAAACGTACCTTGAGATTGCCTTTGGTAGTGAAAGCTCGTCCACAGATGGTGCACGCAAATGGTTTCTCCCCAGTGTGGGTTCGTTCATGGATCTGCAGTGCACTGGAAGAGGAGAAGGTCTTTCCACAGGAATTGCAATTATGCTGCTTAGGTGTCCGCCGAGGAGGGGCTGAGGAGAGCACTGGGGGCGATGTGGCAGCCTGGGATGGCACCAGGCTCACCACAGGGTCCTTGGTATCCTGGTAGGAGCCATGGAGGAAGCCATTGACCTCCGTCTTGATCATGGAGGCCAGGGAGCCAGTGGAGAGGATTGAGGGACTGGGGCTGGGGTTGGAGGGCTCAAAGAGCTGCGAGGGTAGGTCTCGCATCTGGTGGGTTAGCATGTGCTGCTTGAGGTTACCCTTGGTAGAGAAGCCGCGGTTGCAGGCTGTGCAGATGAAGGGTCTTTCTTTGGTATGGCTTCGGTAATGAATGTCCAAGGCACTCTGGCAGGCGAAGGTCTTGCCACAGATGTCACATGCCGTGTTCTTGAAGGTGCTGCGCTCACGGAAGGGAAACATCATGGTCAGGGGGTCCTTTGAGGAGTTACAGGATGTCAGATCTAGAGCCCCAGTGGCAGGGGACTGCTTGGAACCTGTGTTAATATGGTCCAGAGACAAAGCCTTCAAGTGTCGGTCTTCAAAGTTGGGGGACTTACGGTGAACAGGGGCACTGTTGGTGGGAGACAGAGCCTGCATTGACGAGGTAGACTCGGAAACTGCTGGGCTTCCAGCACTTTGGCTCTCGACATCACCCCCCAGGGATGAGGAGTCGTTGGTGAGGCGGTCCCCCTCCAAAGAGCCATTTTCCATGGATTTTGCTCTGATGGCCTGCAGCTCCTCTAGTAGCTCTTGCTGGATCACCTTGGTCTGGTTCTCCATACTTCCCCTCCCTACATGCTCAGACTGACCCGGGGAGGAGCACCGGCTGTCTTGGGAGGCCTCGGTTGACCTGGGCGTGTCTGGGATACTGCTGTCGGGGAAATCTTCCATGCTTTCCATGTTCTCATCAGAGAAGTTCTCCAAATCATCAAAATTTCTCTCATCGAAGGAGCCCGCATCTGAACCCATAGATTCAGGGTAAGTGTCAGGGAGGGGGGTATTAGGAATCTGCCCTCCCATATGCATACGGATGTGCTGCTGCAGGACCACAGCATTGGTGAACTTCTTCTGGCAGATGGGGCAGGAGTGCTGGACCCGGAGTGGGGGCATGGCGCGGTGGACACTGTAGTGCGTCTTCAGGTTGCCCTTTGTGGTGAATGCACGGCCACACACTCTGCACTTGAAGGGCCTCTCGCCGGTGTGTGTGCGGTAGTGCATCTTCAGCGCACTCTGGCAGCTGAGCACACGGTGACAGATGACACACTCGTTAGGGTCACTCCCCTTCCTGTCAATGTTCTCCACGAGCTGCTGCAGCTTGGAGGTCTCCGATGTGTGAATGGGCTCCAGAAGGCCCGCAAAGGGGAACTTGGCCTTGAAGGGCTCAGACATGAGCGGCACCAGAGGATTGGTGGTCACTGGAGGGCTGCTGGTGGCACCCTCTCTGCTGCTCTCCATGGCAGAGCTTACACTCGTGAAGAAGCTGATAGGTTGAGTGCCCTCTTCGGTCTTCCCATTTGAGGTAGGCAGGGTACCACCTTCGCCTTCTTCAGAGACACAGTCGTTACTCTTTGCAGAGAGATCGGCCGCACCTGAGTCGCTTCTGACCGAGCTGGAGGGGCTCATGATGGCCACAGAATGGCTCTCCTCTTTCTTAATGAAAGGGGGTAGACTGTGAAGGGTAGGAGGAAGCAAGAGGCCCACGGAGGAGGTCAGGGTAGACAGAACTGGCTTACTATCCAGCCAACTGGTCACTGGCTTTTCTGGTGGCATGGACATGCCATACGGAATGCCGGTACTCGTCGGAATGTTATCTAAATGTTCTGGAACGGGGTAAGGGTTCATCTGGATGTGAGGGTACTTCTCTTTATGCCTCTGGAAGTGAACTTTCAGGTTCCCACGGGTGGAGAAGCGGTTCCCACAAATGTTACATTTGTACGGCCTCTCCCCGGTGTGAGATCGCAGGTGAATCTGCAAGGCACTGTCACTCCCAAACACCTTGGCACAGAACCTGCATTTATGTTTGAAGAAAGCCTCCTCTGAACTACTCTTGGGTTCAAATGAGGTGACGCTGGGGGACTTGCCTTTCCTTTGCTGTGCCAGAGCGGCCAGTGAGCTCAAGTCTTCCACAGTCGTGCCCACGCTGGGCAGCGAGTTAGGGAACATGGGATTGCCAGGCAGGGTCTGAGGTAGTAGCGGATTTGCTACGGGGTTCAAAAGGCTCCCTATTCCAAAAGCAGCTGTGGATGTTTTCACCAGTGATGGATTGCCGAGGGGGGGCTGTGCAGGTGGCCTTTCTGATAGGGTGCTTCCAGCCGACGGTGTGCCGATGCTCTGAGATGACTCGCCCCCAGGGGGCGCCACTGCACTGCCAGGGTCACCCTGAGGTACCTGCACCACTGCTGCCGTCAAGTGTTTCAGACTGCTGATGCTGGCAGACTGGCTGGCAAGGCTCTGTGCTAGCCCTGCGGCCGCAGCTAGCTGCTGGGAGAGGTGCGAGCTGAGGGCCGACAGCGGGCTGGCGGCCGTCCCTGACATCCCAGAGGGGCTGCTGGGGGCCTCGGGTGTCTCGGGGGTCTGTGACGCCAGCAACAGGATCTGGTGGCGGATCTGCTCGATGAGCTGGAGCTGGTGGACCTGCTGCTGCTGCAGGGCCAGGAGCTGCTCCATCAGGGCCGGCACGGCCACCCTGCAGCCGGTACCGCTGGAACGGGTTCCCTGGGAGAACTGAGCCACGGCCACCTTGGTGCTCTGTAGGTTCTCGATGATGACATTGCTGCTGATCATGGACAAACCGCCCAGGTCGCTCAGATTGGCTAGCTGAGGTAGAGATGTGGGTATGGCCGAGGCTCTGGTGGCCGGACCAGAACCACTCCCGACGCCGCCGCTGTGGTCGAGGCTGCGCGCTGCAGAACCTTTGCCATCTGCGTCGCTGCTCGGGTGAGCTGGGGGTACGTCAACATCCATGGATTCAACTTCTTCGGGAGGGCTGTCCTCAGTGGGGCCGCTGCACTCAGCAGGACCGGAGCCGGCAGCCGAGTCGCCCGCCAGCTCAACAGGGTTTCCGCTGGGCGAGCCCGGCGAGAAGGGCTCGGGAGGGGAAGCCGGGCCGTCGCTCACGATCAGGACCAGAGGGTTCTTAGTGCAGTTCTTCTGGTGCCGCTCCAGGTCGTTGAGGTCAAAGAACTCGGCGCAGCAGCTCCCACAGACGCGGGCGTCCGATTCGGCTCTCGGGGGGCTCTCCGGACAAGGCTCCACGTCCCCTGCAAACACACAAGGACATGGGATTAGTAACCAAAATGCATTGTGGCAGAAGGCGGCACTTTAGGCCCTAACTTAGTTAATCTGTCTTACACTTATCTGCCTCTAGACTCTCACAAAATGCAGCAGTGCTGTGCCACAATAACGGGATAAGAGGAGAAATCAATAACACACCTCAAGTATTGCTTAAAACTGATCTTTGTAAATGCGCAAGAGGGTTCCATCAATGCAGCTGTCTTAGATAATCATTTTCTTTAGATAATCCATCAAAATATAAAATACTCCCAACTGAAGATGTCGGGGCTTAATGCATTTTCATAGCGGAGTATTGATTCCCGATATTTCATACTCCTCAGTGTCTACTTGTCCGCAAAGCGCAAATCAGCCATATGAAGGATTTATTAGACTTTCAAACAGCTGTCAGTGATGCTCATTTTCAGCCGGCCAGGGGTGTCTTGGGCGGCTCCTACCTGCCACTGGGCTAATTTGTGGCCTTTTGTCCTGCCAGAGGCACCTGATACAGAGTGTGAGCCGCGTAGCTCGTGGGGGCAGAGCAAAATGCCAGCAAAATGCCAGAAAAAGGCAACAGGGCGACCGCTGTAAAGGTCTGGGGGCGTTTGCAAAATAATAAAAAAATATGCATACATACCTTTTAAAAAATATCTAGCTTATTTAAAAATAAGGTACGCGTTTAATATTTAATGAACTCTGCATAGTCAAAGGGAATATAGTTCTTTTTTAAAAACTGCACTTGTTTCCCCATACAAAAAGGAAAAAAAAAAATACCTAAAAATAAATAAACTGTTCATTAGCATCGATAACAGTCAACCTCATAATAGAAATGGTGAATCAGCTTTCAATAATTAACAGAAACTACTCACAAAAAAGCAGAAGAATCTGTGCAGCTCTTGCATGGACATACGTGTACATTTGACACAGTGGAAGTCAGTAGTAGGAGGGCACAGCAGCTCACAAACACACCCCTAATCTTAAGGCCCAGATCAATTAAGCAACACCAGCCCCGGAAAAATTCCCGTCCCCTGTGCCGGCACCGCGGCGCTTAACACGTACGTTGATTTACAAATTACAATTTTCCATGAATCCCTTTCAACGCCTTTGTTCCACCGTCTCACCGCATTATAAGTTAGCATGAGAATTCATTTGCAAATGAAGCCCCCTCTCCCTCCCAACCACCCTCAACTCCCCCCTGCTGCCAAAAAAACTATGGTGACCCCGGTGTCATTGTAAAGCAGCATGGCATGCTATTGTTTGCACAGCATGGTAGCTGCAGGGCCAATCTGTGCGCCCATCTCAGCCAGGTCCCCCAGCAGATCATCCTCAATTCAGGGATTAACTCCCTCCGTGTTCCCCTGTACTGAAACATCAGATAACACTAAGTTGCCATGACAGTAAAACTTTCCGTCACACCTCAATACCATGCCAAAAAAATAAATAAAGCATGCAGGGGGATTCTGGGGGACAAACAGATGCAACACATAACTTATTAGACCGAAAGAAAAACTAGATTCTAAAGAAAAAACCACGGGGGGAAAAAAAAAACTGAAGTCTAGTTTTTAGCAGATTTCTATATTATATATGCACACATATTATACAAATATAACTGATATAATAAAAAAAATCTAAATAGGCTAGATGAAATAACTACAAGGGCAGTTAATTTCTACTGAAGTTATTTGAATAAAATATCAACGTGATTTTTCCAGAAAAATCCTGCAGAAACTGCTCTACAGCTGTTAGGCAGTGGACACTTCTCCCCCTAAAATTAATGGTGGCTTTGACAAACAGCGGGCCTCGGGGGGTGGCGTGGGAGGGTGGGGGGGTTGGGATGAGAGTGGAGCAGCGGCAGTTCAGAAGCAGCATCGCCGAACGAGAGCGCAGAGTATCAGCTCTCACGAGATAAAGGTGGCGCTCTGTGGAGTTCTGCCGAGATTCAGTCCATCGGGCCATGCCTCAAACTGTGTCAACAGGATTTTCACGCATTTTGCATTATTTTTAATAACTGTAGAAATGCTATGTTTTAGACACAAACACCACAACACTAAAGTCACCAGAAAACTTTGCATAAATATATCAATTCAACACTGTGCTTCCTTTACAGAGCTGCTGCATGCAGACTCATTTTGGCGAAAGAGGAAATGTTTTACAGGAAATGGTCTCATTTCTCTGGATGGACGAGTTGATACTGGTGGACAGAAAATAACCTCTAAGCAGGAGTTCCTTGGTCTAACGGGACTGTACACCAGCTCAGAAGCAAATGGAGCCATAACTTACTACCGAATCTCCCTTCAGCGTGGAGACCAGGCTCAAATTTTAATGCAGACACTTCCTAAATAAGTTAACAAATATATACATTAACTTGGGTAACCAGTATCACAAAAAATGAGAAATGATTTAACCTACAAAGTACATTAAAAATATATAGCTTATAAATTGGTTTGTCTGGACAATGCTTGAGAACAAATAATTAAATTCTGCAGCTCCTTGTATTTTCTGGTAATTCCAAATCCCTGTAATATTTTAACTAATTGCACCCGCATGTTAACAATTACATTTTTTTTTTTTAAACTGAATGTTCAACAAGTGAATGACAAATGAATGCAGTGCAGTTAGTTTTCATAGAGACAATACTTTTATTTAATGGATTTCTGAAAAAATGCATTTCAGAAATGGTATCTAATTTAGAGAAGTACTGGACAAAATAGTGCATTAAAAGTATGAGAGTATATTCTCCCCGCTTGTGTGGAGGAAAAAGACAGCAAAAAACCATAAACACACATTATACCAGATGCTGAGAAATACATGATAAGTTATTCATATTGGTTTTCATAAGACAATATTTTCAAATTATTTAAAATGAACAGAAGTTTTAAAAATCTTAAACGTTTCAACAGACCCTTTAATATTCCAAATATCACTTCAAAAGTTACACCTCAAACTTCTTTTTAAAATCCCACACAGCCAAAGCAACAGATTTCGGAATTTCCTTCAACACGGGAAAACTTTACCCTCCACTAGCAAAACAAAGTGCAGCACTGCACAGACTCTGCATTTCGCAGCGTTAAGGTGGATTACCCTGGATTCATACGAGCGCAATTCCCCTGCAAAAACGTCATAGCTCAAATCGTGTCATTGGTGTACGGCGGAGAAGCGGCCGATTAAACAGGCCCGATGGGGTAGGAGAGTATGGTGCCCAGAGCAGAGGGACACCACGGACTGAGCAGGAGAAGGCGGGGGTTTGGAGCAGGGAGCCGCATCGACCCAGCAGCGGGAAAGGAGAGAGACCGGGAGGACAGCAGGGGAGGGAAAGAAAGTGCCAGAGATCAGAAATTAGAGGTTTGGGAGCTCCTACGTTACATCTGCAGGACCGAGGTCCCCTCGCCAGACTTCAGGACGCGTCCAAACACGGCACCTCTCCGGTTGACCCCGTAAAGCCCGAAACAAGTCAGACTAAACGCCGAATGAGGTTCCATCAGAGCGACGATTCCCCCGAAGGAACTAGCTTCAACAGCTCTACGGCACTGACTCCAGATTTAAAGTGGGGAGGGGGGGTTAAGGAGAGAGAAGGAGAAAGCAGGTCCTTAGGGCTACATCGAACTTCTACTATATAAACATTGGCAAGATGTCAAGTAACCGAATCCTTGCCATTTTCTGGGCAGAGCTGTGCGGACGGACCACCCCGTCAATCTGCTTTTGGGGGACTGCTCTGTGAAGGTGAAAGGGACCGTTAGAACAGCTATACTGATAACCCCCCCCCCATCAAATTAAAGGGCCAGACTCCTGCCAGGGAGCCTGTGACTCAACTGCGGGGGTCAACCGTTGGATATGGAAGCCCCTCTGCTCTGCCTAGACTCAGAGTCTCTCCCCATCTCCCCACGGCGGGATGCTGGCAAAGGTTAAAATAGCAGAGTGGCAGTAGTTGAGCTCAAGGGGCGAACGGCTGACTCCTTCGTCGGCGACCCACCCTCCCTCCCTGACGCCCACCCACAAACACATGAGCCAGGGGGTAACATTTCTACAAAATATATCGCTGTTAAAGACTCCGTTTCACTCCCAGAATTATAAAGACAAATATTGACGTTATGTTTATTGTGCATTTAGGTTATGTACATATAACTTATACACGGAGGTGATAAGGTTTATTACATTTTAGACTGACGCAGTCCAGCAGCTTGTAGGAAACTTCTGAGATGCCTCAGCCGACAGATGAGCAAAGCTCTGCTAATCAAGCCCTGCCGAGCAACTGGTGAACTTTAGGAAGGCAGGACAAAAGCATCAGAGCCATTCGTTGACAGCTAAAGACTGTCCTGAGTCCGCATCACTGCCGAGCAACACCAGACAACAACCGTTTGGTCTGCCGGATGGTAAAAAAAAATAAAATTAAAAAGTTAAGATGCACCACAATGACACATATCAATGTTAAATTCATGCAACCATTTGTCCCAGAAAGACAACTTTGTGATCACAGTCGACATGCATCAAGGTTGGTCGTACTGATAAACACGCGCAGCTAAAATACTTTTTCTTCATTAAAGCAAATTTAAAATTCACAGAAAATTAATCACTCGAAACATTTTAATATTACATTTGGGGGAAGGCCGTGGATGTTGTTTTGGAAATTTTAAAACAATCTTAGTATAAAACAATGCGTAAAAGGTTAAATACTGAAAGATACATTATGTAAAAATGTTTTCTGTTACTATAATACATTCTTGTGATTTTAAATTCTCGCCTTGCTTCAGCTTTAACTACAGATACATGATATGAGGTCAACCTTTCCTTTATTCCTGCTACTATTAAGATGAAAATAACACTTCCCCTTTGAAAGTTTAATTTTTATGTCGTTGGGAACACAGACTTTGCCTACTCAGGTCCCATATTTGACATTTGGACACAATGTACAAAAATAGAGCCAAAATGCTAAATTATGTAGAAAATTACTTGATTTTGTTTATGAGGGACAAAGCTGAACACAGGCCACATGAAAGGCCCTTATCAAAAAAGCCTTATGGAAGGAGGGCACACAAAAAGGCAAGGAGGGGAGAAAACGGTGATAGTCTTTGTACGCTTTTACCTAAGGACATAATTAGGCCACTTTAGAGAACTTGTGTAGATGTACTTAAAAATATCTTAAAAGTACCAAAAGTTCAACCAAAGTTATTAAAAAAAAAAAAAAACAAGCGCCCACACAGCGTACGAATGAGTGGTTATATTTTATTTTTTTTACCTGTCATACGATCCATTAGGAACCTCTAATTGTCCAGATTCAAGTATATTAAGTCGTGTTAATATTACAAATTTTATTCCGGCTTTTAAGTAATAAAATAAGACGCATGAACATTTTATATCAGTCGCGCAAAGCACTTGGGGCAGGCCAGCCTCAACGCAAAATTACACACTAAACATGGGCGAAACTACACTTTATAAAGTCTAGTTAAAAAGTTACTTCACAAGCAATCAAACCCCTTTTAAGTATTCAGTAACAGTAAAAAGAGCAGGATTTACAGAGGAATATGGAAAGTCTTGAAGTCATTTTAATAAGTAACTAGAGAAAGTTATTTTCGATACATGTACTTTAAATGTAAATTGCCTAATTTCTGACCGGTTGCCTTCTCTAATCTTTACTAGCCTTCTCATATCGACGCCTTTAGAAACGCATTTATTTTGCAATAGGATTTCTGAGACAATATTTTTTTTAAAGTACACCAAATTACTTCACAATTCGGGAGCCACGCCAGCAACCCAACGTGGGTTTTGCCGGTTTCAATATTTAACCACGTACATTGTCAAAAGTCAGTACATGGCGATCAAAACATTTGGACGTTAACACGATATAAGGTTGCATCCTATTTCAGCCAACACGGGACCTACGTCAAAGATTTTACTAAATACCTATCTTCGGATAATTGCTTAATCTCTTGCATAATATTTTACAGAATATTACGGAATGCTGTAATTTGGCAACGTGCAATCGCCTAAAACAAGCCATTTGTGTAGATCGCGTCTTAGGTCATTTTTCCCAGTACATTTTAAATATTTTACCGAGAAGGTTGCTTAGAAAGACGTGACCCTTTTCTCTCCCTGGGCGCGCTGAAATCACCGAGCACCGACCTATACACAGCGACCTCCGGGACAAGCAACTTTACAGTTTAATGCATCGACGGATCACTTTTATTACAAAATTCACTTGTGTCTAGCAAAAGGTGTTTCCCGGCCACATTGTAATTAAACACCGAAAGTGAGGTTCGTAAACGCCGGCACCAGCTAGGACCTTCGATCGCTTATAAGTATGCGGATTTAAAGCTGGACCGCACTTTTAAACATGTTGCTGGTGGGAAAGACGCGCAGTTCGAAAAGTTTCTAAAGTAAAGATAAGGAAAGTCGCGGAGAGTGAACACCGGGAGCAGCAAACGTGAAAATGGCATATCCGACGCGATAATTATTCTCGTTGTTATTGCGATTAAAATGAGACTAATACAAGTCAGGCAGTCATAGGATTTCAAACAAAAAAAAAAAAAGTCGAAGCGGGCGAATCGGAAATCGCAAGAAATTCTGCGGGGAAAACGAGAGAGAAAAGTCCGGAAAGTGGGACCGGGCTGGATTTGGTCCTGGGGCTCATAAGGATAAAAGGTACATCGGTGTGATCCGGGGCTCGTCTCGCACTCACCATTGTGCTCCGATAAGGCCAAACGCGGGTCCGACTGGAAATGCTGCGGCTTCGCCTGTTTCCTCCGCGACATGGTGGCTCACACATCAGCCGGGACGGAATAGAAAATTGCTAAAAAATCTTCTCGGAATTACGGAAATCGAGCCCATCCACCGCGCATGTGTCCTGCTATAATTATGATTATCAATAATGCTTTGCGATTAATCATACAGGGGCTCTTTGAGGGGCGATTGGCACCTCGCCAGCCCCCTATTCAAATGAAGCCTCTTTAATCAATTAGCTCCTGATTTGCTGGGGAGTCTTGTCTCTCTCTCGCCTCCCACCCAATGAGTTGATCCGTGTGGAGGAAAGGCTGGATTTTCCAACTCGCTTTAGATACAGTTTAACCCTTCTTAGTAACCATCTGGGACTTGTGCGCAGTTTATCTTGGCTACTATAGGAATGTCAGAGTCCTACGCTCATACGTCCCCGGTATCGCTCTTATTTATCAATCGCCAAACAAACGCACAGAGGTTTCAATAAATCCTGATGACCGCAGTGGTGTTACAATCCGTGCGGTCACACACACATCTCGGCACCACGTCTAGCCCGCATCACTCCCCTTATCCTCCTGTGCATTAAGGTCATAAACTCCGAGCTCTACTATAATGGCAAACGCCGCTCCTACCGCTAGACAAATGTTCCTTTAGGCTAGAGAGAGAGAGAGAAAAAGTAAGTTGTCTAATCAAAATTAGTTTCGTGCCTAAACGCGATGGCAAGATCTCGGAAGTCCACAGAATGTCTCGAATATCCAATTCGGGTTCATTTTAATTATCGCCGTACAAAGTAACTAACACGTTTTCAGCACACACCGCATTCGCCGAACAAACAAACTTTAAGGGCCCATGTAGCGCTGTGAGAAACGCGGAGCCCTGCCCATCGAGGATGCGATTGGCCGCGGATCTATTCTATCATAGGCCGGCGGAGGTGCCGGGTCGCGGTGCGTGTGTGTGTGTGTGTGCGTGTGTGTGCACATGTAGGGTAAGTACAAGTGGCGACGGCGTGAGAGAGAATAAGAAAACACGTCGCCGCTTTCGGGGCACAATTTGTTAACTTCCTTCGAGATTTTCTTTTTTTTTTTGCTTATTTCTTTGAAATTTAAGGGCATTTTAGTTAGTGCGGATGGTATAAAGGGCGATCGCGGTGCGAAGGAGAGCCGGGACGGCGTCAGTGTACGCTGGCAGAAATGAGAGATGTTCATATCATTTGCAACAGCAATATAGAACTGTCTTTAAAATATAGTGCGAATAATTTTACAAATATATGTATTTCATTTTTATAAACAGTTGAGAGAGGCGCGATACAGTCTAGGAAATGTACATTGTACACTTGTACACTTGTTTATAATTATAGCATGTGAGTAAAGGAACAAAAAACGGCGTATTTGTCATGTAACTCATTACCTCACGTCTACGACCTATGTGTTTCATATATGTATATTTTCACAAATAAGTGTCTATATATATTTAACGAATTTATGAAGCCATAGAGGTCAGCAGCAAACACTGTATTGGAATAAAACGAACATAAAAAAAATATAAAAATAAAAAAGTAACACCGGCGTGGTAATATGTATGACTATTCCGTAACATGCGGCACGAGATGGCTTGGGTTATGCCCATGATAAAACTTTATGCTTAAAGTTATTTAAAGGGGCCCGTCAAGAATAAAAAATAAAGCACAGTGTATGATAATAATAAGAATAACAACTCAAGCTATAAACTGAAACTATGAATAGTGGAAACGATAATAATAATAATGATAATAATAATAATAAGCCGCTATTATAAAACCGTTTAATCAGGAAGTGTTTGGGAGTATATAAATCCAAAGGGGAGGCAGGGATGTCCTGCTCTGCGGCTGATTTATTCTAAGGAAAAGACAAACGAAGCTATCAGCTGGGGTGATTTTGAAGAATGAAGATAATAATGTTACTATAGGTGATGCCTCGGATGCCATTATTTTTCACTGAATATTTAAAGAGCAGCTGCAGGCGAGATGGATCCAGTGCCTTTCTGCCTCGGCCACCTACTTAGGACGTCTCTTATTTATTTATTAATGAAAGAAAAGACAAAAAAGAAATGGAATCAGAAAGACAAACCTTCTTGCGTTTTTTTTCAGGCTGATTAATCGCCGCGAGTTGGACGTAACAGTAACCCACGTGTATGTATCATAACTCTTGTGGAAGTTGGGGGGAAAAAACACACACACACACACACACACACACACACACAATTGAATTGGCACAATGAGCTGCTGTCAAGATTCAGTAACTTTAACAAAACCCACAAAAAATTGTGGTAATTAATTTATTGAGGTAATCTGCATAAGTTAAACATTTATCCCTAGATATTATAAGAAAGCTTTTTAGACGAAGAACATCTATTGAAAATGCATGTTGTTTTAAATAAAATTCACCAGTGCAAAGTCAAGAATTCTGTCACCGAACTCATACCAGCAATAAATACAAAGAGATATAGAAGGCATGTCTGCAATATTGTAATACCCTGAGCTGGAAAATCAATGGTCAGTTAATTGATGTGAGTGTTCGTGTGAGATTGTAAACAGGGTGATTTGCAGTCCAGTCGAGCGAGAGACACGCTAAACGAGATTCACATAAGACGCTCGGGCTACTTTGTGTTAACAACACAAAACAGCAAAAAAAAAATGTTTGGGACTGAATTACTATAAGAAAAAGGATTCAAAGAAGAAATTGGGACAGGGGTTAAACGCCAGGGAGTCAAGAACGCCACATAGTCCTCAAATCGGAGGTAAATGACTTGAAAGGAAGTGCTTGGGAATGTTTTGTACTATTCTCTGAAATACAGCATAGGTACTCGAAATTAATTTAACGTGAAAAAAAAACGGATGAAACAGAAAGCACTTGATGCGGGGAAAGGAACAGTTACTTCATTATGATGGATGCATGGTGTCTGTGTGAACTAACCTTTGTTGTCTATTTCACGTTTTCAATGCAATTGTGCTATTTCCCAATGTTTCTCCTCAACTGCGGGAGCTGTTTTTGGTGAAAGTGATTTCTAGTGCGCTCAAAGCGCACTCCTAGCTCTGTTACCGGCTAATCAATACGACGGTGCGGAGTGGGGGAGCGGCTCTTATCGGCGCCGGGGGGTTGGGGGCGGTTGCATAAGGCAATCATTCACTATTATTACTGGCAGCCAATAATTGACCGTGGCTCAGAAACACAGCGCGTTTGACCGCATAATTGAATACCATAAGCCGTATGGGTCAGGGAACAAGTTGTATTTTATAACTGCAGAACCACAGACCTCTTGTTTTTGAAAGTTTTTCACAAAAAGTTAACTTGTTTTCTTCCCTAATACCTAGCAAACATTTTATGTGGTTTTCAGTGCCCACTAATTATCTTAAAAGAATATTGGCTAATATTTTCTACCTCCAGATAAATTAGTTCAATTAGTAATGTCACCTCCAACGCATCGGCTGAATTATGGAATTAGTGACATAATTATTCAAGACTTCCAAAACCGCCGCTCAGTTTGTCCCTCCGACAATTAGATGAGTAATTCGGCCGACTGATATGAATTGTTCTTTATAGTGTTCTACGCCACAGCCCTTTCATTAAACTCATCGCGACGGGTAATCCTGGGGTTTATCTGTGTGATTTACTGTCGAACAGTTGGAATAACTTTGTTCTTTCTCAAAAACACTGCATGGGTTGAAGGCTGGGGATGAAAAGGAAATGCAGAGAGAGCGTCAGAGCCGCCCCAGAATAATAAATAAT
Organism: Petrocephalus sullivani; assembly: GCA_026780845.1. Lineage (NCBI taxonomy): Eukaryota > Metazoa > Chordata > Actinopteri > Osteoglossiformes > Mormyridae > Petrocephalus > Petrocephalus sullivani. The sequence continues at coordinate 12,191,075 of JAODKM010000008.1, read as the reverse complement.
TACTCATTTCAAGTCCAGAATGTAGAAAGAGAGTCCCATCGATTTTGCATACAAATGTGGCATTTGTCACTGAACATGGTTTAGGACTGAAATATATACCTGCGTATCATGCAGCACTGGATTATGTATATATTACTCTCAATTTTACTTATATAGAGAGTGCCTTTGTTAATCATCTCTAGATCACAATTTCACCAAGTGAGTTTATCACCTCTATCATTAATCCCTTCGACAAATATATTTTTTCAGGTTTCAGGTCATTTTTCAGGTTTTGAATCCTGCCTGATAGAACAAACAAAATAGAAACAGTCCTAAATTCACCACGACTAACACTTTGACGTCTGCTCCATCTTTATCTTTTATATACGATGTATCTGTAACTTTAGCACCATTAAGGCCTAAATATATTTAGCAGACTTTATAATGAGCAGTAACTGTCCTTTCGCAGCCTGTATGCACCGCACAGGGTAACATATTTACTTCCACAGAGACATATTATCTAAAGAAACGCATAGTAAGTAGTGCAGTGGAAATATATACAAATACTTTTACAAATTATTCACAACTTGACAGAAAGCTCGATCTGACCCAACGCTTTCAGCACAATTTCATCCTTACATCTGTGGCCGGAAGCGGCACCTTCGTCCGATTAAAAAATAAAAACATTGTTGTTCCTTGTATACGTAATTAGACGCTTGTAATAAATGCAATGCATCTAGCTATTATACTAAATTGCTATAGGCCTATTTACACGAAAATACGACTGAGAATTGCAGCCCCACTCTCCTAATATCGTAAAGTATAAATGCTGTGTGTGTTTTTGTGGTTTCCTCAGTAGTGCCATATGTGGCGGGGATTATACATGGACTATCGGTTACATTAAAACATGGTACTTGTGCAGGCAGAGGATGATCTTAATTAATTAAGAGATTAAACTCCTACTATCTTCGTACTGCCTACGCACTGCACGTTTTTCTATTGTAATCCCCGGCGATTCTGTGCAGATTATCTAGGGGTCATGTTTGTGTTTACCCCACCACGGCGTCTCCTTCCAGCAGGCTGCTACATCACCTCCTTTTTCACAAGGCAACATTAAAGTAGTAGGCAAATGTGCGAAGGTGCCATTAGGTGTGTAAAGAATGCAGACTGCGCGCGCGCACACACACACACACGTCCCTTGGGTGTGTGTTGTGCCTCGGATTGTGTTTGTACATCGGCAGTTAGTCCCGAGAGTTCATAAGAAGCGGTGGTGAGAATTAGGGGCGAATTGGCCTGTGCTGCTATAGGACCACCGGCTCCGCTTCGCCCCCCCCCCCCAAGTCGCTCTCAATCGCCAGGTGGGAGGATCTCTTTCCAGCCCGGCTCCAGAGAGCGGCCACATAGGGATCGCGGTTTAGCACCGCGCAAGCCCGACGTACGATCACACAAGCGCCGCAGAGCATGCGGCTGCCCGGAGCGCCGGGCCCGCTCCTTCTGACTGAATTGGGACGGGGATGAGCGTGGAGCGGACACGCGTGGGGCCAGCGCGCGCGATGCAGCATGCCCCCCCGTATTTGTGTAACGTTTTAGAGGCGCGCTGCCCCCAGTCTGCTGTTTGGCAGCATCACTGCCTGCACTTGCGAAGCATGTCAGACCACGTCATGACTTAATACAAAGTATTCCCGGGGACCCTCTTTCACTTTGCGGGGGTAATTCTCAGTCGACCAGCTTTCTAGGGGAAAGTCCCTGTTTTACTGAGACCTGTGCTTAGCCCCCGCGTAAAATGCGGGAACAGTGTTATACAAAACTACAGGTAACCTACTATTAATATTAACAACAAGTAAATACGAGTAAAGAACGTGCACGACTGAGTACGATCAAGACACTTTAAGATTTCGACAATGCACAACTGATACGGCACAATTACGTCAAAGTTTTAAAAAATATAATGAAATTTTTAAAATAGGTTATGGAAATACATGTTTTTCCACACACACACTCTGCCGCGTAGTTTGTGCTAACTTATTTAACAGAAATTGTTAAACACGTTGACTGAAGAGAGAAAAATGAGACACAGAGATACCAAGGAGGACCTGCCAGTGAGCCATCTGTATGCCTCCTAAATGTATTTTGCTTTCATGTGACTTTGATGAATGGTATTTTGAGAAAGAGATACTTAGTCTTAGGCCCTCCTGTTAGTTGTTGCTGTAAATACAGTGGGATTGTCCTGACACAAGGCATACCCTCAGTGGCTGAGCGGGGATGGAGCACAAACACTTCAGACATCTTGAAGAAATCAGAAAAAAGCAAAGTTAGTGTGCCCTTTTTCAAAAAAGAAAAAGTATCTTCGGTAACTATCTTTGTAAATAATCTACAAACAGTCATGCTAACAGAAAATAAACATGTAATAAATATTGCTGCAAAGTTCCAAGACCTCTAGTGGTTTATCTGCAGCTGTGCTGGACTTGAGATGTTTATCAGGTCACAACAGACAGGCTGGCACACTAGCAAAGGCGTTCGCTCTGCCCACGAAGGCCTCTTAATGCTATCGATGGTTAGTGTCTGTGTCTCGACTGAGAAATAGAGCCGGCGAGGGAAGAGCAAACCTATCGATCTTCCGTCTGTCCCGGCCTCCCCGAGAGCTAGAGCTAAGGGATGTGTGGAGAGGTGGGCTCCTCCGAGCCTCCGCTTGTCCTGTGTGTATGAGTATCAGACTGTTATGATGTATGCGCTGGCATTCCCGCATGTCAGAGCTCATCGGACCCTTCTTGGTGTTCAGAGTTATCAAATGTGCAGATCCCTTTATGTAGGAGCCTGGAAGAAGCGCAGACGAATTAAGGAACCTGAGCAGATTCTTGGATTTTACCCCTTCTATAACTGTGATAACACATTTAACTTAAAAATGTACTGATTTGTATAGATTCCGGTATATAAACAACTCTTTAGAATACAAGTCTTCTGTCTAATATGTTGTCGATGTTTTGATGTTGAAATTGTATTAAGTGTATATTCCAAATTCTGCAAAAAAAAAGCAGTACAATATTACGTCATAAGTCGTAACAATCAGCGAAAATTGTAATGAGACTGCAGAGGAGCAAACTGCATTTCTGGTGAATTTCTGTTGGGCTTTTCACAAGCGAAACCATAACTTCAGGGGACACCTGGTGCATTCTCAAACCAAAACAGATCTCTAGCTAGCTTTGGAGCTATAAAGAAAACCACTGCACATCATTTAAGACCGAAGAACATCTCTGCAACCTCATGGCCTGTAACCCCCTCTGCCCCTTTAACATTAACATGAATACTGATTAAATATGTACAGAGAACAGGCCAGCGTCCAGGCAGCACATGTCCATTTGAGAGACCTGAACGGACTGTCCAGAGAGTCCCATGGAGGTGTGGACATGCTGCACTGCAGTCATTCTGCTCTCTCCAATGGCACACACTTAAAGAGGCCTGTAGCTGGGCAGCGCAAGACGTCAGAAAGTCAGTAATGAATATAATTTTCTGTAATCATAGTCCTTATTCACTGCTCCGGCAAACAGTTCAGGCACTATTCTCCAGCCCAGTCTCTATACTCAGGACTTAATGCTTACAAAACCAAGGAGTGGTAAGTAGGAGAATATGAAAAGGAAACAGAATGGGTGAATCCCAGAGCAGTGCACACAGAAATAAATCATTGTCTCCTCAACTTTAATCTGACATTATCTTCACAAGAGGCTAATTTATTTAAAGGAATCAGGAGAAGATCTTGATGTAAGTGCCTTCAGCGGGGAACTATACTTCACGGACGCATTTTGATTTCTTACAATATTATTAATTGGTTACAACTGATGCTTTTATTTAGAAGTTTTATCCGTTTATACAGCTGGAGAGTTTTAGCAAAGCAGCAGGGGTGAAGTACATCTCTCTAGGGTATATCACCAAGAGCCCTTGTGGGGTGAAGAAGCTTCAGGTTACGACTGGGTTCCACGTTGCCTCTGAGGAAATTAGCTTTGCACGGCAGCCCTGTGTCAGTAAACAGCAACCATGTGCTCGGGTGGATAGTGTGAAATTACAAAAATAAGAGTCCCTCTCTTTTGCATTCCCTCTCACTTGCACAGACACACACAGATTCTCTTTCAAAGAAGTGTTTTTTTTATTTTTTTATTATTACTTCCTTTCCTTTTCACTCCCCCCCCCCATCCATCCCCGGTGCCCCGAGTCCACAGTAAATGAACATGCCCTATTATCCCCTCAACACTCAAACCAGGCTTTGTTTTGTTCAGATAGTCTTCCCCTCGTCCCCTTTGCTCGTTAATATTCACAGAAAGAGCCGAGGCTTTCACAAAGCAGCAGGGTCTGCGACGCCCCCCCCCCCCCCCCCCCCCCCCCCCCCCCCCCCCCCCACCCCCCCCCCCCCCCCCAAAAACACA
>JAODKM010000008.1:12175394-12186581 GCA_026780845.1 Petrocephalus sullivani | reverse complement strand
CCATGTAAAGTGCCCTGGGACAACCCTGTTGTGAAGGGCGCTATATAAAAATAAACTGAATTGAATTGAATTGAATTCCTGTCAATGAATTATTCCTGGTAGAGCATGTTATGGTTTGCGGCGTAAACAAGTGTATTTACGGGTGCGTTTGACTTGTTGCAGATGCTTACAGTGCTGGCTTAAAGCAATGCATTCTGGTATTGACGCAATGTATGATGGTTAGTTTTTCTCGTCCAACTTCAGTCGGCGCTGTAAAACGTCACCACGCGTCACAAAGGAGGGTCAAAACGTGTTCGATTTTTCGCATTGACGCTCTCAAAGTTGCGTTGTTATCACGTAATAACGTGTTAACGCGTACAAAATATCAGTTTTGAGCGCGTTAACCCGCAATATTTGGTTGTGTTTACACAACCAAAAAAGTTGCGTTAACATCATTGTGTTACATTGCGCATTGGCTCTCCAGTCTTGGGCTCTGCCAACTTCAGACTCACATATAAACTTGAGTGCAAACTCGGTTCTGGTTTCTTAAATTGCATTTTTGCAAAGCATCTCTATAGAACATAAGCTTAAACATGTGAGCTGAAATGTAATGAAATTGCAGTGCCTTTCTAAGACTTACTCATATTTATCCATTCATATAATCTGCAGAATACAGACCAAAATAACGTAAAAGCTTTCATTATTTCACAGAGTGGCTATGTCTAATCAACTCAATAACCCAAAGTTTAAACAAATCCAAATTAACTGACTGTATAGTAAATAAGTGTCACACGGGGGCTGGAGCAGCCTCCAGGAATCTTAAGTCCCCTGTTGCACAGAGCAGTGATGTTCGCGGCAGGTGATGCACTGGCCCTTTCAAAACAAGAAAAAGAACTAGAAAAGAAATTCCTGAAGAAATTTTAAGATGGGCCTATTGCACTCGCTGACCCTGGGAGAGCTGGCGTTCTTAATAAAGTGGCCGGTCATTGCTGGTGTGTATGCACTTCAGAGTGGTTTCTAAGGTGTTGCTAGGTGGGTGCTAGGGTGTTGCTAAGGTGTTCCTTGGTGGTTGCTAGGGGGTTGTAGCCATTGTTAGGGTGTTCCTAGCTGGTTGCTAGGGTGTTGGTAGGCATTGCTAGGGTGTTGCTAGTGTGTTGCTAGGTGGTTGCTAGGTGACGCTATGGTGGTTGGTAGATCATTGTACTCTTATAGCTGTAGCATGAGTACTGGCTGAGTAGGAAAACTTTGAGTAAAATGCATTGAAGTCAATGGGAAAGAACGAGAGATGATAAAAGCAAGAAAACATGAGTGCGGGTCAAGATGGTGGTCATTAGGTGTTAGGTGATGAGGCCTGAGATTGATTATCGAGTCTTATAGCTCTGGTATGAACAGTGGCCGGGTAGGAAAAGTTTAACAATTGCATTGAAGTCAATGGGAGAGAACGAGGGACGATAAAAGCAAGAAAAGATGAGTGTGGGTCAAGATGGTGGTCATTAGGTGGTAGGTGATGACGCCTGAGGTTGATTATCGAGTCTTGTAGCTCTGGCATGAACGGTGGCCGAGTAGGAAAGCTTTGACTAAAATGCATTGAAATCAATGGGAAAGAACAAGGGATGATAAAAGCAAGAAAAGATGAGTGCGGATCAAGATGGTGGTCATTAGGTGGTAGGTAATGAGGCCTGAGGTCGATTATCGAGTCTTGTAGCTCTGGCATGAACAGTGGCCGAGTAGGAAATGTTTGACTAAAATGCATTGGAGTCAATAGGAAAAGGCTTATGCTAACCATGCTACCGTAGCGCTAAATGTATTCCTATGGGACTTTTTCTGTGTTTGAGCGCTTATATCTATGGTAATGTGAAATGTAAAGAAAAGTAATAGCACACCTCACACTATCAAGGAGAATCTTTTGATATATAGTTTGCCTGGGTGCACACTACGGTGCGACCCGCATTAAGTGCCTAAATTTTACGGAAGAATAATAAATAAGTAAATAAATAATAAATGTTATTTTTTTTCGACTTTGAGGAGGAACAGTACGCGTAAGGTGCCCTACGACGGGGCAGCGAAACCGGCTCTGTTCATTTTAATAGCTAAGCGCAAATTCGGCAAATGTCGGTTAGGACTTGGAGAACAATATGGGCCATTTCATTGAAATGAATAGGCCCATAAAAACATACGGAGTGCTATAGTTAACTTGATTTTCTATTTTTTTTTACCAGCATATCGGCAATAATAATCCCATGGGCTCACGCCTCACCTCGTGCTTTTCTAGGTGCGGTTTTATATCTGATAATTAAGAATAAATTTGTTATACACAAAAAATTTGCATTACGTATTCTATGGAAAATGAGGACATAAAATATAGGTGTGTGCAAACATGACATTGGTGACATACGGTTGCAATGAGGGATCGCACGCTGGGAAATGATGCTCCTCTCTATCTGAATAGGAAATAAGCAAATACAGCAATTTGGGTTTAATAAATTGATTCAAATGATTGTAATAATACAGAATATTACATTACAAAATCATAAAGGATAACATTTATAACACAAAGCAGTGGAGAAATGTTAATATTACTATTTTATTAATTATTTGTTTTTTACTTTTCATAATGCCTCCTCTGACCGCACGTCCCTGGCACAGAGATACTCTTATTCTCATACAATATCGAAATAGCCAAACTATAATGTAATGGTAAAATTTCATGACATTTTTTACATTTACATATGTTATATGCTCTAACCGTTACTGTATTTTGTATATTCTTATATTTGAAAATATAAGTATGATCAAATCACAGAAAAAAAACATTGGAAATAGAATACTGTATCTTATAAACATCATTTTCAATAGCTTTGAAATACATTTCTAAATAAAAGATAGGAATACAACTCTAAATAAAAGCTAGGAAAGGTAAGAAAACAAAGCCCTGTCACATATTTAGGGAAAGAGCACTCTGTTATTATAAGTTGGTTGAGTCCAATAGCCCCAAAACTCAATGAGATTTACGTACACTGGCAACGTAACACAATGATATTAAGTGACTTTTTTTGGCTGTGTAAACACAACCAAATATTGCGGGTTAATGCACTCAAAACTGAAGTTTTAACATGCACATTTTGTACGCGTTAACACGTTATTACATGATAATGCGCCCAAAATGTGCGCGTTAACAACGTAACTTTGAGGGCATTCACGTGAAAAATCTAACACGTTTTGACCCTTTTGGTCTTCCATACAAAACTCTTACGAGAACAAGATGACTTAAGACCTCACCTGGCTGCACAAATTGGGAACCGCGTCCGTGACGACACAACTGTGCATTTATGAAGATTTTTGTGACACATTTGACGTGTGATGTTTGTATCCCAATGAAGTTCCAATACTATTTTTCCCGAGAATTGCGAAGCAGTGAGAACTGGTTTTCAGTTAATTTACCTGGTAAAATAAAGTTGAAATAAAATATATAATAATATAAAATATAATAAGTCAAAGAAATGCCAATTTTAATAGTACATGTTAGTTGTTTTTGGTTGTTAATTTATTGTTAGTTACTGTAATGTTGCACAACTTTATTTGTCTAATTGTCTAGTCTGTGAAGAAGGCATTTAAGTAAGAATTGCATTGTACTCTGTACTTTGTACATATGACAGTAAGAATGTCAAGGCAGCGAGCTCGACCACTGCAGTCAGATCTCGCGCACTAGAAGCAGTAAAAGTTGTCCGACTTGACGCCAGTCAGTTTATGCCCCACCCCTGCAGCCGCACGCAGATCTCGTGCTATGTCACGTCAGCTGCAGACTAGTGATGTGCAAACCGAATCTTTTTACTGATTTGATTCTTTTAGTTCAGTTCACCGGTTCTTTGAATCATTGATTTGTTAAATAATAATGCTTCACGTATTACTTACTGGGTGGGGTTGGAAGTGAATTGCTGTAAACATTAAACATTGTATTAATCAATTTAATTCAGTTTATTTTTATATAGTGCCCTTCACAATAGAGTTGTCCCAGGGCGCTTTACATGTAGAATACAGTGATATATGCAAAACAGTGCAGAACAGAGAAAATTATTATTAATATTATTATCTTTTCATTTTGTCACTATAGGCTACAAATAAATATATAGAACACAGCCAATCACATGCATAATAATCAAAAAAATTTTAATTAGTCAATATTTTGCAGTACAAACTGGAACTCACTCGTAACAATACTTATTCTGCACTATACGAAGGGCCCAATGACAGCATCAGTCTGCCAGCCCTGGGATTCAAATGGGCGACTTTCCGATCATGGGTGCAGAATGTTAACCCACTAAGAAACACTCATGTTTGCATTTGTGTTTTGCCTTGTTATACAGCTTAGCCCTGCTGGTGTGTCAAAATGCGAATGATTATAAATACTACAGGTGTTGAAATATGACAGCTGTGATGGTAAGTGGGTTGCCGTCCCCCCCACCCCCCATGACAGGAGCACAGGTGAAAATTCAAGCTCAAGCTCTTGAGGTAAGCACTCTTTGGATTTGATAAGATGCAAATGTCCTCATTGGTTAAGGACATTCTTGTTTAGTTGTTACAGTAAACATGATTGTGTGTGTGATAGTTTTTAAGCCCACCCTGAAGTGGGTCACCGGGAAAACATCTCCGGGGCGGAGTTAAAACTTACCTCTCCTTTTTATGGTTTCCTTTCTGTGAGAAACTTTCATAGAGACTTTCCGGGATTTCTTGGGTGTGCTCCAAAGCCATCAGAGGCAATAAATTACATTAAGAATGGCACATTTAAAAATAAACACACTTGACAACTGTACCTCTTAATGAGACAGATTTATGTATGTAGGGCACCACAGAAATGCAGTCAATGACTGCCGTTGTCAAGTTAACTTTACCCTTGTATCACTCATGATGTGTATTTTGCCAGTGTGATATCTTCTGTGCCCCAGACACAACGCTATGTCCAAAAATAGATGAGAAAAAAATAAATAATTTTCTCTGTTATTGCTGTTTTTTGTCCACGTGTTAGATTTTGATTGGAAGTTTGCTCAGTTAAATCCACTGATCATGTTGCTTTCTGTTCCATGCACACTTATTATATAGGCTATACATTACACATGGTTGTGAATTGAAAAGAGGCAGACCTGTTTGTCTTCTAGTCTCAGTGCATAAGGTGGAATGGGCTTAAGCAAACACAATAGGAGTTCAATTTCACATTTTCAGACATGAATAGTGTTCTCCTCTGGAGGCATGCTCGATGACCCCCCACCCGGCCCCCCGCCCCCCCCCCCCCCCCACCTCTCACCACCACCCCACCTAAAAAACAAGTAAACATTTAAGAAGGACTATCAGTTTGTGAACAATCAGGAGGGATGAACATGCAACTTGCCCCAGGAGCTGTCATTTTAACAGACCCCCTCCCGCCCCCCGGATGCTCGCAGGAGTTAAACGGCCCGTCTGACTGCGGGAGCTCAAAGGTTCTGCCATTGTCAGATACACATGGTCTCTTGGCCCAACATTCAGTTGTGAGTTTTTCCCCAATGAGGGGAGAGCAGCATGTATCTGTACGGCTGCGTTTCCGAAACAGAGTGCTTCCATTTGTAAACCACAAATGAAACCGAACACTTTACTTATTCACAAGTGGGATGCATTTAAAAATATCACAACTGCGATATGTTTAAAATGGTTTCAGTATAAGAAAATAATATCTATTTTACTCTGTGCCATGTATTATGTTATACGTAAAATTGAATAATGTGAGTTTTACGTTTTTTTATTTTTAGTTTTTATTCACTGGTACTCCATGCATTATGGTTTAACACAATTTCCACTAGTCTTCACAGTGAATTACATACTTGTAAAAAGTACTGTAAAGGGTGTCATCCCTTACAAGACAATCCACTTTGAAACCCATTGTTTTGAAATCTATTCAAATTCAGTATTTACAACCTTTTCAGAAAAGTATCGCTTATAAACACAGGATTAAGTGCATCTTTCAGCTTAGTAGCTGAAAGACTTCAGTGTTTCTTTGTCACTATTTAAATGTTATGGCTCTGCTGAATGTATGCTAAACATTAATATATTTTAAAGTTTACTGGCTGTATATATATATGTAAATATATATCGGTTCCCCTTTTTTTTCATTCACAGGCCTGACATCTAAGTGGCACAGAGGAGCTATCATCAGTGTCGCACGCTTACATCGGTAAACATTAAAAACTGAAACGGCACAACTGTTATCACATGTCATTTTAAAAATCAGTAAACGAATGGCCACGATTCTCTGATCATAGCCAGTGACAATGCATAATGAGCCCTGCACACTGTGCGCTTTTAGCCGAAACGGCTCGCCATCTGATCACTGCCTGTCATTATGTCACTTTAGCGGAAATGATGTTTCAAGCCCCATGCCAAGCGTTCAGACCCTCCAACGCTGTAAAAGTGTCTCTCTGCTTTTTTCAATTATGCACCCATTTGTGTGAGGGAGCCAACGATCGCCGTGCTGTTTAGCTTTTCATCGAAAATGACCCCGTCTCTCGCAAAGACCCGAAACCCCTGGTGTGTAAATAATACACTGCTATTGTTGCAGGTATGAGGGCTTGCAAGGCGCAGCTTAAAACAAGAAGCTACACTTACATCTTAATTACTACTGTAATCCTGTTGATAAGGGGTAATGCACTGACAACACTGTGATGGTGGCCTCTCATTTAGGGTATAAGAATAGTTCCCATAAGCCTCGATGGCAGGAAGCTCACCTTCTGTGCGTCGTGCAGGTGCTGGAGAGGCAAAAAGGGTACAGACAATCTGGGTCTGGACGCAACTGTAGGACGGTGACTCAGGGCAAACTGTGTTCTGGAACACGCCGTTCCCAGAGAAGGCTGCGTCCCAGCATTAAAAAAAAAAAACGACAAGACAAGAATCGTTCCTTCGAGAAATATGTCGAAAATAAATGTCACATCAAGAAGATCCCCATGATTCAAACGGCAAGTGATTGAAATACAGCCTCACATTAAAGGCTTATTGATCCCTCTGGTGGCTCAGTAATTATTGATATGTCCATAAAGAGGTGGAAACTCAAACCAATATGTTGAGAGAGATCACAGCACAGCGCGAGGAGTGACCACCAGCAATACCTTGGTACGAAAGTGTGTTTATTGCATCTTCTGGAGGCAGATGATCTCAACAGCCATTAAACATGTCTTTAAGGAGAAAGAAGGACAAAGTGTAGCAGCAGAGGCATCTACATCTTTGAAATGATGATGCAACAGGTCAGAGAAGTGAAGGGTAGGCTGACATTGACTTCCCAAGGCTACGCTGGCACCAGACCCTCTGGACATTTTCCTAGAGGATGACTTGGCATCAGAAACACCCTACTGGCAGTATAATAGTGGGACTAAGACCTAATTGGGCTATCTTCAGTGAGTCTTGAGGGGCTATTCTGAGCCACGTGCTGTCTCTCTTTTATATGATGGATTGAGATGTTGATGAGATTGGATGCTCGGTCCATCCACTTGTCTCTGATGTTGCAGGGAATGGCAGAAGCAAAACAGTGTTTTATGCTGGTGATGAATCCAGTTAAGCTCAAAGTCTGTAAAAACCAAGCACTGTTTAGCAAATGAGTGCTTTTCTGCTTTTTGAACCAAGTCGACTTTGGCCAGCAAGGACATCAGTGTAAACAGGCCTTAAAACAATTGTTCAGCACAAAAATAAAATGCTCCTGAGCCAGACTAGTGGAAAATAAATGGCTTTCGGAAATTCCCATCTGTACATATTGCTAAGCAGCTAATTAGTGAACACAGAACAAGCTCATATCGCATGACTGCTTAATTGCAAATTAAATAGCAATTTCAAGCATAAAGCATAATGTAATACAGGATAACCATATACGGCTGCTATACATCAGCCAAAGTTTAACACAATGTAGATGTTTATTTTCAAAGGTTTTGTGCTAGAATTTAATGTAAAAGTCACATCATTACCCTTCCAGATTCTCTTCATATCTACTGTATGAGCTGCTTTGAAAGCAGAGTGAAAACTCACCTCACTCCTTGTATAGATAAAATCAACTTGCAATCACCAACCTTTCTGCCCGGCTGGCCTTTATTCGTCTGCCAAGGGGGTGGGAGGAGCGCCGGACTGTCCCAGAGGTGACAGGAAAGCTGTGCGGGGACTCCCAGATGCCCCCTTCCCCCAAAGCTGACTGGCTCACTGGTCTGTATCACATGTCTCATTGATCTATCTGCTATACACTTTGCCAGCTGTTTACCTTTACAAACGGCCTGACAGGATGAATGCAGGCTGTGGTATATCTGCGCTATAATAAGACAGACACTGAAACAGGGACACAGTGACAGTCGCCACCAAATGCCCAGGGAACACATGATCAGGGCCTATGTGCTGCTTGCTGACGGAGAACCCTGCTGAACACCTGCTGAATCGGGAACACGCACTCAAGTCACTTTCTGCCTTCAGAAACCACCTAGGGTGAGTTTGAAGCCCAACACAGGAAATCCCATATACAGGGAGACAGTTTATCACAGGCCACACACACCCGCACACTAAGGGCACTAACTACACACACATAGTGGGGCGGGACATGAACCCACAACCTTGGACATGTGACGCTGCAGCGTCACCTTTTGAGCAGTCATGCCACCCGCACTACTTAATGCCCCCCATCGCTCCACTTTGTGTAGAACAGAGTGGTTAAACACATAATCATTTAACCTGAAGGTTGCTAGCTCAAGTCCCTAAGGGGCATTTTGCACTTTTGGTAAATTGCTTATGTAATGGATTCCGCTGCGTGATTTGCAGAGTGCAGAAAGTGTTAAGGCGGTTTGGAAAAACCCTGGATAAGCGGCAGGGTGATAATAATAATACCATCCGCAGGCACGGCAGGGTAATTCTGCATACATGTGCTGGTCGCGACCCCTTCCGTGCAGCACCTGCTAAATTCCTCTAACCTCTGCTTGCTCGACTCATTTAGAAGGAGGTTAAAGAGAAAAGCCTGCTCTGCTTTTCTTGTTTATTGTACAAGTCTGAGAGCAACTTTAAGCACAGGCACGCATGATGATGGCATTTGCTTTATCGTCAGGTGGTTTCCCCTTGAGCACAGGGTCTCCCTAAAGCTGAATGTGCCTTTGAAAGCTGCCACTTATGCCCTTGGGAAGCTGATACTCGCACCCAAACAAATATTTGTTTGCTATTCATTTTCACATCATTCACGTACACAAATGGCTGAAAAACAGTTATTACACCCATGGCACTGGAAGTACTGAGTATTTTGGAATTACCAGGCTCAGATGTTACCAGGTAATTTTTTGGCAAAAAATTGTCAATAAATTTAATAAGATTAAAGCTGAAAATGCTGGTATACCAAACCATGGAATTCAAGTCTTCATACATTGTACAGGAAATAAATTTCAACAGTTCACCAATATTATATGCTTTGGCTGTTGTCTTAGATAAACAAGTGATTGTTAAAGGTATAAAGCAGTGTATCACCTTGGCAAGTGAGCTAAAATATTACAGATAAATAATAATCCTTTGCTGATAGGGGCCTAATAGTCAATCAAGGTGCAATGTTTTGGTATGTGAGCAGAGAACAGGGTATACTGCATGATACAGTAAGTAAAAGTACCACCAACAGAAGACGTTGTACAGCCACAAGCCAAAGGAATGCTGGAAAACGGTGAAGAGCAGGAGACCAAGGGCTGGGCCCTGATGCACGCCCTTCAGGAGAGGATAAGGGGATGACACTTGACCATCTCCAAGAGACTCTGCAGGATTAAGGGGTGACAAAACAGCCAAGTCTACGACAATTGTTCCTTTCATCTTAAGCCCTAAGAAAGAACTCTGTCCTATATAGACTTCGAAATCATGGGAATGTAACTTTCAAATAAGAAGCTAAATCTGCTTAGCTAAAATAAAAAAAAGTTTCTTATTGCATTATTAAAGACGAACCTGGTAAATTGATAAATTCTGCTGGAACAGCAGTAGAAATCCAGCCTTTAAGCATTGGTAGTCACGATTTTTTTACAGCCAAGGCTATTCAATGCAGGATTCTCGTGAGCAATAATGCAATACATTCCTCCGTCCTCTTGTTTCATCTTCACACCCTGACTAAGAAAGTTGTGAATGCTGATATGTTGGAATATCCCGTAATTCAATATCACTAGAAATTAAATTTAATTTGTAAAACCACAACAAATTGCCCCGATTGGAGACATTCTAAAAATATACATTTTTAATACCATGTTCTGCGAACAGTATTTTTCTATCCCTGATAATAAGTGAAACTGAAACTTCAGAAATTTAAGTAAAGCCCAACTGTACAAAATAATATAAGATGAAAAAATAGTTTAAGGATTGATCAGAGTAGAGGTTAGATTGATATTGCAAGGAAAACAGTCTTCATCTTCAACACATGGTGTCTTTGGACCACTTTTTGTCCTGATGATTGGACATTTGTAAACCTCTTTCGGCAAAAGTCCCCTCAGAGAGCTGGTTGTAAGTGAATGGAACTCCTCAATTTTGCAAATCATGTTAGAAGATGCAAAAAAAGGTGATAATTAGTGAAATGACTATAGTGATTGTGATACATGACCTATATTATCTCTTAAGCACATTGAGTCGACACTCCCACAACCACGACGAAGATGGCAAATTCAACAATCCACTGATTCAATGCCAACGTACGAAGGATCATTACCCTCAAAGTTAGAACGACAGTAAAGCAAAAAGGCGCAGAAGGGTAATTTTATCCATGTGGGCTGCACTGTCCACTTGAGTGATCATAAATATCGCAGGCAGAAATGATTATTTGAAAATATGGAAGTCAGCAATATAAATCAGTTCTCCTGGACAAATTAATATAGTCCTCTTTTTGGATAGTAAGACCATATCATAAATCGCGCCCAGGGTAGGTCAATCATGAGTCACTCTTTATGACAACGCCACCTGAGAAATACTCAAACCCAGGTGGTGAGCGTGTTGCCTCCTCTCCTGGAAAATGAAGAGCTTCCCGGCAACAGCCGGACAGGAAGCGATCACGCGTGGGGCGTGGGGCAGGAGAAACATCCAGTGCTCCTCACATATCTCCCGGGGTGCAGCAAATGGGCTAAAGTAATACAGGAATCGGTGATGGTGGGGGGGGGGGCAGTGAACGCAAGACGGAGGGGAGGGGGAGGGGGGGGGGGGGGGGGAGGGTTCCGC
>JAODKM010000008.1:12151962-12175294 GCA_026780845.1 Petrocephalus sullivani | reverse complement strand
GGGGGGGGGGGGGGGGGGGGGGGGGGGGGGGGGGGGGGGGGGGGGGGGGGGGGGGGGGGGGGGGGGGGGGGGAGAGGATACTGAGGTAGCAAGCAATTCCTCTTTGTTATCAAGCGAAATGACTCCGCAAATATGACAATAAATCACAGGGAAAATCAATCTGAGGGGAGGCAACTGCTAGCCACTGATAATGCATCAATCAATATTTAATGTTTAGCCTTTAATTAATCCAGAAGCGGGAAGCATTCTTTCAGTGACAAAAAGGAGAGGGAGGAGAAGCCTAAGCAGGGAATAGTGTTTATATCTAAAAGGGCCCATTTCTTTATAGCTGTACTCTGACAGAAGCATCACCAATCTTTTTTGATTCCTCACTATTTATTTTAAAGCAAGCCCGACATTTGGGCCCTAAATAAAATAAAGATTTGGCCGGGTGACAATATATCAAATGCAAAAGTCGATGACTGGAGAATCAGACGCGAGATAAGGCCAAAGGACTTTGGTCTGTGGCCCAAAGGTGACCCTTGCACCTCGTCTGAAAGTCGTGGGGAGTCTCCGCTCACACAAGGGTCTTTGAACCCCCGCTCTGCTGTTGTGTGTCTGCGGCTGGCCACATGCTGCCTGATAACCGGGAGGGCCATCGATGATGCTCTCCCGTCTCTCACGGCCGGGGAGCAAAGCACACTTGATGGCACCTATGTGGGCGGTCCCAGCTCCAGGCGCCGTTTCTCAGAAGCCGTCCCAGGCCTCGTTCTCTTGTGTCTCGAGTTCTGGCAGAATCCCGGAAGTGCCACCCCTGCGACGGAAAGCTGTGAAGATCTTCAAGGTGGCGCGCTGGCAGCAATGCCGTCCGTAAGCCTGAAGGCGTCTGCTTAAGTGATTTTGGGATGTGAAGCGCTAATTATTTCACAGCACAGACATGCCCCCCCCGACCCCCCCGCTAGAACAGCTGGCAGCATAATGCTAATACAACTATATTTGTGCCCGAAAGTTCACTGGTACAACTCCTAAGAGTGGCCTTGATGGTGTGTTATTTACTCAACTTAAATTACTGTGGTAAAGAATCCTAGCTATATAACTGTATTACGAGTGAGATTTGCAAGCTCTGTAGCTTCTTTTGAATAAGTATGTCTTCTGAGTATCGGAATGATGCAATAGTGCTGCGTTCGTTTATCCCGAAGAAGTCGCAAATTCCGAGGTCCAAGACGTCACAACCGACCGTTTCCCGTTTGAGCTACACAACTCGGAACAAACATGGCTGCCTCCGCGAACACGCTGTGATTGTCCAGATCTGGGCACAAAAGTTAATGGAAAGACATTTATTACTTCACATAAAAGACCGCGTGAGATTACATTCATAACTAGTAATACATTTAATAAAATAAACATTTTGAAATATTTATAAAAATAGGGAAACACGGTGAAACACTTATTGACTGTGTAAGCTGACCTTGAAATGACGTCATACAGGCAACTCGGACAAAAAAAATTCTGTACGACTTCAAACTCGCAAAAGGGGCGTGTTTCCGACGGGAAGTGATGTTTTTGTGACGTTTTTGTCCGAGTTGCGACTTGGAAAGCGATAAACGAACGCAGGATAAAGTCTACTACAGCCCCAGACTCATGCGAGGGCCCTCCAGATAGAAATCGCTTGACAGCAGCTCCGTAACGTATCTGAGACATGCCGGGGAAAAAGCCATTCGAACTGGGAGGCATGTTTACCGTGAGCTCCTGGATTACTGGGATGCATCCCAGTGGTGCTAATTACTATGTTCTCCAGGGGAAGCAACTGCGGGATATCAGATAAGGGGGTGCTTGACACTTGGCTACCTGGAGTAAGATTGTGCTCAGATAATTGGTACACTATTACATGCTGAGTGGGAGACCCACAAGGTTTATTTAAAGACCTAATGAACACGAGTCTGAATAAATAAGGGTCTCTACTCACTCCTCGCAAATTCCCCTTCGTGGCTCACCGATACTGCGCACCCAAGCACTGATCGATCTTCGAAACGGATATCAAAAGTTTAGGCTCTATCGATGACAAGAATCTGATACAACTTCCTACCATTATTAAACATTCAGAACCATTTTATTTCTATTATTGCTTGCAGTTTATTTTGAAATCTGTCTCAGGTGGGATAAAGTGGATGACCGCAACATTTCCAGACACTGAGCCTGGGACCTTCTGCACAGGGGACGAGGCGGAGGCCTCGCACGACAGAGCGCCAGAGCCTGGGACCTTCTGCACAGGGGACGAGGCGGAGGCCTCATACGACAGCGAGCCAGAGCCTGGGACCTTCTGCATAGGGGACGAGGCGGAGGCCTCATACGACAGCGAGCCAGAGCCAGAGCTGGGACCTTCTGCATAGGGGACGAGGCGGAGGCTTTGCACGACAGCGAGCCAGTGCCTGGGACCTTCTGCATAGGGGACGAGGCGGAGGCCTCGCACGACAGAGCGCCAGAGCCTGGGACCTTCTGCACAGGGGACAAGGCAGAGGCCTTGCATGACAGTGTGCCAGAGCCTGGGACCTTCTGCACAGGGGACGAGGCGGAGGCCTCGCACGACAGCGAGCCAGAGCCTGGGACCTTCTGCACAGGGGACGAGGCGGAGACCTCGCACAACAGCGCACCAGTGTGGCACCTCACACACACTCGCACATGCAACAACACACTAGGAGCAACCCAGAGACAGTAATCCACCTAACTGCATATTTTTGGACTGTGGGAGGAAACTGGAGTGCTGGGAAGAATCCCAAGCAAACACAGATAGAACATTCCAGATGTGGAACTTGTACCCCCCTACCCACAATGGAGGTGTGTAGTTGCCCCACAATTATAATAATGTCACTAAATAAGTACATGACTGGATGCTAATGACATAGGTGAAATGAATTAAAACAGCTGAAAAATTATGCATTCAATGCATTCAGTCAATCAATCTATCAATCTATCTATCTATCATGATTTGGAAGTACAATTGAAGATGAAAAGAGGTACTTAGGAATGTTTTATACTCTTGTTTGAAATACAGCTTCAGTCTTCTAGATTACTTTAAAATTGGATTAAATAAAAATAAAGACATCCATCCATCTTACATAACCACTTGAACACAGTCACAGTGTGAGCCCAGAGTCCATCCTAAGCAGAACCCTGGATGGGATGCCAGTCCACTGCAGAAAAATGACTTTTGTTGAATGAGCACTTGTTTCATTTCAGTGTACAGAACTTCCTGGTTGTGTGTTTTACTTTTGGAAATCAAACACAACCATCTGCCTGGCAGTCAGCATTACCAAACTAACTTGTTCTGTCTTTCAAGTCAAAGGTATATGAAACGGGACACACCCATGCCAGACAAATGAGGATAGCACATTAGAGGCACTCAGTCTGACAGGTCTTTTATCTTAAACAAACTAGCAGCCCATACGAGCTCTATATTCTCCTAAAGGATGTACGATTGGACTTCTAGGACCCCTCATTTGCATTTGGAGAACAAGGTTTGAGTTTTTAAACATGAGATAATGATGATCCCCACAAGTCCTTTGTAAACTCCTCGTCTGTTGAGAAACTGGAACAGAGGGAGGCCGGACAGGGACCAGAGAAGTGTTTCACAAAACAAACGCGAGAAATCATTTTGAAACGGCCAGTTTATGATGTGGAAATGCAGAATGAGTAACTGCTGAGCGGACGCTCAGGAAGAGTGTCATTTTGCAAATTGTCTTTATGAAACCCGTGACGGTTTGGTGTGCGGGACGTCTCCTTTAGACTGGCTCTCATGCTGCATGTAACATCCCCCCCAAGTGATGTAACGAGGGTGAGAGCAGTCAGGTCCCAACAGGTCAAACTGTCACGTTTCCGGAAGTCTAACACACGGACTGATTTTTTTTTTTTTAAAAAGGCTCTTTAAAGTTTGCCATTGCAAAATACAGGAAGTAAAGTCTAGGTAAATAAATTAACCTTTTGAAACACGTGAAATATTTGCATGCTGTACAAATTTGAGTTTTGGCAAAGAGTAAGGACTGCAAGCGATGAGGTTATTCTTCTCTGAATGGAAAATGAATGAGCATTAATGACTGTTTCAGACTGAGATTCTCTCTGGTTTTAAGCAAGTCAGGAAAATGCTAGAGCTGCATGGCACCTTTGGTGTTTACGTACAGCCAGCAGCCAGGCTCCTTCTGGGCAGCGAAATGGCTTTGCTGTTATACCTTTGAATGAGGCACTTAGCTCAAATTCCCATGAGAAAGCAGCTCTTCAAAAACTTGGTTGGAAGCAGCAAGTGACCGCATACACACTGAAGGACACATCTGGGCACAAGCATGGGGAGGGCCTCCTGGACCCTGTGCTGTAGGACTGGGAGAGCTAGGGGGAGCTTCCTGCTGGGGTGGCCAGTGGACTGCCTGCTTGATTGTGACATAATGGCAGGGTTGATTACAGGGCTGTGGGGTAGTGGGCCAGTCTGTTGATGAGTTAGTTGAAATGTGGTTGGTAGTGATTGGGGGTTGGAAGTTGGAGTTCACTGCGTTCAAGTACAAGGATCCGGAAAGCCATTGAGCAATACCAAGGACCTGTTTCATAAAGCAGGATTTCTTGCTTAGCCGGACAACTTGTCAAATTTAAGGTATCCCAGTTTAAATGGCCTTTATCATCATTTACTTACATATAGCCCAGACTACCTTAAATCTGACTCAGCAAGTAATCCTGCTTTCTGAAACAGCCCCCCAGTTCTAGCCAGGTTCATTGTTAGCCACTGTTAGCAATATCAGCTGATGAATATGCATTACATGGTAATTTGCGCATACAAACATCGAAGCAATAAGTCCACAGATTGTGCGACTGATTTAATGAAACACAAATAAGACATAAGTGTTAATGGACGGCATATAACTACAGCTCCCACTTCTCATTTCCGCGCGCGTTGGATTCTGAGGTTGGGGCTGCAGAGGCTCCTCTCACCTCCTGAGTCGGAAGTCCAATTTCAGGGGTACTCCAGTTTCTGACTAGGAACTTGGAATGCCTGACTGCTGAGTTCATATATAGGGCCCAATCTGTAATTTTTCACATTCTGGCTTCCCCAGGAGAAACATCTCTTCCGGAGCCCCCCCCCCCACCCCCACCCCCCCGGCATGACATCTGCCTACCATGTCGCCCTCAGCTAGCTGGACTCCCAGCATGCACTAGAGATTCGCTCTCTCTCGTACCCGCGTCGCCCTTCGCTGGCCTTGGCCCACTGCCCGCCAGCCTCTCCTCCCCATCCAAGAAGGGCAAACGTTTATTAGGCGTGAGACGAATTCACAGGCCCTGGAGGCGCCGCGCCCCCTTGCCGGGTTTACAGCTGTCCATCCATCCCGTGAAGTGATCAGTGCCGGGGGCTGCCAGGGGCCCCCAGGGGCCAGGACGCCTCGCTGGCCATAAACCTCAGTGCCATCTTCGACGGCCAGCCACTTGCCCTGCTTTAAGTGCTGTCTGATGATGTCACCGCTTTTACGGGCCATTTGATGAATCTGCTCCATGATTCGAAACCCAAATTTGCCCCAGGCTTCTTCAAACTTGGCCCGGCGACGGAAAACCCAGCGGAGGACAGGGCCGCAGACCATGTTGGGGAGCGACGGGTCATAGGAACTTCAGGAATGCGGTGCTGTGTTTTACTGGGATGCTTTCATTTCACTGCAGTCTCCTGTTTAAGAACATTCCCACTAATTCTAGTTTTGGGCCCTAATGCTGTTGTTTTCCTCCTAAGAACGTACATTTCTTTGGTGCTATCTTTAAACAGATGGAAATAAAAACTACATGGGAAAACAGATCTAATCTGACCTTGGTGCATCAGATCGCAGCCCAGACTGAGCAGTTCTCAGTATTGTTTAAAAAAGAGAAATAGAAGCTAGTGAGCCATGAGCTCAAACACTGGCAATACAATCTGAACACACATGTGTGGACCGTCCGTTCATTTCTATGGGAAATACCCTAATCCCAACAATGACACCCTAACCCCTGCCCAGCCCCAATCTTAACCATGAGTAACCAAACTAAATACAAGACTTTTGGTAGTTTTAGTTTTTTGATTACAGTCACAGATTTTTATAGGATACGAGTTTCCCCTTACAACATCAAAATAACAGGTTTTTATCACATTGTGGGGACATTTGGTCCATAACATTGTAATATATACCTAACGCACAAGCACACACAGAATCATTCAACTGTTAAATTTGTACCTAAGTTATGTATGATTTTAAGGACTACTTGCATTTGTTTGACAAATCCGAGCTGAGTGGATTATTTAGAAAAACACATGCACGGACCTTTTAAATGGTATCAATTCATTAAACTCACCCCCCCTCCCCGGCTCAGCGGGGGCCCAGGAAGGCCTCGGAACTCAGCTCCTCGGTCTCTTCCTCCTGTTATTGTCCTATAAAAATGCAATTTTGCCGGGAGACAATTACACAATTGTTGCTCCTCAGCTAATTGATGGCAAAGTGGTAAAAGCACTGGGCGCCCGATCCATCTAGCTGCTGGTTTCGGGCCACTAACGGCCCCCCATCCCCTTCATGAATCAGAGCCACTTACTCGACCCCTGGCCACGCCATTCTTCTTTTATCACTTTGCATTTTCATAAATCTCAGGTGGCAATATCTTAATGTGTCCCTCCCACACACACACACACACACACACACAAATTCCCCTGGATATATGTAAAGTGGTACACCACACGAACAGTGCCACATCCATCCAGTGTCATACCTGGAATACTGATTCCAAAAACAGCCAATCCCTATCTTCAGGTTGTGCCTCTACCCCTCCAGAACCCCCAAACTGCTCCCATTTCACACACCTAAAAGCGAGACATCTCTAATCACTTGCTCAATGCAGATCACACTCTAAAAGGAGTTAGCAGTCTCTCTATATATTCATCACAGCAAAAATCCGTACACATCATGTTGTTTAGGCTTATAAAAAATATCTCAGAGCCACTAAAACAAACTTGGAGATGATAAGGCTGCTTTTTGAATCACATTATTTAGATGTAAATAATGGATTCATGTTTAAAGATATTTCCCATTTAAGGATTAAAAACCACTCCATCTGGACAGGCGTAAACTGGGACTCGGCTAGATTAGAGAACGCCCTGCTCATCTTATCTGAGCAAGAGCTTACTGTTCAGGAGAATCGATGCCACTCCAACAAGTTGTTCATTAAAATCTGAATGACAGCGTTTAATTCCTGGTATTACAACAGTGTGTTGGCGTTTGCTCTCTCCTTACTGGTATAAAGGAATTAGACTGACAACCAGAACCAAAACACAAGGCAAGAGATTGATTACTCAGCCCTCCTGGACCGACACTCTGAACCTCTTAAAATTCAAGTGGAATATTGAAAAATACTGACGTCAGCAAGGGTGCTGTTTGTGCTTAAGGGATCTGCGCTGAAACACAGCAACAACTGAGATACAGGGCCATTTCTCACTCTAATAAGAGGTATCGCATTTTATTTAGTCCAAACTGCTGTTGGACGTCTTGATTGGTTTGCTAACGGCAGAGAATGGGATTGTTTTAGCTTGTTGAAGAGGCGATCCTGCAATGACAGTGGATCTAGTTCCTGCACAAGATTACCCATCACTGGTATGGAAACCAATGAGATGAGAAGAAAGGTTTATCGCTAGGGGGATGTGCTGGTTCTGGATGACCTTACGTGCACAGCTTTCCATTTCATTGTTCGTTAAACTACATGATTCCATAACTCGCCTCATTTAGCTAGGGAGCTGAGCGGTTAGTGTGGCAGCCTCAGACCTCAAGGCACGTGGAATTGATTCCCACTCCCAGCTCTGGGTATTTGGGCTGTATGTGTCATATGATGGACCTTTATCATGTGCAGGATGCCCCCTGCCTTATGCCCTACTCTTCCTGGCATAGGCTACAGGCTCAGAGCCATGCTGCAGTGGATAAGGACTTATCAAGGTGGAGGAAAATTATATCACCACTGTGGAAAAACTGGAACATGTTACGGTCTAGGACCAAAGTCAGCTGAGGTCTACGGGGAATAATTGTTAAAGGTTTTTAAATATATGGCTGATTAGAATGTGGATTAGAGTTGAATACTAGCTTTAAGGTCCCATTGGCAATAGAAGGTGAGATGGAAGAGTGTAACTGTTTGAACTGTTTGAGATAATATAGTAGTTATCAAGAGCTGTTTAGTGATGGAACAAGTTGTCCGTTCATCTGCTGATGGAAGCAGGGTTTGGATTGGCAGAGGGATCTCGACTGGCCACTGTGTCAGCCTATCAGGTGCCGGGAAGCTCTTGGTCACCAGCAGCAGTGGCTTTCTCTACCAATCAGCTCTCCAGCAATGTGAACCAAAAAAGCGGGTAGAACGGGGACAGTGTAGATGATAGGGTAGCCACCGCTGTCAAGCCCGGTGGGGAGCCCCCTGGAGAGCCCAGTGGGGAGCCCGGTGTGGAGCCCGGTGGAGAGCCCGGTGGGGAGCCCGGTGGGGAGCCCCCTGAAGAGCCCGGTGGAGAGCCCGGTGTAGCGCCCGGTGGGGAGCCCGGTGTGGAGCCCGGTGTGGAGCCCGGTGGAGAGCCCGGCGTGGAGCCCGGCGGGGAGCCCGGCGGGGAGCCCCCTGAAGAGCCCGGTGGAGAGCCCGGTGTAGCGCCCGGTGGAGAGCCCGGCGTGGAGCCCGGCGGGGAGCCCGGTGTGGAGCCCGGTGGGGAGCCCGGTGGGGAGCCCGGTGGGGAGCCCGGTGTGGAGCCCGGTGGAGAGCCCGGTGTGACGCAGCTAGGAAGCAGCTAAGGCTGGGAAGAAAAAGTCTTGGACCGTCTGATTGCATTTCAGTCCAAACCCCAATGATTTATCTGCAGGAGGCCAAACATCTAACCAAGCAGCCATATGCTTGCTATCCCTGCAAGGCTCTGCACCAGCCGCTCAGGCTCCGATCTATAATTCATGAGCCATGCTACCCCCCCTCGCCCCCCCACTTCAGACTCCAGTAAAACGGTAGTGTGAAGTATAAACTTGCCTAATGCCAATATCTTGTCATGCTCAGAATCACAATGGGCCCACTCTCCTCATATCCATCACGTGGCGGCGACACCCACAGCTACAATATTATCCAAATATTATTAAAACTTTGAACCCCCGTACCCATAAATTCAACCGAAATGGTCGTAGTGCCATTATATGGGGGAAAATGTATGGTCTTACATTGTCCCGGAGTAATTATGTGCTTAAAAGGAAGCATGGCCGGGCATTCTGTGACACGCCGAGAAGGAGAGCGGGGCCCGGGAGGGTGCGGGAGAGCAGGGCCCGGGAGGGCGGGGCCCGGGAGAGCAGGGGAGAGCGAGGCCTGCCTTTGCCGTCAAGGGCCGCTGTGCCAGTTTTTGTGAATTCTGCATTATTCATGCGCAGGGGCAGCCCAACCTGACTGCGGGGTCGTTATCTGGTCCCAAAGCGCCAAACATCTGTTACGGAGTGCGTGAGCACAACCCGGTGACATGTTTGCAATTTCGGCATCCTCAGATGTTTGGCTTGCGGTGGTACACTTCAGATGCTTGGCCCTGGCTGGCCTGCTAGCCCACATCTCTCCCTCTAGGGGGACTGCGGCTTGTGTGCCCCCTCCTCGCCTTCTTTACCCCCCCTTCCTTCTCAGTACCACCTTATCTCTGTGCCCACCAGTCCTTCCTCCTCTCCCGATCCTCTGCATCTCTGAAACTGGACCAGCCTCGCCCATCAACTGCGAAGCCCCTGGCAAAGAAGGTGGCAGAACAGTGATCCTGGAAGCCGGACACTGGCACCAGACTAACGGGCTCCGTTAACTGGGCAGATTGTACAGGAATTACACTCAGTGACGAAAAAAGTTAAGCACCCAGAAGTTATGGTCCGATTTGGATGTAATTTGGCACACGTGCAGACCAGCGATGGCTATGTAAATGATTCCGTTTGCAAGGAGCTGGCACGTCTAGTCACCAGACACAGGGGATGCCTCTTAGATGCATTAGACAGCATTACCAGCACTTGATGGAGTTTGATGGGGGTCACATTGTGGGATTGCATGAGGCCGGGTGGTCATATCGTGCAATGTCACAGTTAGATGTCACAGTCACGCGATGTTGGAACCAATGGGCATGTGAGGGCCCCACACGTTGTGAAGGTTCCGATCACCCATGACAGACCACACCAAGGGAGGATCGTCGTACTGTGCGCCAAGCATTACAGAACCCTGTGACATCTGCGCCTGCCATCCAGACACAGGCATTGGACTCTCTACAACTCCCTGTGTCATCGAGCACTGTGTCTAGACGACTTGCATCAGCCGGACTACGGGTTCACTGTTCCACGGTTCTAGGCTGCTGATAATGCCAGTGCAGAGACGGCTGCGTTTCGGAGTGATGCGTTAACCGGGAAGCATGGCTGATGACGAGTGGCGTCGTACCATGTTCAGCGATGGATCCTGGATCGGCATTACCACGGATGACCGTCGTGTGCACATGTGGCGGCGCCGAGGAAAGAGGACAAACCCTTCCAGTGTTGTGGAGAGACAAACCGTTACTCCTGGCTTCATGGTGTGGGGAGCCATAGGGAATGACTTCAGGTCATCTCTGGTAGTGATTCGGGGGACCCTGACGGCACAGTGCTGGTGGTCTCCCCTAATTACCTCCCATCACCCCCTTATACCTCACCTTCCATCCATCACCCGGAGATGTTAGCCAGAGCCAGGTCAACATTACCAAAGAAATTCAAGCTAGGTAGCTTGAAGGAAGGTAGCACAGCAGTGACGTTCTTGACACTTTTATTCTCTTTGGTCAAAAGTCTAATTCCTTCACTCACACAGTCATTATTTCAGTAGGAAAACCATTTCAAGTCAAGTTAAGTCAAGCAGGCAAGACCACGGTGAGACATAAACCTGCATTGACAGGTGAGGGCTTTCACAATGCCTAGAGAGCAAAATCAAGGGTTTATATACCTTACACAGAGCAATGTGCATGGAAACCATTTGAATCCTGGTCTGATCCTGTATGTCTGTGTTGCTGTGGGCTGGGGAGGAGATGTGGACTGGAGCATCTCTGTAGGGGTTCCAAGAGCAGAGGTGCTTAGTGGCTGTGTGTGCATGCATGTGTGTGTGTGCGTGTGTGTGGGATGGGGGTGGGGTCGGGGGGGGGAGAAGTGACAGAACATCTGGAGAGCTGCAGGTGTCTTCTCCTCCGTTCCTCCCCCCCGCCAAGTGACACGGGCTCTCTGCCTCCAGCAGAACTGAGGTGACAGATATGGGACATTAGTGTGCGGCACCTACAAGGAACATCTCAGTGTCTGCCTGGAACTTACCATAACCTTTCCCGCCACTTGTGTTCATAATCCGTAAGGATGGGACAGGAAACGACGGGACTTCTACACAGTCCAAGCATTGCTGCAATAGTTAGACGTTAAGCAAATAGCAAAGAATCAAGACATAGAAAAAATGTCAGGCGGACAGGCATATTGCCACCCCGTAACTGGCGACACTGGCAGCATCTTCAAGCACCCTGGCATTTTTAAGATTCCAAAACATGATGCAAGATGGCACCAAAACCAAAACTGTTTAACTGATGCTTGAAGCCAAAAATTGCTACGGGTGAAAAAAACTTTATGGAGGGGTAGGGCAGAGTGGGGGCCAACAGAATTAAACCTCGAAAAATTATTTTGGCCGACACGTAATAGTAAATCTAGGCTTATGACTCTTTCAGCGCCAACCAGCAAGTGTTCGGTTCTAGTGAACAATTTTTTTTGCTTGATTTACTTTATAGAATAACGGAGAGGGAAAAGAAAAAGATCAGAAAAAGTCTAAAAGTCCTCCTGCTGTCAGACTGAGATCCAGTCTCCAAGAAAATTAAAAAGGGTGACTGAGCCAAATTATATCACCTTTCTTTAAGACATTTCAATGCTATGGTTATTCCAAGCCTTGGGCCACATTGCACAAAAATTTCTGTTCACCATTTATTGTGTAGCGATTCCTCAAGTCCAACAACAAGGGAAGCCATTGCCAAACAGAGACGTCTTCCATCTGTTCCATGGTAGTGCAGAACTGAACACAATCTGCGGTACATTTTTCCATCAGTGGATAACTAATGTGTCTATGTTCCTGCCGAATGGGGGCCTGCCTTCCAATACATATTAACACACATTCCAACTGCATCAACACAAGTTGAGCAGAAATTATTTTGGTTTTTAATTTTGTTACAGTAACAGCCAATGAGGAGAAACCTGGAAATTGCTGGATGATAAGAGAAACCAGAGGAAGGAAAGTGCTTTGTGGAGGTGAAGGAAGGAAAATGGCTTCCAAAGAGCAGATAGCTCATCACGACCTGATCGCTTCCCCCCTCGCTGGCTAAAATAATATATGCCAAGACGCTTTGGTATGGTGCCCGAAAAGCAGCACAAGATGAAAACAAAAGGGCAGGAATTCGACATTTCTGAGCCCTTTGATTGCTATCTCCAGGCTATGCCGGGCAATTACTTGTTGGACCTATTAGCACACTCAATTGCACACATGGCAACCTTTGCTGAACATGTGCGGGCAGACGTCTCCTCTGTCCCGGGCCAGGCCCAGGCCAGACCCCCCTTTTGCTGTCCTTTGGTTACATGGGCCCTTCCCCAGAGTGAGAAATCGCCACTCAGAGCCAGAAACAAGACATTAATTCAGAGACGAGACATGTGGCGCTATGGAGCCTCTGCCTCCCCCAGACGTCCCATGGCGAGGCCTGCCCTCTCTCATTGTCTCCTACACTCCTGACCCACTAAGCCCGTATCGCTAACCTTATTTTAAGTGAGATCAATATCCTCAAACTCATTTCCGTGTTTGACTTAAGGCTTAAAAAACACTTTTGCACATTTTCAGCTAAAATTAAAAAATGAACTGAAAAAGTAAAAGCTGACTGGGTAAAACAAAAAAAATATTCCCTGACCCTAGCAAAAAGTAGGAAGGTACAACAAGGCCTTCAAAAACAATGGCAGAAATTCAGGCAATTACTGTGTTAGTTAGTGAATTCTAACATTGCTGTGTACTCACTATACGGATGACAGGACTGGTCACCAAGACAACCAAGGGAAAGAACCAGACCTCTGATGTGGGGGTGTCAGACTCCGGTCCTCGAAAGCCCACAGGCTACGTTGTTTCTGTTCCAGCTAAACTGTTAATTACCTAGCCTTTCGGCTTTGAACAAGCTGTTTATTGGATGAACTGCACAGCTGAACGTCCGATCTAGCCAAATGCGCTGTAACCATACCTTCTCAGGCGCGTGTTGCTAAAACGATGGGAGTAAATCGATACAGGTGGTTATTTTAATACATGACCCTAGTACCGTACCCTTTATTAAAACACAAAAAATAAACTTAATCAAACTTGTCAGTTATTTATAGCCAAACTGATCTTGTTTAAAAATTCAGTGCACCTTGATACTTCTGTTACAACGCATTCATAGAACATTCATTAGCAGCATGTATGTGTACCTTAACATCCAACATACTTTAATATACATTAATAATAAACATTATGTGGTAATAACAAACATTATAATTATATAATCTTGTCATGTTTGTTATTAATGTATATTAAAGCTGTTAAAGTGAAGGTGCACTGAATGTTCTACGAATGCATTATAAAGGCATTACGTGCAATTAACGTAAAGCGTCACCAAATAGTACAGAAAAGACATTTAGTTAAATATGTGTGCACTTGTAGGGCAAATGTTTACACTATGGACAACCGGGTAGCTAATAAACCTGATCAGGAAGAACATATACTAATATTTTCTAAATTATACCCACATCGTGCCTCTTCTCCTAGTCGACGGACTGAATCAGCGTTTGCATCATCGCAGACGTGCCATGAGATACCGACCTGCGGTACAGCCAATGCCTATGCTGCCCCCCCCCCCAGGAGGGTGCTCAGCAGCCCGGTGAGCCGAGGGAGCAGGGGGGGGGAGTCATTTGTTTCCAGTTTTCTCACAGCTTCAGGCCTGGGGCTCCCCACTTCTGCTGATTTACTGCCCTCCCCAGCAAACCACATCTGAGCAGGCGAATAATTAGAAACCTTAAAACAGGGCCGTTTAAAGATGTTGTAATGAAATTTTTTGGAACGCTTTGGGGTGAACAGTTGGGGCGGGGAGTGTGGGGGAGGGGGGGGTGATGGGAGGCTCCATCGATATGCATGCTGGGAGGCAGGACGCCACGGCAACCTGGCTCCTATGGGCGCCATCGGCCTATCTTCACAAGGTCATTCCTCAACCTCACACGAGTGGCATCAGAGGAGGCAGGTTGTCATGGCTCAGCAAGGGGAATTTAGTCTCTGACGGTTTGAGAGCAGCAGCTCCGTATTGATCTGGGATCTAGAAATCCTTTATATTGCACTGAGAACGGTAATGATGTGCTGATTTGAGATCAGCAAACTTGCGCTCCATCCATCCATGTTCTAAAGGCCTATCCTTTTCAGGGAGGCTCGTGGAGCTGGACCCCGTCCCAGACAGGCCTGAGATATACCGCACACTGAGCGGAACCAGCAGCACGGTGACACACTGCGACTAACGGCGTTGTACACACCTGAGAATCACTTGGAGACGTAAATGCTCCAAATTTAAAGTGGTATCACCTTTGTTCAGGAGATTTCTTAAAGCTCTGCTTCCATCTGTCCATTTCCTGCCATTTTTAACGTGTCATCCATTGTCGCGGTGTGTAAAGGTACCCCCCGGCAACAGGCTCCTCCCCTGGGGGGATGTCAGCACGCGCCATTTACTGCCTGGCAGGCACTCATTGTGCTGCTGTGACTGAGCCACTTCCGTCACCATGCCGCACCTCGCACCTGATAGGAGGGGGCGGGGCTCGGAGCTTGGCGGGGAAAATAAACATGGACTGTCACTCTGCCCCCCCGCCCCCCCCGCCCCGAGGGCACGGTTTCTGCCACAGAGGCCCGACTTCCCTGATGCTCAGGTAGCGAGTCAAGGCGCACACCTAAGGGAACGCATTAAAAGAAAAGGACAAAAAAGAAAGGAATATAAGAGAAGACTGCAAAGAAGGAGCCGGGCCTGCCTTCCACGCCTTCCGGCCAGGACGTGGGCAGGGAGATCTGTTTACACGCAGTAAGTGAAGAGCAGACTTCCGAAACAAACCAATAATGTAACTGTCAATAACGGAGTAACTGCCAAAAATTTAATAATTTTTCCATTGTTAATGTAATAAAAGTCAATAGTGTAATAACTGGCCAATAATGTAATACATTCCCTGAACCAATAACGTGATAGCTTATTGCCGGTAATGTAATAAGTTATTACATTATTGGCCAGTTACTACATTATCGACTTTCATTACATTAAGAACGGAAAAATATATCTCACTATATGCATGTTATTTCATTATTGGCAGTTATAGCGTTATTGCCTGTTACACGTTGTTTTTGAGATGAGGCAGTCAGTGACCTAAAGGCAGGCTTACTCATCATATGTTACAGTATCGGAAACCAAAACTCACTCAGTCATCATGTAATCCGATGAAGACCTTTTGTTAAATTTCCATAACTCACAAAAAGACCACACAGATTTGCTCAACAAATGTACCCTATGGACTGAGTGAGTTTTGGAAATTTGCTCTTCACGTATGAGAGAGATCTTCCTGAAGACAGAGGCCCACAGATGTAAAAAAGGATTGTGGGGAGAAAGGTTGCCGGAAGAAAGACAGACAAAGCTTACCAGAGAGTGACCTACAGAACAGACCCACACTGAGGATGACGTACCGGCTAGCGCGTGGCTATGCTAATACAGAAAGCCACTGAAATAGCTGCAGATGACAACGCCAGCGAATGCCAAGACCTGAGCCTGACAGAAGGGACCTCTCAGCTTATGTGACTGGACCGTGTGACACGTCAGGGCATGCAGACCTAGAGAGCTCCTCGGTGGAAAGGAGAGGTCCCAGAAGGCCTCTTGGTGGGCTTTTGTTTCGGCAAACACACAAATCTTGTACCCACAAAAAGGGCATGCCAGGTCAGCTGCAGGTGTGCCTCAGTCTCTCGTGTACGAACCCCACACAGTGAGAAGCGGGGAGGGGAACACAAACATCCAAATACCAGTACTTGTAATGGTTGGTATAAGAGTTAATAAAGCATTACAGCATCTTCTACCGACAGTCAGAAGGCAATGCAGCTGTTATCTATAGTGACCTATAGATAAGTTCATAATACAATATGAAGCAACCTTAATTCTTATGCCGACCATTATAATGCATTATGAAGGTATCTATAATGCAGTATAGATGACAACTGCATTGGAGGTTATGACGTATTATAATCAGCACCATAACTGTCAAGATAAGATAATTATTTATTAATCCTAATACCAGCCATTATGATGCACTATAGATGCTTTGTAATGCATTATGAAGGTGTCTATAATGCATTATACTTTATACGACAGCGTCATAGAAAGTGTTAGGAGAGTTCCCTTGTGTATCTAGTCACTGTATCTAGTGTATCTTTGCCTGTAATACTCAACTGGATCAAGACAAAGATGTGTAAAAAACACCCTGTTTTACAGTGAAGCATGGGCTCTGTAGTAATCCTCACTGTTACAGTAAATTCCCCAACACTGTGCCCCCTCACTACATTTTCAAAATAAAAAGAGGAGGGGGGGGCAGTGGCTGGGTGTGACAGTCAGTATTAAAGGACACCATCAGGATGTACCTCTGCTCAAATGGCAGTAACATCATTTACTCTATTTCTGGGGTCTTTGAACTCTCAGGATGGGGGTGTGTTAGGTGGCGAGATTGGGCTACAGGCCGGACAGCTCTGTAATTATGCTCCAGCTCACGGTCTCACTGCTGTTGTTCACATGGGCCATCCCGGTCTGAGAGAACCGTCCAGAAGCAATGGAACACCCCAGAATGACCTTTATATACAATTTCTTCCATCACCTGGACAGGATCTGTAACCCCTCTCCATTAATCTACAATAAGAGCTTAATTTGCAATAAATATATTAAAATATTCAATATATCAGGTGTGTTTATACACATTCAACCTTTTTTAAGTAATTCCCTGCCAATTCTGTCTGTCAATACCCATATATAAAATCTGTCTTTTTTACGCTGCTTGTGTGAGGAGGGGTGTCACTGGAACATCTGTGCAAACTTTATCCCCTCCTCCATTCGCTCACTCTCTCTTTCTCTTTCTTCCTGCTCCAGAGGGTCTTCCCGGCGAATGTCTTTGAGGTAGACAGACAAGGAGGGAAAGAGAGATTAAAAAAAAGAAAAAAACAAAACCACAGGAATTCGGGCCCTTGTATTGTTCATAAAAATAAACCATGTGGACAAAGATGTACACAGAGAATTTATGTTAGGCAGCTGCACAAGCAAGCTTCTGAATGTGAACGGGGTACTCGTGATACGACGAGACCACACCATGAGAACAGCTCACGGGCCGTTTCCAAAATAGACTAAAAAATTTAAGGGGAAAAGGCTGCTTCTTAACCCCGGAAAAGTATTTCACACGTTTGACCGGGTATTATGTTTTCCGTCTGCTTTTGGTCTCCCTGCCATTCCTGATTTTTTTTTCCTGAATCGTTCATCGCACTGTATAATGACTCTGAAGCCACTCGGACGCATTCGGAGAACTCGCCCCGCCTTCGTCTGTCAGACGCACTGTAATGGATCTTGTTGCCTTGGCAGACACTGATCCATTCACTATGTTTGATTTTCCTCTCTGGGCAGAAAAAAATGAACAGAAATAAAAAGCAGTTTGCGGGAGACAGATGACAAAATTGCACAAGCCTTAGTGCACCGGCCATCTGTCCAAATTCAATATTCAGAGCCCAAGCCCCAGCCCTCTCTATTTGTTTTTGACACTTGCAGTGTCTTTTGTCACACGCAGGTAATCTGAAGTCATTAGTCCCGCCCCCAGCTCACAGGCCCCACCCACTTCGCCACAGGTCCCAGTCACAGGCAGCACGGTTTAGCGAGCTGGCACTCAAGTGTGTAATTCCAGAGACAAACAATGGTTTCCCCAGCTCCTGAGAATGCCTTTGTTTTCCTAACCATGTTGGAGAACTCATGAACCGAGGTCAGCATTAAACCCTGGTGATGGGAGGAATGAGGCTTTGAAACTCCGCAGTGGGTGGGATTTACTGTCCACTGACAATCACAGCCTTATTTAACCCAGTTAGGACCAACAAAATAACCAACAGGTAGTGGTTGAAACCAGTCATGTGACCAAGTTTGGCAACCAATTGCATGAGAGAGCTTGATATGTGTAGATTACAGTAGTAATATCACATTCATAAAATTTATTGCTCTGATAATCAACATATGCTGTCTTTTAGTTTTGACTACCTGTTTAACCCAAATTTGCTCACGTTTGTACGTCACTTAATCCTGTTTAATTAGACAAGGAAAGGCTCTGATATAGTCTCCTTCAATGAAGAACTTCACCTGAATCAGCTTATGACTCTGACCACCTAAAAACAAACAAGTCATCTTGGAGAGAAATGTCTGCCAAATATCAGAAATACAAATTAATTTTAAATTAAAAATAATCACCTACTGCCCTGTACTCTTGAGCCTGGACCTTATTTTCTTAATATGTGCGGCTTCAAGGACCCACAGGACAAAATACGTTTGCAAAGGTAATAGTCGCTACAGAATGATAAAGATTTCATTGCCATAATCCATCAACTATCATGGATGACTGTAAAACTCCAGAGGCAAAAACTATTACAGTACTAGACCATGAACAGTGTATTTGTGATAAAGCAAATGTCCTGGACTTCTTTGGCGAAGAAATAGGATAATTTAGTTTTTTACAGTTATTACACTACTTTTATTGTTATTACACAATACTACTTGACATATTAGTATTAGTAGTATTGCAGATTACTGTTGTTAGTCATTAATTATGCTCAAATTAACTGGAAGATCGAGATCGTTGATTACGGAGAATTAAAGTCCCTATTCAATTATACAACAAATTTACTGATTCCATATTACACAGCTCAATGTTGCACAAGCTAAGTCTACTCAATATTCCCTATAACAGAGATCACTATAGCAAAAGCCAATTCTACCAGACATTCTCTTTATTATAGCTTACTGTACTCAACGTTTCCTTTCACACAGATCATAATTGCACAGGCTGACACAGCTTACTCTATTCAAAATTCCTTTTAACACAGCTCACTGTAGAGCAAGCTAACTCTACCAGACACTCCCTTTAACACAGCTTCTTCTGCCACAGTTCCTTGCCTTATGCTAAAATGGCTGAGGGGCACAACTCTGGGATCAACACTTATTTAATGGTATAAAAGAATGCATCCTTCATTAGGCTCACCTTGGACTATTTGCATCACTACGGGGGAATTTCATGTCTTCCTCTAATCATTCCAAGCCTAATATCCTGCAATTACTGCATTTTACACAAGACTGCCTTAGGGTTGTGTTCTGGCCTGGGAATCAGGCTAGAGTCCATTGGAAGGATCACAGGGCTGGCCTGATTTACCTGCCTGTAGCAGCCAGCCAGCCCCTTACTGTCTTGGAAAAGCTTCTTTGAACAGAAGTGAAACACACAAGCAACTCTTATTGAAGCAGATGGAAAAATAGAAAGATCAATTTACTCTTTGGCTGCTTCCAGAGCAGTGAGTTTGGCCTGAGGGGACAGAGCACATGGCACACACAAGTTCCTTATGTATGCTGATACATGAGGAGGAGGGTACAGTTAAGGGCCCCCTCGTTATCCGATCAGTATAATTAAATAACGAAGAAGAATAATTCAAAGAACAAGCCTTTAGAATGTGCTTTTAATTGGCTTATCATTTCTACCAATTATGGAATTCTTCACCAAAGTCACCTTCATTAATCTGCTTGGGTTTCAGAGGAGTGGGCAGGGCTGAGTCAGAGTCCGCCCCACGTGTGTGCTTGTCAGCGTGTGTGCGTGTGTGACCACATGTATGTGAGCGCGCTGGGTCAACCACACTCTTTGGCCAAACTGGATTAGCTTATTACATCTCCACACTTGGCTCTGGCCATCTCTTAAACATTGCGATTCATTGCTGTCCGATGTGTGACCCAATGCCTCACCCCAACCACACACACCCATATACACACAGATAGTCATGTCATTGCAAACAGTGTCTTATCAGGGGTTTTCTGTCCCTCAAGCTACATCTAATGACCTAATGCTGCTGCATTCCAATGTAGCCCTGTAGACAGCAGGAATCTGCTGCCAGCAGACCACTGGCCCTGAGCAACTCAGCAGACTGAGCCCGAATGAGAGGAGGAACCAGCAGCGGGACACAAAAACTCAAGTTCAGAATCACACAATTCTGATTGGCTATCTCCAAATCAGCCGAACACGCAAGTTACAGAACCCCTCTCAAAGTTTCAGGGCCTTTCATCCTTTGACATGCACTTACTTGTGGAAGTAACTATTGTAATTGCAGATTTTTTTAAAACTGAGGTACAGGAATTCTTTTAACAACGCTACAGTGCTAAATCCAGACCTCCGAGCACCTAGGAACTGGTTCAGGTTCCTAACCGGTCCACCACGATGAAATTTAAAACCATCCCACACATGTAGAGCGTCAACTGTTACAGGCAACTGGCGAGGTAGCCCCAAGACCAATGCCGGTTAACGTCAAACAAGCCGGTCCACATGGGTCAACACTGCAAACGAAAACGCCGGCCGGTTCCTCGCTCGCTCCCCACATCTCCCACGTGACAGCGCTCTCTAAACACTCACCCGTCAAGTCAGCGTCAATCCACCGCCAGGCTTATCAAAAGTATTCTTTAAAAAAAAACGAAACGAATGATACCCAGCATATCAAATTCTCGTTATTCACAGCTGCTGTGACTGCCGCTCTTGTTGCTGTTAATCCATAACACAGACCTGGTTTGCCGGTAGCTGTTACTTATACAAGCAAAGGCATCGCACTGCTGTTTCCAAAGCCTTTGAAGGAAATTACTTCCCTCTTACATGCCACAGGTTTAATTATGTGTCGAGGAACATAAAACAGGTCAGACAATTTGTAGTGGGAAATCATATTTCCATTGAAGAGAGACTGACATAACCAATGATTTGTAAGAGGAATGTCATTATTTTTTTGCACGGATCGAGTTGCTGCTAATAGGCGTGGACTGAAAAGCACTAATTAGTTTTTGTAGACTCCTGTCACTGCCAAGAATGAATCAAGGTGCCATAACAAATAAGGTACCATAATTGACTTAAAGCTTGTAATTTGACTCCAGGCTTCTGTGCTGGGCTGTGGGAATTATGAACATATCCTCATAATACTCAATACAAATCAGGGATGGGTGTTTTAAAGAGCCGATCTTACTGGGAATATACGGCACTTTCTTTACTGCCAGAGAGAGTAGGAAGGAAAGGATGCTGACCTAAGGTTGATTTTACTACTTGTCTGTGTTGTTACGCTCATCAAATAAGGAGGCTGTGTTTATCAAGGCTTGGTGTACGTGAAAATGCAGCCAACCAATGGTGTTACTTGCTCAGTCATGCTTGCGATCACGGGACACATATTTACCCACATTTACTGTGGCTGGTTGTAATAATACTGGTATTTCGAAGAGAATGAAAATAACAAAGCAAACAATATATGTGCTTGTGCTAAACACATCAATTACTAACTTGCACGTAATAGTTATTTCCGTCCGTTCTCAATATGTAAAAAAAAATCCATAAACATTATGTAATCGTAAACGTTTACCTTTCGAGTTTTGAACAAACAAAGGTCTGTTGGTCTTAGTGAATGACCTTAAAGGTTTGGAATTTTCCACCCCCCCCCCCCACCCCTTCCCCCATAATAAGCTCAGACATGACAATTACCGGCCACGCAATCTTTTGATTCACAGCATATTCAGCGGAGAGCTCAAATACATAAATACATATCTGTCTGTCTGGCGTCTTCCTCGCGGCCGCTTTGCACGCCAGGTGCTCCCTGCTACATCCGATGAGTCACGCTCCTGAGTCATTAGATACCGCGAGGCCGGGCCAGATACCCCGGGCCCCCAGTCCTTAGCAACAGACGCACAGGCAAAACGACACCTTCCTGTAAACAGGCAACCGACTCGCGGCTAAAGTGCATAGCGCTTCTGCATCCTTTCCCAGTGGTGGCAGAGTAACCACTGAGGTTGGAGGGCTTTTTACGTCCAGCACTTAGAGTTGGCCGACTGAGAGTAACCGGTCAAGGGGGCTAGAAGATAATGGTATGGAGGCATCTTGCAGACCTCCTTCAACCTCTCTCACTTCCTCACTCCCTCAATCCCAGCAGCACCCAGATTTTCTCATGCCTTCCCGAGTACGCCTGTGTCCCGGGCATCAATAACTCACAAGATGACAAAAGCCCTCTGCTGGTAGACGTGAAGTCACTGAGCAGCTTCAGGCAAAATTTTAAAAAAGTAAAAGAAAAAACAGTGTGTGCCACATGACACGGCACTTATTAACCCAGTCTGAGAATGTGGTTACCATCTCTGCCCCCAGAAGCCTGCTGGTAACGGGGAACAAAGCCCAGTGCCGTGAGTCACTAGTCCTCTTCCACCAAAACGCACACTTAGGCACAAAGGCTAATTCATCAGCACGCCGTGAATGGATACCTTTTTACCGTGTTTTACCACGTCTTGAGGTAAACGAGCTGTCGATGTTGGAAATTAAATTGAGCCGTACAGGCACAGCTTTTGCCGGCTCACATGGGGGAAGCAAAAACAATGAGTTTAGGATGAATTAATCAGCTACGAAATGTGTAAACAGTGACTGTCAGTCTGGGGGCGGCTTACTTTGGTGGTTACTCAGCATTTCGCTTGCGCTGGGAGGCCCTTAAAGGGAGTTTTGCTGCCCCCAAGAAGAGCACACTGCACTGGTCAGTATACCACCACCCTGGAGATGGGAGTCAAAATTAATTGCTACCCCCTCTGCTCTGAAATACCCTGCTGGCTGCAGCTGACGATTATGGGATGAGGATGGTGTCGTGCTACCTGGCATTAGATTTATGGTGTTTTCCTTCCGAGTGGCATTTTCGAGTGGTCACTTTCTGTGTTTGTGTTAGATGGGCCTGACCTGCCTGGCCTGGAGCCTCAGAGATAAACAGTCTGACCCAGATATACATATGTTATGTGTGTTTTATATTACAGAGACAAATAACTGCA
Organism: Petrocephalus sullivani; assembly: GCA_026780845.1. Taxonomy (NCBI): domain Eukaryota; kingdom Metazoa; phylum Chordata; class Actinopteri; order Osteoglossiformes; family Mormyridae; genus Petrocephalus; species Petrocephalus sullivani. Next base: position 12,152,148 of record JAODKM010000008.1, on the reverse strand, counting down.
TATGTCTGGTGCAAAAATGGTTCCTGGCATACCTTACGTGTTAATGCAGATTCATTCTTCAAGTTTTTTAAGTTTTCTTTTTTGGGGGGGGGGGGGGGGAGGGATATTGTTGTGTTTTAACAAACAGTGATTGTTGATATCCTGTTTTTTGCTTTATGTGGAGGTATGTTTATTAGGGGGGCGCTT
>JAODKM010000008.1:12137939-12150523 GCA_026780845.1 Petrocephalus sullivani | reverse complement strand
CCCCCCCGCCCCCCCCCCCCCCTCCCCCCCCCCGCCCCGTCCTCCCCCCCCCTCTCCATCCCGCCCCCCCCCCCCCCCCAAAAAAAGAAGAAAATTTGCATTTGAATCACTGTATATCTTCTTTTATATGATGCACTGACAACAATGGCACCCAAAAAAACACACACACACACACACACACACACACGCACACACCCACTCCTGAATAAAACAAGATGTTACGCTAGAGCTCCTCCAAGCCTGGGCAGGAAAGTTCAAACAGGCAGCTGATATAAAACTTCCCGTGGCGCAGCACTTACATCGTGTTGCTAATGTAATCAGAAAGGGCATTTTGTTCACTTTCTGGAGTCCACGTTACGTTCCCAGAATCCTTTTTGGTTCTCACACTTTGATAAACATATTTTTTTATGTCAAATTCCCCTAACTAAGAGGTAAATACTGTGTCGATCAGACCTTGACAGCTGATAACTGACCCGAGATACCTGCCAGGCCTCCAGAACAAGCTTGTGGTGAAATGGGCCTCCCAGTTGGCCCACTTTAAGGAAAATCCAGCCAATCGGGGTGCACGGTTCATTTGGGTTTGCTTGGGTATTTATAGTGGCCGACAAGGGGCCCCTTTTCAAAGTAAGCGCACCGTATGGGCAAAGGGACGGCAGAGAGTGACTTCCTGTTTGTGCAACGGAAATAACCGGACTCATCTCCGTTTGATCAGCTTTAGCTGTATCCATTTACAGGGAAGCAAAGCTCCCAGAAAATTTAGGTTTAAGTTTCAAACTTACATCCCTAAAATAAGCTAAGATTTGCATTACACAGAGCGGCTCCCCCCCCCCTACAGACTCCTGTTTTCTTTCAAAAGCAGATCAGCTTCAAAGCAACGAAACTGACAGATTCATTGTTTAACAGAAATGCGATTTCATAAGCTATTTTATTTCTGCTCAATTACTCGTAACCCTTGTCCCGCTCTGGAAACCTACTGTATAAGAGAAACCCATCCAACAACAACAGATGTTTATATATATATGATGTCCTCCCCCACACACACCTCCTTCTGACATCACTTTCAACACTCATTTTTGTTTTTTTCCTTTTTCACGTGAGGTGTGTTATGGCAGCTGTAATTGTAGGTTGTCAATCCCCGACGTGTTTTGCGAATACTTGACTTGTCAAGAACATCAGTGGGAGAAGATGGCAGTATGGAGCCCGCGGTGCCAACATTGTTCGCCGCGGTGAAAGGATCACTACGCGGGAGGAATTTTGATGTTTTTGTTTAAGTTTCGGCGGCAGAGCAAGAGAGACATGATCTTTGAGGGGCCAGTCGTTAGGACGCGGCTTTCCATCCCCGCCAGCATGACAAACCGAGGATGCTGTAATATATCACCTCTTAATCTCAGTGACGGGGAAGATTTTGCCGGAATCTTTTCGGGTCTACGGGGCGAAGGAAGGATAGGCCCTCACATTCAAGGATGAGCAGGCAGTTGGAAAGACACAGGGCTGTAGAAGAAAAAGGCCCCCCTCATGGAGGTGATCTACTGATGTAGGACTCAGAGCCCGCTGTTCCAGCCCTTACCAAATTCCCACTCATTTATCCTTTGATAAATCCACCCTCAGCACCCCTCCCCCACCCTTTGTGGATCTATCCCTTGATAACCTAATTAAACGTGGATATGAAGGGGAAAAACAGAACTCATGTTTCTTTTGATCTCAGAGCTGGGAAGGGTTTTATTGATCTCCACTGTACTGCTGCTCCTCACTGGTGCTGACTGTTTACGTTTGACCAACCCCTTGCTCGTGGGTCTACCAATGCGTGTTGTTAAAGGCATTTAAAGTTGTGGCTATTTAGCGGCACACTTGGTGACAGAAAGTTGGGGTCAGCTGCTCCCTGAGGTGTGGCGCTAGTGCATTGTGGGTATTCCCGTAAGTGACTTGGCTTTTGCTTGCCTGTGGCCAGCAGGGAGGGTGACTCAGGGCCCTATCGCTGCACCGTGGGAGCTGTTTGGGCAGTCACAAGGCAAAACTCCCCCCAGCCCCCGCCGATCCGCCCCCACCCCCCCACCACCACTACCAAGGCCTTTCTTTGTGTCACAAGCAAGCGGCAGTAATGCGTCTCGATCGCTTTCACTGCGACCTTTCACCCTGGGACCAACTCGGGGGGGGAGGGGGAAGAGGGCGGACGGAGACAAAAAAAATGTCCTCACCGCAGGAGAGCAAGTATTTAACATGGGGCCTAATGTGTAAATGGCCACAGATTCACACATAATACCATGTCAAAAGTGATGGCTAACAAAGGCTAATGTTAGCCTAAGACAGTTTAACACGATCATGTGGGCAAAAGCATAGCAGAAATTTAGCGCGCGCTAAATTTTATATCTTTGTGGATGAGGAGCGTTTTCCCTGGGTTTGCAAAGTGGGGAGAGTACACTCTGATGGGTTTCCAGCTCCTGGGTCACTGGCGGGCCCAGGCCTCAGCCAGGAGCATGACAGGGACATGGATAGGCTGGCAGATTCAGGGGCCCTGCTACTTTGCAAGGGCCTTTGAATGGGTAACATTATAAAATTATAGGATGGAATGTAAGAGGGTAGGGAGGCCAAGGTTTGTCATTTTGTCCGGGGCCTGAGAATTTCAATCGGTGGCCCTGGCCCTCACCGCGCAGTGGCTGCACCACTTCTTCCTGGTTTGTGGCTTGGGGTTCCTCCTGGCTCTCCAGTCTACTCCTACGGTCCAAAGAGCTGCGGTGGGCCCCGCGACTGAGGTGTGACTTAATGTCGGTAAGCGAGAGGCCCGCCGCAGACGTACATACCTGTTCAGTATGCATCTCATGCCCTGTGTTCTACTGAAAAGGCGATTTACATGACGGTGGGCTCCAGCCTGGTCACAAGCACGAGTCTCCCTGCCGCACCTTTCTCAGCGTCCTATACACGTCGGGAGCCCTGCCCCTCGTTATTGGAAGGAATTAACGAGATGCTGGCAAATAAATAATGCACACGGCCCGCCACAATAAGACTGATGAAAAATGAGAATTGAACACGCCCGTCAGGGGCAACCGTGACACGTATTTATGGGCAGCGAGGTTTATGGGATGTCTTTGTAATAAGCATCGTGCTCATCACCAAGCTGGGCAGGGGACAGGTTTATGAAAACAGTATCAGAGGATGACCTAGCGGCAGCCAAGCCCATAGCGAAGGAATCATTATCTCTGCCAAAGGGCTGTAACATTCATAGACTGCTATACAAATGAAATGGCTACAGCTGGCTTTCACAATAAACGGCCGTGCAGTTTACATGCCAGCCATTCCACAGTGCATTGTGGGAACATTCTCGATGGGCTCCGATGCGTCAGCTCAATGCAAGGTTAAGGTGCTTCACAGAAAGCCCAGGTTCTGGATGAACCATATTTAAAGAAAAGGCTTCCCTTTCTTGCCATCATTACATGTGTGAAAAAACGGCAACATTAATCATCTATAATGCATTATAATGGTTGGTATAATAATTAAGGATGCTTTGTACAGCATTATGAAGGTACTTATAGTACATTATTGATAAGAGCTTCAAAATGCATTCATAATGCATAATAAACATGGTTATAACGTGTCATGTCTTTTTATAAACATTTATAGCCATGTGTATAATGCTTTGTAATAGCAGTAGAATGTGTTATAAATGTTTTCAAATATTCGTATCGACATTCATAGAATATGTTACCAGAAAAACAATTATTCTTGGAATAAAACAGAACGTTGCAGCATTCACAGCAGCGGTGAAGAAATAAATGGTGTCTATCTTGGTTTTGCTGTAAAGCAGCTGGCACCTTGGTCCTGGGAGTCGGCTCGCCCTCACAGCTGCAGACGTGAGCAGGGGAGAGGCAGGGTGCGCTGCATCTCCGGGAGGATGTGGGCTTCCTGGTGGAGAACACACAGGTCTTCCCTGTTTGCATTCCTCCCTCCTACAGGGGCAGCCAGCTTGGGAACTTTTGGGGGGGGCGCGCTGTTGTTGGTTGGCGGCACCAGAGCACAGAAGGTCCCGGGGAGGGGGGCAGGGCCTAGTTCTCCATCATTCCAAGTGCAGGGCTTAATAAGAGAGCAGACTAGGAGCAAGTTTCCTGCCAGAGATCCTGGTATCAGGGGGTAAGTTAGTCTGAAGAAATCTCCCTCCATCCAGTTATTCCCCGACACTCCATCCACCTTTAGATGAAGCCACTGCTTGTGGTAACATAGCCATCTAACATGATGTAACGTGCTGACTGGAGCTGGGCCCCGGCCACTAACCCACCGCCAGACTATCACTGTGAGTTCAACTCTGCCCACTCTTCTGAGCACCAGCTTTGCTATGGAGTAGGAGGAAAAGCGTCCATAACCCCCCCGCCAACCCCCACCTCGAGCTACCATTCAGCACGTGGTTAAAGCATTCTGAGGTCCTGCGCGTCTCGTTTTGTCCAGAGACCGCGGGGACGCTCCCGGTCCCGTGCCGGCGGGTCTACGGGCCGCTGATCGCGGCTGGACACGGCGACTCTGACGACTGGGCCTCCAGCACGGCCAGGCTGACACCCGTGCAAATCATACAAGCGATGACAAGCCAGCCATCGCAGTGTGACGCCGGCGCTGGCGGTGTCAGACAAATGATCTGGCCCCCTCACCCACCCACCCACACTCACACCCCTGTCAACCTTCAGCCTCCTGCCCCACAACTCCCTACTCAGCATGGTCCTCCGGCCCTGCTCGCTCTCTGTTCAGGGGGCTAATTCCACTCTCAGATCACCATTTGTACTTATTATGCCGACATAATTAATCCCCCGTCGCGACCAGTGGGGGGAGGAAGCCTAGCTGCCGCTCCGCCCGGGCTCCCCCACCCCCCCCTCGAGCGTGTCACTGTCGCATGCCTAACGCCACTCCATTGCGCTCCCTCTCAGTGCCACAGAGGCCCAGGCTCTCGATCTGACCAGCAGGGGTAACTCGCTGGTGGCCCCGGTCATCCATTGCACCGTTCGGCCAATTAATGGGAAAACCAGCATGCTTATTGCCACCACGCCCCGGAGAATGCAATCCCGGCAGAGCACTGGGGAGAGTCAGGGTTTACTGGATCAGAAAACAGCAGCTGGATTAATAAACACACACAGATTGGTTGATTGTAATTGAATACCAGTGGATCCTCTTGCCTCTAAGCTAGGGACATATGCTAGCAAGACAAAGTAAATGACCACAGAGCAGGAACTGAACACACGTCAGCCGGAGGCCAAAACTGTTGCATGGGACTAACCGGCCAATCAGAAGAAATGAAATGACTATGACCAATCAAAGATTAATCCGGGCCACAGCTCCTTGTGTGTGTGAGTGCGTGTGTGTGTTTGTGTGTCTCTGAGGTACCATTTGCTAAGAAAATAATTATACTAGTCCAGTCAATGATTTTGAAAATTGAAAGTGAATGAACAGCGAGGACATTCCAAGATCAAAGCTGCAGACTTGCAATTTTCAGATGGCTACGATTTTTGGTGATTTAACAAGTTTCCATTCTGAAAATTCCCAGCAGAGTGAGACAGCCTGATCATTGATCATAATCTGAGCGAGTCTGGGAGAGGTAACAATCCGGGGGACTCTTAAGCATGATGACTGAAATGTCAAACCTATCACCGGGCTAAAGCCAAAATCAGTTAGTTGTAATGGAATGGGTGAAATGTACAATAAATACATTTTAAAATATACAGTAAATAAATAAATCAACAAAGTAATAAAACGTCATCATATAAAAGGTGTCTGGTATGGTTATCCGTGGTTAGCACTGTTGCCGCACATCTCTGGGACCAGGGTTCGAGCCATGGCTCTATGCGTGTGGAGTTTACGTGTTCCCCCAGGTTGCTGTGGGGTTTCCTCTGAGAGCTCCTGTTTCCCTCCCACGCTGAGGTTACCTGGAGTTACCAAATTGTCTGTAGATGTGAGTGTGCCTTGCGATGGGTTGGAGCCCCATCCAGACCCTCTGTGACCCTAAATAGGACAAGTGGTTACAGGTAAAAGATGGATAATGGGTTTCTGAGATCTAAATGGACAGCATGCTGACTTTGATGACTCAAGTCATCTACACATTAAACTGAGGGGCGATGACGTTTATGGATTTTGTGCTTGATATAATCCGTCCCTTGTGTTCACCCACATCAGATGACAAACGCATGTTTTTAGAATGGAAGGCAAGTGTTAGATCTCAGAAAAAGCAGCATTACACACCTCTCTGCTCCTAAACTTCCTGTTCCAGCTGATCCAAATGCATGTTTTTACTCGGTTTGCAGAATGATAAACCACTACCTTACTCAGAAGATAGTTAAGCGACCACTTCTGCCAAAAGATTTAACTTGAAATGTTTCTCCAATTCCTTGAAGCAATAGACTGGACCCTTGGAAGCTCCCAGAACTCTCTCCAGCTCATGAGAGTCATGCAGCATCTGCGTGCTGACCTACCCAGGCATGCCTGTGTTCATCTGAATATCAATTAACAAGAAATCTCTTCACTTATAATGACCGCGACCTAAGAGTGGAATTTCGGGGGGGGGGGAGGCGGGGGAGAGTTCCTTTAAAGTTTTTTTTGGCTTCAGATTCATGGGCAGAGTGACCCCCCAAGTATCTAAAACACCTGTTTCAGCAGAGCTGTTTTCATACAGCCTGCAGATAATGTACAATAAACAACTCCGCGTATGTGAGTCCCTGTCCTCTGATAAGAATGAATCATAAACAACAAAATGCTTTTCTCGTCAAACCTTAGGCTCAGATGCCCCGCAAAGCTTGAGAAAAAAGGCAGAATTCTCTGCTGCATTTCATCCAACCTTTGACCTGGACAGGGCTGGACCAATCAGATTTCAGGGCGCTGTGTCGGAATCCTAACACCTAATTATGGGACATTTTTCTTCTCTCCCCTCTCCCTGCATCTTTCCATAAAGAGTTCTGTTAATCAGTTAAATATTCCCACTGTCTAAGCCGTCCACAGGCTCCTGCTTTCACACAAGGCCAGACAATGGGAAGGAGGCGAGCGCCCAGGGAACAGGACAGGCCTGAAATAAATCAGCGGACACAAAGGGGGGTTGGGGGGGCTAGATAATAGCAGACCAGCCACTGAAACGCACACTGCTTGCTGGGAACAAAGTCTGCTTATAGATTAATATTTATTTTTGTGGTACAAATAGTTCAGGACATATTGAGAAAAACATCATAACTTGCCCCCCCACCCCCTTCTAGCCCCCCCCTTTCATTTGGACAAATAAAAAGTGTAAGGGTCACAGAACTGGTACGGTCTGGATTTCGCATGAATTATGTTGCAACTGTTTTACTCAAAAACAGCGCGCATTTAAATATGCACACACGTATGCGCACACACACACACACACATACTCTTATGCATAAATATTCTCATTTTTTGTTCCCCTTGGAGACTTTAAAGACTTTAATTCTCCTCTAAATCTGTGCTGTGAGTCAGGCACTGACTCCCTGCACCTCTAATTAGAACAGTGATACTAATTAGAACCTCCGATTCCTCACATTCTGGGAGGGGGGTAATTATACACCAGGACCTGCACCGCCTCCCCCATGTCCCCTCTAACGGCCTTTGCCTCTCGGGGCCAGTGAAGTGGACGCGGCCTCGAAGGGCGATAGGTGGAAGTCTCCATCACGCCTAGAGACAGGCTCGTCAGAGAGGTCCACTGAGGTGGCTCGCTAGCAAACTCCTAAGCCGCTATTGGGTACAGCTGCGAGGCTCACAGAAGTGTTAAGTGCTCTGGGCCGGCGGCCGGCGGCGTATTACGAGGCACAGAGGAAATAACAGATACACACAGAGTTTAAAAAGATGAGAAAATCCAGCCTTTCAGGAACTGTTATAAACGATTACTCATAGGCAGGGCCGGACTGGCCATCTGGCACTCTGGGCATTGTCCCGGTACTCTGACCGGGTTGTGTGTCAGCAAAGTTTGTTGTGGGGGGGTAACCCCCAGTAGGCAAAATGCATTGTGGTCCCCCCCCGCCAATATGTGGCAGGCCTGTACGGGCAAAAGCCCAGGGCAGATTTTTATCCTAGGCCAGCCGTACTCATATGGAAGGAAATAAAATTTGTTTTATTTCACAAAATCACGGGTAGAGGGCACAGATTTGAGAGTATGTATTTATGTATCTGTGCGTGTTATTCGTGTGTAACGACAATGGGGAAAGCAGCTCTAATTCTGAGAATGGTTTCAGTGGAACAAATTTCAAATGAACTCATACCGGGGGCCATCTCATACCTGCAGTGACCCTGCCCCACCACTGACCCTCCAGTAGGACATAATCCCAGAGCACTTTACAAACTCCACGCCAGGCCAATAAAACACACAGAGATCAGGGTTCTTACTTCCAGCTGTGACACGCAAGCCTAATCCACTTAAAGTCTCCGCTTTGGATTTTTTTTTTATCTTGGAGAGGAAAAAACTCTTTTTTTCCCCCTTGTTTTTAGCTTAAGGCACCGGTTGTAAATTCATAGAGCTATGACATGGAATAGCTACGGTTCACAGCAAGTAACTCATTAATCATCATAGAGAAAAGGAAGTGGTAGTTGGGGGACTGAAGGAGATTTACTTTTTTATTTATTTAGCATAATGGGCAACACAGGCAGCCATGTTTAGCCGGGACTGGTCTTCTGCTTTTAAAGGCGGGGGTCCATGGGGCAGACGCGGGCGGGGGAGGTGAGATCTGACGGTTCTACAGTGTTCGGGAACCATGTTTAAGAAAAACTAACAAAGACGCCGACCCAACCGGGCTCGAGGCCTCCAAAATGTGGACTGGGCAATGACACATTTAGGTAAAGAGAAAACAAAAAATTCTGTGATAATCTAGATAAAAGTTACGCCTACAAGACTTACAGATACGGAAAGAAGAGACGGCCGGCATCGGTCCAGCTTATGGAAGAGTTTATAGATTAAGATCAGTTGGAAAACCCTTTAAGAGGATATACCGTATGGCTAATTGGCTTTCCGTTGAGCACACCTAAGTTCGGGAAGCAAAGAGAGTTGCCTTGAAATGTGTATTAAATATAAGTGTGACAGGGTCTCTTTTGGGGGGAAATGTCTGCCTCTTGCTTAATTACACGCATCTTGAGACATAAACGAGCCGAAGAGGAAACGACAACGGTGTTCACTTCAAACAAGAAGGCGTAAAAAGCGCATGCAATAAAGCTAGGGCAAAATAATGGCGTGGTAGTAAGGGCCCAAGCTTAATTTATGAGGGGAAGGCAGAAGATCACAGAGGGACTGGAGCAGGCTGAAACAAGGTGACCTTATGAGACGTGGGTGGGGTCAAATGAAAGGGTTCGGGGAGAGACATAAAGACCTTTACGGGGCCCAGCATCCAGGCGAAGTTTAATCAGGAGCTAAACCTACATCTAACCTTAATTACATTTCGCACAGAGGGAAAAGGGACCAAGAGTGTTTTCCTTCAACATTCTGACAGTCTGTCTGTCTACATTTGCCCAAACGATATTACGCATCTGGCAGAGTGAAAAGGAACCTCGGTGGACTTTATACTGCCGTTTGTCTAGCGTCAAGCAAGGAGGAGACAGACTCAGGGCAGGCCAGCCTGGATGTGTTTGTTTGTTCATTGACAGCAGGAAGTGGCGCTGTGACACTGACTGTACGATACAAATGTAGCATAGCTACAAGGCTGCAGTGGTTAGCATACGACTAATCGGTTGCAAAAAATACTACGAAAGATACAAATACAGCAAGATAAACACTGGAAAAAAAACCACAAAAATACCTAAATTAATTTTAGCCTCTGTAGCATTTTCCCTGAGCTACACGCATCCAAAAAAGTAGGAAATTTAATGACCAGATCCTCCACTGCCGGTACCTATAGAGGAGGAGGGTTAGGGTTATGCTGTTGGTTGGTCGGACCCGGCAAATGTGCAGCCATTTTCTACAATTTCTACTTAGTCCCACAGCTGAAACAGAGTTAAATAACTGGACTTGTGTGCTTAGAACTACCATTTTATTATGCAGGTGTAGATGGAGGGGTAGAGTTAATAAAAGGGAGGCCTTGTCGAGAGACCCAGGAGAAACGCCACAGTCCTGGGTACGGCCTTCCACCTTTTAGCCATGATGTGCAGACGTGGGCCCGACCTCCATCTCAGACACCAGCCAGCCTGGGGAAAATGAAGCCTTTAGCCTATGAATGCAGTCTGTGGGGGGGCTGTATCCAGAAAGCGCGCGGGGGTGGGGAGTTAATTGTGCACTCGTTTTTTTTTTGGTGGGAGGGCAATCTCCTTGATATCCATGGTTCAAAAGTTTCAAGTCACAGAGCCACATTGCACTCAGTAGACAAACAGGAAATCATACAAGTGTACATGTACACACATCATTCACCATAATAAATGCACAACACACGTGCATGATGCCACACATTTACTAGGGTACAAATTGATTGGAAGATTGGAAGGTGTTAGACTGGAAATGGACAGTGAGACTAGCCCTGATACACAGCTACATCCATACTGTAGCAATGAAGCTTATGAGCTAGATCTACATTTGCATGTGCATGCTTCCTGCATCCCCCCACCCCCCACCCCGCTCTAAGTGAGTGCCTGTGTGTGTTCCGCAGCCCATGCTGTGTGGTCAGTGGCTTTGAGAGAGGAGAGATCTGAAGACCACTTGACCGGGGGGGAACAGCACCATGCTGGCCTGCAGATCGTTACAAATGGGATGTTTAGCCCCCCTCTGCCGGCAATCCCCCCAACCCGTGTCTTTACACACGCAGCGCAGCCCCCTCCGACTCAATAGACCCGCTGTGTGGACAAATCAACTGGAGGGAGGCTTAACCTTTCAACTCCGGGGTCACCTCATTAACACAGAGCCTGCTCTCCTGTATGTAAATGTAAACCCTAACTAAACATATTTAGCATAAATGCTAAGCAAAGGACATGCCTGTCACTACCTACAGCACACAAAAAATAATAAAAATAATGAAACGCCTTGAAAGAAGTGCTTCCTAATACAAATCTGAGAGTGAAAATAGCTGCGACGCTTCATCAGGAGAGGTGGAACGGACCCACAGTGTCGCCAAACAAGGGGCTTGTGATTCGTACCACCAAGAAAATCTCAACAAAGGCTTCAGGACCTAACAGCTGACCCTAGCATGAAAGTCTTCAGTGAAAAAACAGCATACTGCCAAAAAAACTGTTAAATAGCATGCTGTTGTAATAATAATAATAATATTATTAATAATAATATTTATAACACACTTTCCATACCTGTGTGTCCCATACCTATCCCAGAGGCAATGACTCAGGAAGGGGTGCCAACCCATCACAGAGCACACTCACACACACACCAGCCCATCACAGAGCACACTCACACACACACCAGCCCATCACAGAGCACACTCACACACACACACCAGCCCATCACAGAGCACACTCACACACACACCAGCCCATCACAGAGCACACTCACACACACACCAGCCCATCACAGAGCACACACACACACACACCAGCCCATCACAGAGCACACACACACACACACCAGCCCATCACAGAGCACACTCATGCCATCCCCACCAGCAGGCAATCTGGTACCTCCACTTAACCTCAGCTTGCTTCTGAACTGTGGGAGGCAACAGGAGAAGCCAGAGGAGCGACGACACGGAGAGGTGTGAGAAGGCAGACTAACGGCTTCACTGCTGTGGCATCCCATATAATAACATACCATTCAACATTATTATTAGTAGTAGTGGTATTAATTGACATTATTATTACTATCATTAATAATATTAAATACCAATATAATTATCATCATTAATGTTACTATTATTATTATTATTATTATTAATATGAAGAGGAAGAAAAAGAATTAGAAGAAGAAGCAGAAGTAGACAAAAAGTATAAAAGGGGTGTCACGGTGGCCCTGTGGGCAGTAGTGTATCCCCAGACCCCGTGGGGTCCAATCACACCCCAGTATAGCATGTGCAGACATGACAGTCTCCCCGCAGGCATGTGGGACCCCGATGACTCACACATCAGTGTTCGGGTATAACCCAAGATGGGCTGGCACCTCAGCCAGGATGTACCCCTTTCTCACTTCACAGCCGCATACTGCATAAGAGGTGTAATAATATCAGCATGGGAGAGCTAGTAGGTAAAATAAGGGTGCAGATACTATGAGCAATGGTCAAATTCTGGAGCTAAACCTCTCAGTGACAGACATCCCCTGGGTAACATGTTCAGTGTAGCTGTAAATGTCTGGGCCCACAAGACACAGAAACAGCTCTCCTGCATAAAGTCCGCTTCCGGTCTCCTAATCCGGTATCAAGTTTGGCATCTTGTTAATCCCATGATGCTCGGTAAAAGTGTCAGTTGATTTAGCATCTTTGCAAGGAAAGTGGGCATTTTGTATCGTATGTAGTGCCAAAAAGCGAAAATAGTATGTAATCCGATAAACCTCTGTCGTCGAGCCGCTGCACTCGGATACCGACAGAAACTTAGTGGGTAGCGGAGTCACCAAGACAGATCGAATGGTATGAATGTGTAATTGTAATGGGGGGGGGGGGGGGGGGGGGGGGGGGGGGGGGGGGCGCCCTTGTTCCTTTTGTGGG
>JAODKM010000008.1:12127257-12137839 GCA_026780845.1 Petrocephalus sullivani | reverse complement strand
GGGGGGGGGGGGGGGTGAGGGAGGGGGGGGGGGGGGGGGGGGGGGGGGTGGGAGGCAGGTGTGCAGCCATTGTTCCATTTGAAGGGATTATTTGCACTTCTCAACACTGGGAAAACCAGGTATCATTAAGAAGAGCTGTGCGAATTTACACTGCATGGATTTGCTGTGTGTCCCCCCTTCCTTACCATTGTGTAATTATGTGCGCTCTGTAATTAGGAGCACAGACTACGGGACCTTGCTGATTACTGTCTACTCTCGAAGGGCTTGGGAAACTGAAATTGCTAAAAACTCTCAAACAAAGTACAATGGCATAACTGTACTTTTTTTATTCTTTGGTTTACATTTTAAGTTCTCTGCCAAAGTCACATGCAGAGCTCGAGCAGAGAGCAAAGCGAAATTGGGATACGGTCCCCAGCGTGACTTTTCTGCAGATAATATGTGCCCATGTTGTGTACTTCTGCCTTACTTTCTTTCGAGGAGGAGGCATCCAATAGAAAAGGAGTGCATGGGCTTGGGGCGGGGCTTAGGCAGAGCTAGGGTGAAGTTTTGACCAGATGTGTGGTTAATGCTGTTGCACACGCGTTCAGCCACAGGATGTCAAGGAAACACATTCAGGATAAACTCTCTAACTTTTACTCTCCGCTTGCAAAGAGCGGCTCTTATTTCAGTCTGGACATACAATTGGATTTTTTGACGTCTGTTATGTGTTGCATATCGATTAGTTGTCACAAATAACAAGCCAATCAAGAATCTGAACTTTTGGCCAATCAGGAAGTGGCCATGCACAGTGATAGGGGATGACTAGCTTTGCCACAACAGACTTATGACCATTCTCTCTGATACATAAACATATATTACAGAAATTACTTTATAATAATAACAATTAAAAGGATTAATAGATGGTAAAGGATAGATTAAAAAGATTAGTAATGAATAATACAGAAATGATTAGGCCGGCCACGGACAGTTGATTTTTTTGATCTGTATTGGATGAGGTAAGCAGACAGTTCATTGGGCACACCTGCACAAAGTTAAGCCATTATCGACTCACTAAGAAGCAGAATTATTCTTTAGGATCAGCACAGATTTCTCTTAAAATTCAAGAGAGGCCTGATGGGAAATCAACACCTAACGTGGGTTACTTCTACCAGGCCAACCGGGATCCTGGTTGGGTTACACTGTCCCTGAGTAGAGACGTGAGGTCCTGGGTGGGCGGGCCTTCTGATGAATTAGTGACATCACTGCCCTTGGCCAGACCACCGCAGGGGTGTCTAATACCTAGTCATAAATTTTACTTTGAAGAGCAGTTCTCATTTTTGGTATAAAGTGCTCAAGATGGTGGTCAGATGGGCACGGAATGATGCTGCCTCGCAAGGCACAGACACAGGCCAGTTCCAGTAAGTAGTGAGCAAGGTAATCCGCTACCAGGTGTTTATGAGGTCTTGCTGGCAACTGCAATCATCAGAAAGGGACTATGGAGAGGTCTTGTACAAATGCAGCTGTGTTTAACAGTGGGGAGGTCCAGTTGTATCTGTCCCAGACATCAATACCCAACCCATCTGAAACCCGTGTAATAGAAGAGCAGGACCCAGACTGGCGTGCATTAAAACATTACAGTGCGGGCCCGGCTGACGTACTTCACAATGCACAGCTGTCATAAACCTCATAAAGTGCCATAAATCGCACCCGCTACCGGTGTCTGCTTTCCCTGTGTCCCAGCATGCCTCCCGGCCTCCTTATGTGCTAACATTCCTGTGCCTTTGAGACACTTTCATTTAACCCGTGAAACCAGTCTAGTGAGACGTCCTGCCCGGCTTAATAACCCGTGCGATTCTTTTTCCCAGCGTCGTGCCGACTGTGTTCAGCGGCGGATTACAGGTGGGCTTTTTTAATAACTGGCTTTCATCACAGGCCGTGTGCATCGATAATGAGCCGCTCCAGCCAACCCGAACGCCCCTAGTGTGTAGATTCACGAGGGGAGAATGAAGTGGCACGGATTAGGGTACTGATAAGCGACTGGGGAAAATGTTTCCTTAGCTGTCACGCAGGGCCGGTCCGCTCTGGCCTGGTGCAAGCCTCGTGAATCATAGTAAAGATGCAGGAACGCGGCCCTCACACTGCTAACAAATCCTTTGAGGGCGTGTGGGGGGGGGGGGTGTTAGCTAAAAAGGCTGTTGCGCTTCAGGACGGGCACCACCAGGCCCTCTGAGAAGGATGTGCAGTGCGGCCAAACATTTTTGCATCAGTGCCATATAGAGGAAAACGTACAAACCAACGGAGCAGAAAAGAGAAGCGAACAATGCAGAGACTCTCAGGGAACGCAGCCAAACTCACACTCTGCTTTCTTTACCAGCTCCAGAGGTATTTCAGGCCCAGGGGACCTGGAAGCGGTGCGGCGATTTGCAAGTGAATGCGGCAGCGGTGGCGGAAATATAGCTGTGTGCCGTAGCGCGGGGCGCGGGACAAACGGGGCTTTGTGGGACCTCGGGAGGCGGAGGGAGGCGCTGGGGCGGTTCGGTGATGGAATGCCCACCTTGATGCCACGGCGACTGGGCTACCAGGACCGACTGTGACATCTGCTCTGGTCTTCTGGGGGTGCCTGAGTTGTGGGCCGGGTGTGGGGGAGGCGGGAATGAGGAGCATCCCAGAGCGGGGGGCCCGTCCCACTCCGGAGCGAGCCTCCAGGTTCGCTGCCGGGCCCCCGTGACGGAGAGCCGGCATTACATGCTCATTAGAGCCTTTCTTCCGTTTCTCACTCCTCGCCCCCCATTTTTTGTCCTTGTTTTAATGAATGTAAGTCCCTATCTGGCTATCGGTGGCCCTTCTCGTCACAAGCCTTTCTGAAGGGGGCCGTGCATTGACGAGGCCGACCCGCGGGAGAGAAAAAGGCACACTGCCATGGCATGAGTGTCAGCCATTAAATATGATTTCATTCTGAATAGCACCAAAGCACATTCACCCCCTGAAGCTCATTAAGCTGGTATAATCTCCCTTTTCTTAACCATAACAATGATTTTTCGACTCAAAATGCAGTGGTGCGGGGGGACTAAGCGATTAATTCAACTTGCATTCAGAGTAATAAATCAAATCCAACTTATTATCCTGTGCCTGCTTTCCTAATTCAGGAATGCTCACAATACTTGTCAGTCAGTTTACAGACAACACATTCAATATAGGGACTACTTCACATGTTAATATTAACCATTGCCTAGTTCTAAACCGCAACCGAAGCGAGGAAGATATGACAATTATCCGTGTGTGTAGATTAAACTAATATCCTTAATACCGAACCAAATAAAAACAAAGGAAAAAATTACAAAGGTGAGCAAATGTGCCAGAAAAACAGTCTGAGGATGTACTTAAGTCAAGTCAAAGTGGAACATTATTATATCACAGAGCTGCCTCTGTCATATTTCTTGGTTTGAAGCTGCTCACAAACTTTGCTGATCGTTTCTCTCTCAAGCACAATTCAGTTTATTTTTTTTTTAATAAAATGAGTCTAACTACTTTGCTGAAGGGAACAATGGTGTAAGTCCTGCTGTGAATCAAACAGGCACCCCATCGGGTCCTGGGCACGCTGACACTGTGCCACCTCTATGAGCGCGTTGGAAGGACCGAAGCTGTGGTTTATTCTTCTGATTTAACCAGTTTTAAAAGTCAAATTGAAGTATATTGGTTGAATTGTGATCTGCAGTTTCTGGTAGAGGCAGCTTTTTCCTGCGCCGGGTTGAGTGCAGCAGGACGGCCATGAGCAGCTGCGTTGGACCTCTCCGTCGGTGCCGCTATTGTAATGCGCGTTAACCGCATCGCAGGGAGTGCAAAGGGTCAAAGTCTTTAAATGCCTGTTGGGATCTGGGCCCATGCATCGCATGCTACGGCGGCACAGCCTCCAGGGATCCGGGCCCATGCATCGCATGCTATGGCGGCACAGCCTCCAGGGACTCGGTCCCATGCATCGCATGCTACGGCAGCACAGCCTCCGGGGATCCGGGCCCGTGCATCGCATGCTACGGTGGCACAGCCTCCGGGGATCCGGGGCCGTGCATCGCATGCTATGGTGGCACAGCCTCCGGGGACTCAGTCCCATGCATCGCATGCTACGGCAGCACAGCCTCCGGGGATCCGGGCCCGTGCATCGCATGCTATGGCGGCACAGCCTCCGGGGACTCGGTCCCCTGCATCGCATGCTACGGCAGCACAGCCTCCAGGGATCCGGGCCCATGCATCGCATGCTACGGCAGCACAGCCTCCGGGGATCCGGGCCCATGCATCGCATGCTATGGCGGCACAGCCTCCGGGTAATTGTCCGCGCAGCCCATTGTTGATGTAAAACGATACGGTTATGACGCATTGAGCCTGTCGGCGTGGGGCAAATCCCCACATATGTGCTTACGTGGCGGGACACACAGCAGGTCACAGAGACCCCCCCCCCCCCACAGTCTGTGAAGTGTCTGGTAAAAGAGGTTAGGCCATCCCAAGAGGAAGAGCCCCTCTGGAGACAAGGGCTATACACACATACCCTGGGTTTGGAGCAAGGGCGACCTTGCCTGACCTTTGTGTTAGCTGTGTGCCAAAAACAGGTGTGGCATGAAACCTGAAACCTACGAGAACGAGGAGAGCCCAGACCATTCACATCACAAAGACACGCAGCAAAATGAAACGAAATGAAATACTCCTGATATACATAGCATTATGTCTCTAATTTATTGTGCCCAGGTATATTTTGACAGTTTGTTAGAACAAATTCTATGAAGGATAAATTACTTTTATGCTTACTTTATAATTATAATTATATTTAAAGTTTATATATATATAAATATATATAAACTTTCTCTAAAACAAAAAAAATATGTATTGAATAATGACTAAATAAACATCTTTGTTGGAATATTGTAATACGGATTAGCAATTATTAATTTAATGAAAATAAGTCAACTGGAAATCCTCACAGAGTGTGTGTTTGAAATACAGGATATAGATAAAGAAGAGTATGAAAATAATTATTTTGTATTACAAACAATACCCATCCATCTATCCATCCATCCATCCATCCATCATCTGCCACTTATCCGGGGTCGGGTCGCAGGGGAAGCGGTCTAAGCAGGGATGCCCAGACCTCTCTCTCACCAGCCACCTCCTCCAGCTCCACCGGGGGAATACCAAGGTGTTCCCTGGGCAGCAGGGAGATATAATCTCTCCAGCGAGTCCTCGGTCTGCCCCGAGGCCTCCTCCCGGTTGGACATGCCCAAAACACCTCCCCAGGGAGCCATCCAGGAGGCATCCTGGATAGATGGCCAAAGCACATCAACTGGCTCCTTTCGATATGGAGGAGCAGCGGCTCTACTTTGAGCCCGTCCCGGATGTCTGAGCTCCTCACCCTCTCTCTAAGGCCCAGCCAACCTGAGGAGGAAACTCATTTCTGCCACTTGAATCTGCGATCTCATTCTTTCAGTCACTACCCAAAGGCCATGACCACAGGTGAGGGTAGGAACGTAGATCGACCGGTAACTCCAAAGCTTTGCCTTCCAGTTCAGCTCCCTCTTTATCACAAATAGATGAGTACAGCATCTGCATTAATCCGTCTGTTGATCTCCAGCTCCCTTCTTCCCTCACTCATGAACAAACACCAGCTGGGCATTACCCAAAGGAGTAACATGGATCCACCCTCCTGTAGGGGGAGCGGGGGCGTCGGGTGCACTGTGGATCGGGTGGTAGTCGAAGGCAGGGGCCTTGACAGACTGATCGTCAGCTACCAAAACTGGCTCTTGGCACATGGAATGTAACTAACAATGCCACTTTTGATTATTAACGGGACTGCCCTCACACTTAACGAGTCTGGATGAGAAGAACCCAAATCAGCACTTGGAAGCATCAAGTTGTGGGACTTTACAGGCCAACCACCACACGACCAAGAGCTCAGGACAGCTGCAGAACTGAGGCGTGACAACCCACTCCTCCAAATCTCACCAGCGGACAGAAGACGGATGCACGCAAGCCACCCTCTCAAACACCAGCTGACATTATTAATACAGTATAAAATGTGATAAAGCGCCCTTCTCACTCTCGGGGCTAATATCGTGTGATTTATTTGTGTGCTCATGAAAAAGTAAGGGCGTTGTTAAAAGCACAGGTGTTGGAAGCCTCTCCCATCCCTGGAGCAGGATCGATAAAGGCGCTTTTACGCAATTCAGCTGGAACCAGCCCTGCTTTCATGTTCCAATAAAACCCCAATTTGGTGAGTCACAGAGTAAAGGGTTAGTTGTTGACATTAAATGCACAATCACACACTATTTACAATGCAGTTACACACTTTGGCACATAAATCAAAAGCACTAATATGGGACATTATGTGTCTGTCCCGGACTGTCCGCGATTGATTTGGCATCACAGAATGGGCTACTTTTTTTCCTGATGGCTTGAATGTGCCACAAGTCTGAAAGCTGTGCATTGACAAGCTGTCAGATTGTGTGGCAGAACCCTAACAAAAGCTTTAAAAAAAATCCTTTAAGGTGCACATTTTTGCCAAATATATAGCAGTCACCCATACCTCGTCACCGAGAACTTGATCAGGGTCTGGATCTTAAAGGATCTTGCTTCAGCCACGTCAATGAAACAGAAATCACGAGCAAATTATCAGTTGAACATGAAGGGGTAGGTCTGATATGATTAGTGGGATTCCATTCTGCGGATTGAAGAAAATTCCTAAGTTACCATATAGCAGGCACGGACGAAAGGGCCGAAATATGTACAGACAATGGAGAACGCTAAAAATGCTCTTTCCTCAATCGTCTGCACAATGGCAACATAATCTAAGAAGAGGTGTATTTTTACAGAGCTGTTCTCCTCCTTCTTCTCTTTTGCACTGTGTGACTGCCATGAAAATGAACTATTAATCTGCTTCCCAAAGGAATTCCTCCTGCCGGAGCCAGGGTTGACAGCAGCCATACAATGATTGTTGTGTGGTCAACAAACAATTCTCCTGAGCCTCAGTGCCTTTCAAAAGGGTTGTTCCTTTCACCCCCGATGATGTGAAAAATGTAGCTGTCAAAGGTTCCTTTTCTTTATGCCTGCACAAAGATGTCAGACGGCGAGAGTTAGAATTTCTAAATGTGTTAATCTGGGCACAGTGAAGGACTGGGGAATTATATGCGCTACCGACTACCGGCTGATTTACCCACAAACAGACTGTTTCCTCTCTCCTGCTTTATCTCACAAACCTGGTTCCTATCCAGTCTCCTCTTACACCCCAGAGGTACCATCCCAACTCACCTTCACACACCCATAGATAGCAACATCATTAACGAAATAGTTGGAAACAATTAGATCACACATATAATATCTCATGTCCATTCTGAGAAATATGACCAGTATAGTTTATTATCTAAATATAGCAGGTATTAGCACATCTAAACAACCATGAGTGATACACAGATTAATTATTAAGAATATATAAACCATTAAAAACTTGATATCTGATACTGCTGAATACGGGATGAAATAAATACTTTGTTCTATAAATGGTAGAACTATTTAAATAATTAAACTTAATGTCAGCCATAGTATTAACATGAATGATAGCATTTTTAAATGATATGCTACGTGATACAGATGAATTTATGTGTGGTACAGCATCAGACTCAGGCAAGGACCCCAGAAATGGGACACATCCAGGTCCTGGCAGGCTGTACCCCAACAACCCTCAGACTGCTCCCCTCACCAGCCTCGACCAATCACTGCCCTGCTCACATCCCGCCCATGGACCCCCATCCCCCAATGCCCTATCACTGCTCTGGTTCCATATGCAGCCTGTGGCACCGATTCCTCAATCCGTTGCCTTCTTAGTAATGGACCCATGACCTGGATTATTACAGAGGGACACGGTCTGTTTCAGGGTAATGTGAGAAAGCTATTGACCTCAGCGCAGGGTGAAGGCCCCACACAGGTACCTATTTCTCAGCCCGAGCAGTAAGTCCACATCCCAGCATTCAATATGTAAATTCCCCAGAATATAGGCATGTGTTTTACAGGGCTCCAAACTCTTGCTGATGGCTACTTGGGAAAAATGGTCACCTCATCTTTATTAAGACACATAAGCCAGTAGCTTATGGGTAAGCCTGTACGCCAGTAGTTGCTTAGATACAAGAAGTATTATTGAAACAGAAATTCACAGGGTATTGGGTAGCTCAGGGGATTAAGGCTCAGAGTCTATGCCCAGAAGCTTGTGGGTTCAAATCCCGTGGATGGCAGAGTAATTATACCACTGTGGGTGGTATAGAGCTTTGCACTCACCTGTGTGTGTTTTTGGCTCTCACAGCATGTAAGACTGAGTATATGGAAACTACAGGGATTAATAAAGAACCACTTTTGTAAAACTGACATCTCAATCAAAATGACAAGGCCAATAAGAGTAAAGGGAGGCTTGGGCAAATGTCCTGACTTTAACTTTATGTCGGGTGCAGAATAAGGTCAGTGCGAGTACCAGCCAGGCTTTGCTGTACATTGGCTCAGTGACCCCGAGGTCCATGTGGGTCTCTGAACGGGGCTGGGCATCCCATTTTGGGATCTACAAAACCCAGATGACCATGAGCATCTCTGTCCCTGGTGTCCTCTCATCTGCAATCCAGGCACAGACTGGCCTCTAGTCTGCAGAGGACCGCAGGGGCGGCTTTTCACAAGCCCTAAATGTGCACAAACTCCACTTCACACTCCAGCATGGGGTGTAAACTGAACCCCCCACCCCCGTGCCGGCCCAGACCCCAGTGGATACGCGCACGGCTGCTTCGTCGGAAGCCAGTGTTGGTGCCAATCACACGGCTCATTAAAACCCAGAGCCCCCCGAGGAACAATTTCAGAATGTTCCGGAGCAAGAGGTGAAGCCGTGAATCACACAGGTTTAAAAAACAAAATAAAACGACCCTGGTCCTTAAACGGCACCGCTGCCTCTGCTTTCCTCAGTGAGCCGGTCTATTTACCTGCGGAACACGAGTGTATACACTTCAAAAACAAAAGACTTCTAGGGCTTTTTCCGCCCCTCCAATGAGTCCCAAAGTTATCCTTCTTATGCTCCAGTTTCCTGCAGGATTCGGGATTTGAATCGCTGGTCTCACAGAGAGGGGGAGAAGGAGGGATGAACCCCTCCACTCTGCCAGGCCGGCTATGAAATATGGATTATGTACAATGGCATGGTATTTCCATGTGACAATATCACTGCCGCAAATAAAAGATACTTTTGAATAGTAACTCTTAGCCACAGATGGCTACTCACAGTACAATCTCAGGCCGGCGTAATTGTATCACTAATAAGCAGCGAGGCAATTAAGCGTATAAGTGGTGCCACAATCAGAGGAACGCGGAAGACGGCCAATGGAAGGGGAAGATGGGAAGAGGTCAGGACAATGGGGGAGAGGTGGCCCACTAGCTGTGCCCCGCCGCAGCGTCCCGGCCTGCTTACAGCTTATTGTCGCTTCTCCCTCCTGACTCAGCCTGACTCTGCCAAGAGTTAAAAAAAAAAACACATTACGATGAAGCCAGGAGGGAAGTGCTGATCTAATGGTCACTTGGGCAGTGCTGCTTATGTGTTGAGTTTTAGTATAACAAGAAAAAGCAAACAGCAAACACACTTGGTCACACCTGTTGAATCTTAAAAAAATCTTAAATCATGTCTCTTAGATCTTCTTGGCTGAGGCGAACACTACAGATCTGACATTTTAAATGGAGAATATAGGCTCTCTGAGGAGTTCCGTGGAGCCTGCTTAATGTCACGCTTTGACGCTACAGTTTTACTGTTAAAGATACTAATGAAAAGATCCGAAATTCTGCACAAAAAAATTACTATAACTATTATAGCATCATTATGACCATTTAAGTTTCCCTTTTGGACCTTATCTAGTTGTATTTGACGTAAAACACAAAAAGAGCAGCAGGATAATAAAGAAATGTTAGCAGACATTTTTTTAACAAAAAAAAAAAAGCAGCACGTTTAGGAAAACTAGGCACATTTCTCATAAAATGGACTCAAAAACAGCAGCGGCATACAAATGGGTAAGCCTGATCAACCCATAAAAAGGGACTTTGGTTATGAAGGGGAGGGAGGGGAAAAAAAAACGAAAGAATGAAAGACGAGAGCGAAAAGAATGAGAGAAAGAACTTTTGAAGGGGCAAGGTCATGACTGGCAGCTGATTTGAAGAATTTCCACAAGCCCACAATAGGACATGACATCATCAGGTATTGAAGTGGGAGACGAGGAGAGGAGATTCTTTAAAGGCCCGGCCGCTCTCTAAGACCCGTAATTAAATTTGTGCGAAACATGCCCAAGTGCCTGTGCGTCCACCGAATCAGAGCACGGAATAATGTCCCGGCCGAAATTAATCAGCTCTGGGGACGGCTTTATTATGGCAATTTCTTATTTCCAAAAACAGCTTGTGACCTGCTGCTGAGTTTCGTACATCGTTCTTTTCCCCGGGACTTCATTTATTATTATTTTTTTCCGTACTTGCTGTTCTAGTCTGTTTTGGCTGCAGGACCTAGAAAATGCACACATTGTATAAATGCCTGAAAAATGTTTTTTCTACCCCCCCCCCC
>JAODKM010000008.1:12112322-12127157 GCA_026780845.1 Petrocephalus sullivani | reverse complement strand
AAAAATGCCCCCATTGTATAAGTGCCCGAAAACTGTTTTTTCTCCCTCCCAGCCCCCCCATATACCCCCCCCCCCCGCCCCCACCCTGGTACCGGCAGTATATAAAAGAACAGCAACTCATGGTGGGAACAGAGAGGGAGAGAGAGGAGGATGCGAGGAAGGCATGCAATTAAGTACATTACCGGCAAAATGAATCCAAGAAATGCCTGGGAAAAACAGGGGGGCATTATGATTGTTTTATTTTTCTGTTTGGCCTCTTTATCGCAGGAAAGAACAAGCTGACTTAGTCTGCCCAAAGCTAACCTTTTAGCGTTTAAGATACAGCTTTTAATTTCCCCAAATTCACAGCCACTTTAATAAATAACAGAGCCATGCATGGTCATACTTACCATTTACAATTTTATTATTTGTTATACTTATCAAAACGATTACTTATCGTAGCTGTGCCAGTAGTGGTGGCTCCCAAGACCAGGGCATGCCATGGTAAGTAGTCTGACCAGAACGTCATCAAACACGTCAAACGTACGAAATTCTCATTTATTTTTTTGCTGAATAAAAAAAGGGAACTTTCTACTACGTCAGCTCACAGCTGCTGAGAAGCATTTGATTTTTCAGGATTAATAAATAAAAATCAGCAAGGTGCTGTGAAAGTGAACGACTCTCCATTCCTAGATATCGCTGAACGTGACATTTGACCATAACCCCCACAGCCTAACAGATTGCTCTCTGTGGTTGGAGACAGACAGTAGACTAAACGTCTCACGGCATAAACACACAAACAGGCCTCATTAAAGCATACAGAGGTATTAGCACCAAATGGACCAGAGGAATATCCAGCCAAGGAATGGCTTTGCCTGTATTCCTCTGCTTTCCACGGACACGGGGTACTGATGTTAAGGTCCAGTCGTGGTTCTTTCATCACTGCTTGGGACCCGCAACAGCTGTTTATCTAAATTTCCAAGTGGCTGGTGGAAGTAGATTCCAGGCCTCCACCAGTGTCACTGATGAGCAGTACTAACACCTAGCTGAAGACATACAGATATTTCAGAAGGTTTCAGCGTAAAATGACAGATATATTTCTGTTACGGACAGTCCACCTTGGTTTACTGTATTAGTATCTACTGTATAACAAATCAGTCCGTGTATGTGCCAGATGTATACACACGAATATATTTAATCTGTGTACGTGCAACAAACGCAGATACACGTAGACATTTCATCAGTGTCTGTATATACCGCATATATACATCATTTCTTTGTATATAGTACAGATATTTGATCTATCTGTGTACGCGCTACATGACCACATATTAAATGCAGAAATATTTCCTCATATTAAATATGACGCATACAACGCAAAACCTAAAGTTATATTAATGAGAATAGGGGTTTTCATCCTTTCCCAAGCCTGGGACCCCCAAATAAAAGTTGACTTGAGTTAGGGATTACCACTAATGCGTCATCAAATAAGTAACTATGAAGTAACGCAGTAACGTCACTAGCTCCTTCTTCCCTCTTGAACATTTTTCGATTTTGTTATCACCACCCTTAAACTGACAGTACTGGCATTACTTTTTATTTATTTTTTAATTTACAAAACACTTCAGCGGCCCGCTGCATCCCGTGTGGGACCCTCCGCTACACAACCCAACTGGATACGAATCATACCTTCACAAGATCGCATTACCTTAATCATGAAACCAGAGCCATCGCTCAGCACAAGTCACTCTATTTCCTGAAACTTGGAGGAAACCCGTCATCTACAAATGATTAACTTTACAAACAATATTATGCACAGAATTGTCCGTGAGTCCAGATGAATATTCCCAGATAAACGAGTCTTATCGGCACAATGGCAGTTGTTTTCCTTGAACTCTGTCTGGCATCTCACTACCAGTCAGCAATGATGTCATACAGCTGGTGACCACGAATATTCTGGGAATTGTCCCCTGGCGAGTTTGGGACCTCCCCCCCCCGCCGCTAGAGAGGGGCCATTCTCCTGTGTGACTCTGCACCCCACAAAATTTTCAAAGGAACCTTGCTAATCCACCCAGCAGTTTTCAGTCTCAAATGGGACGCAAGAGTGTATCCTTCACAGTGTTAGATAGCGGGAGTCACAGTGTATCCTGATGAGAAGTATTAGCCAGACAGTATTTCACACCCCTCCCCCCACGGGCCTCGGCCCCGGCTTTGTCAAGGGTGCCCAAAAATGGAATTTTTGAAAAATACAAACAATGACTCAAGTTTACATAGTAAAGAGCAGGCTTTTTTTTCAGTATTTCATGGAAAATAACGTGGCCTTGGGTGCTGAATGTTTGAACCTGGTTTATGAAAGGCTTCATTTAAGCAAACATACCGGGGGGGCGGGGGGGGGCACCAATATGTGACTGTTTAAAATAAAACGTGATAAAGAATGACGATGACTACAGCCACCAGCCCCAATCACACAACAAACGACGAAGGACAGGGGAGAATAAACCAAATAAAGTAAACCCTTTTTAAATTATACATTTTAAATATCTGCCCATGTGAACTTCCTGTGATATTTTATGGAATGTTTCACTTACAGCGCACATATATATATACAGAATATATGTATAATATATGTATTCTGCATCATAGCAGGCCAGAAGTCGCATGGACACGAGTTAAGAATTTTGGCAAGTGCAAGTTCCAGAAGAATTCTGCTGTTGAATCCTGGAAAAGGCAATACCACATGACCCCGATGTGCGCTATAACTACTACTAATGTAAAATGCCCATATCTATTTAAATATCTTCAATAAACATATCCAGAATAGTGCACTGTACAAATGGGCTTTATTATTTGATATAGACTGTTGGCATATATATATATATATATATATATATATAAAAATGTGTTTGATGTACAGTAGGAGTGAAGTGACCACATGCCTTAAGTGTCATTTGGGACATGCACCAGTGCCTGTCCGTGTCGGGGGGGCAGTGTGTCTCTCTGTACAGCCCACAGTCTTCCATGTGCTTCTCTGCTGGAGAGCTTTCTCACAGGGTTAACACGTCAGTGTTTACCCCACCCCCCCACCACCACCACCCCCCCATCACCACCACCACCACCACACACAGTCACAGACAGATGTAGAGAAACTCGCCACCCTAACTGCTATAAAAGGTGGGATTATCACAAGACTTGTAAAGCCCAGCATGCTTCTGGGTGTAAAGAGTGACAGGCCTCTGACTCCTCTCATCCCACGCCAGGACTGAGGCAGGTGTCTGGGCTCCTTTGGACTTTGCAAAGAGACGGACGCTGCTGGTGAAACGGGCCAGCGACTAGTGATTAAGGAGCTGGACTCATAATTGAAAAGCCGATGTAACAAAAAATAATATATATTTAGAAATATTTCACAATGACCCTTGCAAATTCTGTAAGTAATCATAATGAAAAAAGTATCTAAAAAAGTATGTAGTATCTATTCTAAAATATGCTACCGATTAGACGTTAAGCAAGTGGCAGATTTGGGGAGGAGAGGAATCAGCCCGGCAGCTGAGGAGAAACCGCGAGACCGTTTCTGGAGAAAGGCCGTGATTTGCACGGTGACAGGTCCATTGCCGTGATACAGGGGGGGGGGGGGGGGGGCGGGGCTGGCTGTCGTAGGGTTCAAAGATGACAACTTTCCCACAGGCATGAAGAAAACCCGCCCGATGTGGCCTAGTCCCTGCTCCTTCAAAGTTAAATTCCATTTGTTGGGGGAAAAAAAAGATTGTATTTCATTAAGGTTTCCAGCAGATTTGCATATTTTACAGTGCCTCTGTTTGTCGTGGGGAGGATATTAAGAGGGGAAGCGCCGGATTGTTGCCCAGCTGCGATGCCTCTGTGACTCACTTTGTTTGTCCTGCAAACAGGCCCAAGCATAACGGCCCCACCGGTCATTCTCGCCTGGAAATCTGCTTATAGATTTTCCTTTTGCTGCGTGGCCTGAGATGGGTCAAGAGGTCAGGCCGGTGCATGGCATTAGGGGGGCGATTGTCCTCAGAGGGCCTCAGCACAGAATCCATCATAATTAACGCTCCGGTCTGTTTCTGTTAGCGAGCCGCACAAACGGGATGGACCGCGGAGAGGGGCCTTTTACAGAGCGGCTGCTGGGAGATCAGATTTGTCATTTTGGCTAATAATTGGGTGGAATAGACCAAAGGCAAATGGGGTCAAAGGTCATGAGATACCACAAAAAATCCAATAATTAATATTTGAGGGGGTTATTTTGTTAAGACTCGCTGAGGCACAAACATTTTAGACTATATGGAAACCCAGTTAGCGACAATAAATGCATAAAAAAACATTTTTAAATATGCCCTATGTTGGACTGGCATTACTTTCAGGGTGCTCCCTGCCTTATACCATATGCTGCCAGAGATGGGCACATCCTCTGGGATCCTATACTAGATAAGGTTTTTGAAGACAGATTGATAAAAAAATATATATATACAAATTGATGAACACATTCATAATGCATAATATTGCACTCATAAAGCATTATAAACACAGCCATAAATATTTATAAAAGGCATGACAGTCATATTTATTACTCATTAACGATTATGAGTGTTTTATAAATCTCTCATCTATAACTAGTCTTGGGGTCAGTACCCAAAGAATTACACATCACCCATTGATTTTTTAAAAAGTAATGCATTACTTAATTACTCCCTGTGGAAAGTAATTAGTTACACTACTTGTTACATTACTTTTGCATTACTTTGAAATTGTGCATTGTTTTAGTTAATTGCAAGTTACTAATAGCCTATATCATTAAACCTTATACATAGCATACCAATTTTAATAAGGATGGCATTTAGAAACTAATTATTTTATGGTCTTTAATAAAGTAAAGAAAGGCAACAGAATGGTTGCATAGCGGGTGAAAAGCAGCCAAAAGGGCCCTTCACAGAACAAGACTCAGTGGCATGTTTCAGGCCTTTCAAACAGACCAGTCAAGGCAGCACTGACAATTAACACTAAGTTGTGTTACAAAGCCCAACTTCTTTTATTTTATATATTGATATAGATTTATTTTGAGGCTTATAGAATGCTGTCAGTGCTATAAGCCTCAAAATAAAACTATATCAATATATAGAACAATAAAAGAAGTTGGGCTTTGTAACACAACTGAGTGTAAATATAAATTACCGTAAAAATAAAACACACAAATAAAATAATAGGCTGGCCTTTTTCTAATACTACAAGATCAAGACAAACTTAAATGAGGAAAGACATGTCTAAACGGTAGGAGGGCTGCATTTAGCATGCCACAATGAATAAACTCAGCAATGCTGCTTACAGAGCGGAAAGTGACCTTGTGGTTAGGAGCAGGGCGCCTCTTCGGTCGGTAACGGCCGGAACGCGTCACACCTTCGTCCCCTTTCGGCAGTTTCCGTCAGTCATGGCGAAACTTGCTCAGGCTGATCCGAAGGGCCGTCATCCCCGGCTCGCTTTTATTGTGACTATACCATATGTCAGCAGTAGTGGACACATACTCTAACCTTTCAAATGCTCTCTTTAGCTCAGTTTCCATCCTTGCACAACATTCGTCGGGGTAGTCTGCGAAAGTTTTTTTGACTAAAAAAAGGCGGCCGTATATCTCCCGTTAGGCGTATTTTGCTGAGTATGTTTCTGAAAGTGGAGAGGGTAATTATACTGTAGAAATGGGCAACATTTCCTCTACTGTGTACGATCTTACAAGCGGTATCATCGCTGCTTTTGTCACCCGGAAGCCAAGCTTTTGCTGCTTGCCTGGGGTCGGCATACCCTCAGTAAAATCCTCCCTTCCTGGGTCTTTCGACCGGATTGCTACTAGTATTAGCAGGAATGATTTGATGTTGCATCCGCGGCAGTGGATATTTCTTTCAGAGTTTGCACTTTACGGTCACATCCCGTTCCGCAACTCAAAGTAATGCGCATATCGCGTCGACGTCAAGCGATTTTAACGCGAGCGCACATAGCAACTGTAACGCGTTACAGACAAATGTAATGTGATTGGAGTAACGCGTTACACGGTCTATAATGCACTACAGATAAAAAAGCATCCTTAATTTTTATGCTGCCTATTATAAGGGGTCTATAGTGCATTATAGATGAGAACGTCATTGGAGCTTATGAAGTATTATAATCAACACTAAAATGTCGTTTGATTGTCAGTAGAAGATGCTGTAATGCTTCATCAATTCTTAAACTTACCGTTATAATGCATTATCAATGTATTTATAACAAATGTGAAGGTATATATAATAACTTATAGGTGAGATGTGTGTGTGTGTATATATACACATGTATATTGCCAACTGTGGTAAGAGCAGGCTGGCGGGCAGTTTTAACAACACTGAAGGACAGATTTCCGGGACATTGCGCATCATTTGCGGGTGTCCGGGAGCTGCTGTCAATTCGCGGCAGACTTCCAGAAGTTCCGGGGGAGTTGGGATGTCTGCAAAAGTGAGGAGAGTATTAGTAACATCTTCAAGTAGGGTCCTATCTGAGGGTTCCCTAGAGTTCAGCACATATGGGTCATTTGGCTGTTTTGGTTATTTAAAGATCATTTAACAGGATCTCATATTTCTCACCTGGGACTGTCATTACAAGTCCCCGTCAGGTACAGACCATGACAGACCACAAAGATGGTGAAACCACACAGCTGTTAACTAATGTGAGGTCTCTTGCCTGGGGATGGCTTCCACTTCTGCGGCCGATGCAGACGATTCCTCAAAAGTTATCATTGTCTCAGTTTAACCTCTGACCTGCTGGGATAACGGCTTTACCGAGAGACTAATTGAGGCATTTCACATTTCACACTACAGGCAGATGGGGTTAGTCACTCGGCCCCCATCAATCACATGGCCAAGAGTGGACGAGGCAGCAGAGTGACCAGCACCACTGCCAATAAGAGGGGAGGTGCCGCAGGGCTAATGACATGAGAGACCAATCAGAGCCCCTTCTTGGTACATGGGCAGGGTGCATAATGTCAGATAAAGCCATTGGAACTAACCTATGGCAATGTAGTGCCACATTCTGAGGACCTTAAAGCCTGAAGATCACTATAGTCATCTATAATGGCTCATCCTCCAGTGATTAAGGGATTTTTTCCAAAATACAGAAGCCAATGGGACCCCATGCGTTTGAAAATGCTGGGAAAAAGATCAGTTTCCGTCAGCCTCCCTGACATCAAAACCTCGCAAGACGGCACCTGGAGAGAAGCCTAAGCTGAGGGTGCACGTCCCACTCAAGCTGGGCCACCTGGGGACGGCTTTCCCAAAGTCCCTAAAATGTTTCAAGGAAACAAGGAGGCACCGGGAACCTTAGGAGCGCCCTCTCCTATGGGGTGCGGGGTGCTTAGTATGACAGCTTAGCCCTATGTGGAAAAGCAGACGGCCGGGGGGAGGGAGCCTTGCGGAACGCTGGCGGTAATCCCCCCCCCCCCCAAGACTTACCTATTTATCACAAAGGTACCGATAGGCATCTGATTTAGGGGTGAACCCTGGGGAGGGCATCACATTGTCACGCGGGGAAGGAGGGGGGGGTGGTAATGTGATCTCCCACAGAGGCCTGATAACCCGCCACTATATGGAGAAGAGCTGTCAGATAATGGAGCAAACTGTCTGAGCCGTAAAGAAGCACTGCGTGGCTGGAGAGCCACCGGCAGGATGGGATACGGCGCAGCTTGGACTGGGGGGGTGGCCAAGATGGGGGGAGAAAGGAGGAGCCGCCAAATTTGATTTATCACAGAGCCTGGCTCCCCCCACTCCCAAGGAGAGTCTTGGACAACATGCTACACCTGCTCTGTACGCTTACTTAAATGTTCCCACATCGACACTTACTTGGTTGACTAGCAGACATTTACCTGAATCAACTGCCATCATGAAGCTCAAACCCATTTCTCAAGGTGGGATGGATGGTTTGTATAAGAATTAATAAGGCATTACAGCATCTTTTATTAACAGTCATAAGGCATTACATTGTTCATTATAAAACTTTTCCAATGAAGCTCTTATCTATAACGCATTATGGATAGTTTCATAATGCATTATAAGAGTTGGTATAAGAATTAAAGATGTGTAGTACTGAATTATCAAGGCACTATAGATGAGCATTTTATAAAACATTCGCAATGCATAATACACGACTATAGTGTGTTATACCTTTTCATAAAAATTTATAGCCATACTTATTATGTTTTATGAATGCATTAGAATGTGTCATGAATGTGTTCATAGATTCTAATAGACATAGAAAGTCTTACCAGTCAGATCCATGGTCCTGCCCCCTCTAGTTGCTTGGACCTGTCTCTACAACCTGATTGGTTATCTCTCTGAACCAATCATTTTTCATTCTGCCCTCAGAACATGTTTATGTAAGTAAAACTCCCATGAGCGGCACAGAACACCTCCATAGTTAAGTTCTGCTTTAAATGGTCATATGTGCAGTGGTACAGTCCCACCTCAGATCCTCAGAAACAGACAGAACCAACTCCTATAAATGAAATAGTCTACCCTCCTCTCATGGCACTGAGCTGTTTAGCAGATATAGCTTCCACCCCACCCCCTTTAGGCATTAGATACTTTAACATCTTATTTTTAAGTTGTATCAGACCCAGTAGTTGTCATGAATATAGTGTTTAACCACAGATAATATGTACAGTGGCTGTTGGGGGAATAAAGAATACATAAAAACTAATAATATGGATATTTTAAACAACTAAGTTTCTTTCAAAATGTAATTATACATATTCAATTAAACTCATTTATTTGCTTGTACTATATTCATATAATGTAATATAATCTACAGAGTAGAAAGACATTCATTACTTTGCAACCAGCTAAACAGGAAGTCAGGGGCTGGTGAGTCCAGACAGGAGACACTTCCCATGAGTCACTGCTGACACACACCCATGTGATGTCAGTGGGGGGCTTTCACCGTGTGCGTCACGCATGAAACAGCTTCCCGGCAAATTGCTAACCCGTATCCAACACCACATTCTGAAAATATTCCCAAATATATATTAATAATATATATTATAATATAATAATTATATATTATAATATATTTAAAAATATATAAAAATATATGTATTGTATCTGAGGAGAACAGATGAACAGAGGGGGTGTAATGCGGTACAGATCAATGGGGGGGTGGGACCTTGGTTAACATTGTAAAGGTTGGCCTGCTCTGTTTACAAACTCACACCCCCTGGGCGGAGCGGATGGCCTACCCCACTCATGCTGCCTTAGAGCTCTGTCACTTTAAGGCGTCCCTGCCCGGCCCTGTTCACTCTTAGCACTCGGGCTGTATTTATAAAACTTGAAAACAAAAACAAAGATTTGTAAGCCCCAGCACCCCCCCACCCCCCCACCATCCAGATTTCGGTTCCCACGTGAGGCAAATTTTTTAGGTGATGCAGAGAATCCAATTATCTTCCCCCTCTCTGATGTGGTCATTCTTACCTCTCCTCCGGCTCCATGACCAGCCCGGCTCAAGTTATTAATCTTTGCGGAGAAAAGGATTTTCCTTTTTTAAAAAAAAAAAAATTCCTTCCTTGCCCCCTGTACCTCCCTCCTCTTCCCTTCTTTTCTTCTCCTTCGCTCACTGGTGTCTGCAGCTGTATTTTTAATCAAGGGAGCAATCCATAGAAAAATGGGCATTTCTTTCAGGCAAACACTTCCCTGCCCCTCCTGTCCATGCTCATGGATCACTGGCTAGCTTAGAAACACAGACCACACAAAGGCTGCAGCTGACATGTGCGGCTTAATGGTAATAATGCCCATTTATAAGCCCAATCAATCACATTTAGTGGACATCTCCATTTTTTTTGTCCGTGAAAAGGTATAAATAATAATAATAATAAAAAGAGGGGAGATGCCGCTTTTAAAAAAAAATTACCTCGGTAAATATTTTAACTGCTTATTATAATTTGGAGCGGCCAACAAAGGGTACATCTGTGCTTCTCTAGCAAGGCTGAAAGACAGACCCAGATGGTCGGTAGAACCCGATGCTGAAAAGTGGCTTGGCCTGCAAAACGAAGCATGCAGGGCGTCTTCTGGATTTTTTTTTTTAATTCCTCGATTCTGCAAATTGGTTTGGAGTCAGTGAGCCTGGGTTCTTTGCTTGGACCAGTCTAACTGTAGACAGAAATCTCTAGACATCCCATAAAACAGGCAATGAATACCTCAGATTGTTTATCTTCGGGAGGGCCAAATATTTTAATGTCTCTTTACCCGTTCCTTTTATGAGGTTCCAGCACTACCAGTACAATTTGCAGACACTCAGTACTGTGGGAGGAACTATGCATTACTCTTTGCATGCATTTCCCGTATCATTCTAAGTTTTTTTTTTTTTTCCATCTAGTTTCATGTAGTTACCCGCCTAGTGTTCAGTATGACTTTTTTAAACCACTTAATCACTTCTAAAAAAAATTAAAAGCAGCCACAAAAAACATTTATCTATTTACAGCTCTGGAAACTATCTCCTGAAAATTCCTCTCTTCCTCCGTCTCTCGGAGCAGCGTACGTAATTTTAACAATTGAGTGTAAAGAATATTCACCAGATGATATTGAGCATTTTTACAGCTTTTATCCCTCGCTGATACTGTGTGCTCTTTTATCTGCTCAGGTTTTTATTGGCCACAGAGACCCTGGGAACGTCACTCGGATGGGAAAAAGACAAGCACCGAGATTTTTATTTTGAAGTGGGCAAACAGACAAGCGGGCTGTTTTTTTTTACATTGGCTATTATGTCATATTCACTGCAAAATCATCACATTCAAAGAGAATTATAACTTTACATGAGGGTGGGTTACATGACTGACTGCTCATTTTAACTTAGAACTTAGAACTTAGTTATGGGTAAGTTTGCACTGTGCAGCGCTTACAATGCCTCTATAATTTCGAGTTACTAAAATGGGTTATAATTCCTATTGATTTCCACACACCAACTAAATAACAACAGAGCAACCACACCTGAGGTAGTGTGTGTGGGTTTGCATAGATCACATTTGAGGACCAAAATATCCTCAAAGTGTGGGAAAACCTGAAATTTCCCTACTTTTTGGGACATCTTTTCAGGTCCCCATTTGGATAACCTCAATTTTATACAAATCTGTGAATGCAATCAATAAACTAAAAATGCTGCTAAACTTTGTGCTTGAATTAAAGTTTATAAAGCTACAGGATCAGTTGGGGAAAGTTTACAGATGACAATGGGAAAAGAATCCATCCTACATCCTGCCCAAATCTCTCCTCCTCACTTCAGAGACTGGTGCTTTGCATCACATTGCGTTACACATTGAATACACCCATATTCTCGGTGTCGCTCCATAGTAGCGAGTCATAGCCTTTCCCTCAAGCGCACCTCTGACTAATGGTCTGGCAGGGTAATACTTCTGGAATGCACCACAGCCGTGGGGTGATGTGAAAACAACATTTAGGTAAATCACTGCAGATTTTGCCAGTTGCTTAATTTTGGAAAGTCCAGCATATTACTGTGATTTAATATTTGATTAATACAGTACATTTTAACTTTATATCCACTGACTGTTCTTAAAATCAGTCTCACAAAGCACCATTCAAGTAGGAAGCAGGAAAAAAAATAAATGGAAATTGAGAAATGTCAGAAATCGCTTTGTATTAAAACTGGATTTACAATGTAAAATAAAAACGAGATCCAGCATGGCCCAATAATTTACATGCACACTGTTCTGTTCTGAGGGCTGCTGTGTGCTTTTTTGTTAATGGTAGTCAGAAACTTCACAGTCCGCCCACAGATTGTGATTGGGCAGTCATTTGTTGCCCCGCCCCTTCATGACGACTGCCTCAACCAATCAGACCTGCACTAATTTTAGGTATATCCCTGGAACGCAACATTCAGACATGAAGTACGGCTTAGTCTCATAAATTTGGGGTGTGGAGGTCAGGTGAAGAGAGAAAAATTTTCAAAGACAAGTTTAAAGCGCCAGCCATGAATTCCCGCTTTTCGTGTGCAGATTCTTTATGTGACACTTGGCAGGCTCAAAAACTTCTTTCCAAAAGCTGTTCCCTAAAAGGCTCTTGGGTTCAAGTCCGTCTTCCTGTTGCTAGACATTTGACTTGGATTGTTATAGTGGATAGAAAGCTCTATAAACGGACATGAGTGGAAAACTGTGGGCTGCTTTGTTCAGGGATTGTACCCCTTACTGGGAACACTCTGATGCTAAAACATGATGCCCCGTGTGTCACAGAGTTGCATGGCTCATTCCTGTCCAGGCTCAGGGGGCGTGGCCTCTACAGGGTGTTAACATCCCCCCTGCATGAGTAGTCGGGGCTAGATTGATGGGCAAGTGGCCCATCCGTCATGGGGACTGACAGTCACCCTCATGGCAGCCAGCGTGGGGCTTGTTTGCCGGTCGGCTCTCAGGAGCGCCGCGATCAATGTGAGACAGCTGCTCTCTCCTGATAAGTGCCCCCAGCTTGCCTGGACCCCCCCCCCCCACCATCTACATGAGGATTCAGGCTGTCCAATGTCCATCATCGACGTGACGAATGAGCTACGGACACATGTAGCCCCCAACAAAGGGGCAGGAGGCAGCATGGGTGCATGCAGGGTGGCTGAAGGGTCCTGGACGGGCCCAGGAGAGGTTTTGCAGTTGGGCCTGTGCCACTGAACCCAAGTAAATTTGTCCTTAGTCGTGAAAAACTGTCTGTAGGCACTTTGATTGGTGGCAAGGCCTGACACATCTGAGAGAGACCAGCTACGGCTCGAGCCTAAATCACAAGTCGGGGAGATGACAGGAACAAACTGGGTCAATCGGCGCTTAACGGCAGGCCAGTTTATCGGCATGTGGGCAAAACATCTCACCCCTTGCAGTACTTATCACCTAAACTGTTTCAGTGTGGCCTCCCTGCTCCCCCTCTCTGTCACATTCTCACAAACGGTGGAATTAGGGAAGGAGAGTTTGCAGATGTAGAATCAGATGGATCTCTTTAAGATGCAAGCCAGTTTTCCTTCAGGTAAGAGGAAGATTGCAGAGTAATTTTCACTCAGTGTATTAAAGACTATGATCTAATAAAATGCATCTTCTACCCAGGACATCCGCATCTTTTTTTCGGATTGGACAGTTCTCCAGTAGAGAACCATTACGTTCATAAAAGTGACATTCCAAACCTGGCAGCACTCAGCTCAGGGATGTGGCTGGGGGGTGACTCTGATCCACCCAATCACTCCCATCCAAATGGGATGGGGCGGTGCCCCAGTGGCGATCTGAACCAGTGGGAGAGTCTGTGTGTGTGTATGTGAGGGGGGGGGGGGCTGGCAGGTGTACCCACCCCTTGGAACGCTTCATAGCAGCTGTGCTTAGTGTTCCCAGTTTCCATTCTAGGAGCCCCCCCCATCCACTGAATCAATATGCCCCCTCCCTGCCCTGGATCTCCACTGTGGATCTATTTGGTCTCACCCCTTTTTCCCAGAGATCCATAAGCGGTCAAGTTATTGTAGCTGCAGCTCAGTGTTAATAACATGTCATCAGAGCATATCTGAGTGCAGCGCCGTGGCTGCGTTGGTGCTAGCAGTGAGACAGGAGGATGACAGCAGAGGGGGCGTGAGCATGGGCGGCCAGCATTGACCAATGGGGAAGCAGATCCTCACACCACTGACCGACCCATGTGATCACAAAAAAACAAAGAGAGTGCAGTCTGGGACAGGTCACATGTGGCTTTGCTGATTCTAAGGTCTTGAAGCTGCTTGCTGAACCAGAAGATGCTGATGCCCTCCAGCTACGTCTAACTCGGAAGTGGAAAAAGCTGCTCTTTCCCACAGCTACTTGGAGCATGCTTCACAGTTTCAAAAAATGTTTAATAAGAGATGGACCTTCAGAAGTTCATGTCCTAAATGTACAAGTGAGTAGGTCTGCTGACGTCCACATTACTCAGGTGGCGCTCATTTTCTCAGCCAGCACGGCAATGACGTCAGTGACAGAGCGTCCTGCGTTGCTCTGACGTGCCAAGGCGGGCGTGGCGTGCTGTGCTCCCAATCCCAGACGCCTCAGGATGTGCGGGGCGTGTCGGCACTCCCAGAATGCACTGCGCTCGGTGGCAAAAAAAGAAAGAATAAAAGGGAAAAAAAGCAACAAACTTCGACAGGAGTGAAAAGTGACAAAGCTGCCGAAAAGCATTCATATGTAACCGGACGGCATCGCAACAACAATAAATTAACCTAATTTAACAGCAATGGTTACCACTTTGAAATGAAAACACAGAGCTCGTCTTTACTTGCAGGCTCCGCAAGAAAAAAAAAAGTAATGTCGAAATCTCCGTCCAGCTGAGCTTTTATTGCCCGTGAGCAAACAGTCGTCTGCAGACTGCACTTTTACACAGCTGTGTCCACCGTTCAGCCTTATAACGCTAATCTGATTAATGCATTCAACTACGACCAGGGGAGCCACGTGACGTACATAATTATAATCTGGCCGACAGCTACGTCAAATAAAAAGGCGATGTAAATCATGCTGCGAACCCCGCGTCCGTTTGAGCGGGGGAAAAAAGCATCATAAAGGACAAACAGGTCAGATCCAGTCCAGTCAGGACCCCAAAGTTTGTAACGGAAGGATCTAGGCGTGAGTGGGGAGGGGGCAAGGGGGTAGAATAAACTTCAATGCCTGCCACATAGAAACCCCTGTTCAATATTCAGCTGATTGCTAGAAGGAACCCAAACCCCCCCCCTCGTGGCCCCCCCCCCCCCCGCCGCCACCCCCCCCCGCGCTGTCCCCCCCCCCTCGCCCCCCCGACACGGAAAGCAAAGAGGAAAAACCCCCTGAAGCCCGGGGCGGGGCCCCCCCAAGGGTGGCCG
>JAODKM010000008.1:12095179-12105724 GCA_026780845.1 Petrocephalus sullivani | reverse complement strand
GCACCTGGGTCACATGGGCGGGCTCCCCCACAGAGCCCCGCCCCTGTGAGGAAGCCCGGGCCACCCCCTCAGCATTCCCCGCATACTCCTCTATCATAGTTCAGCCCATATTCCATCTTTCAGGCCTACTCGTGGTAGTTGCACACACATTTATGAAAGTATATTTTAGTAGGGCTGCAGACTTGAATCTCATGCCAAGTGTATTTGTTATTTATTTTTACAGTTTATTTATTTAGCAGTCGCTTGTATCCAAAGCAAAGTGCAACTGAGAAAGCGAGATGAGCCAGTCCCTGGAGAAACTGGGGGTTAGTGGCTCAGGGGCCCGACGGCGACGTCTGATCCAGGGGCTTGTGATCCCGGTGAGGCTAACTGGCATCTCAAGTTGCCCATAGTGTGTGACTGTGTGTGTGCCCTGCTAGGTACTGGCACTTTGTCCACATTGCCAGCCTTGTGCTCCATGCTGCCGGGCACCTGCCCCCCGCCCCCCCCACCCCCACGTCCAAAATACATAGCAGGAAGACAGATACATAGATGGACTGTTTTGCATTTGGATTCATTTCCAGCCTTCAAATAATTAAATTAATGAGTAACTGAGAAGCAAATATTCAACTAGGTGCTTCAGATCAGTTTCTTTATGATTTATAAGACAAAGTTAGGGTCATTACATGGAAACAGGTTCAAGGCTCTGAATGTCAGCACTGACATTCTCAGGTAATACCCATCTCGGAGCAGAAAAGTAAGCACCCAGCAGTGGAAGACTGCCTTGTCTGCCTTCTGCCATCTCCCTAACCTGGAGCTGGACCCTCAGTAGCAGTCAGTGTCCTTCAGCTCCACGTTCATGTACCTGGTGTGACAGAACAGAACGGCACTGCAGCCATAGGAATGTGCCCAGGGCACACAGAGGGCATGAAATGAGACAGATCTTCAGCGTTCCTGGCCTACTGACAGCTTCCTAATGGAGACCACATGCATCTGGGCAGAAGGACAAGGACAAAGGAGTGCAGTGGCTATTGCTCTAGCAGCCGGGGAGACAGAGCTCGCACTCATCACACAGGACATTACAGTGAAGCTCATCATGTGCCTTTAGCTTGATGATAGCTTCTGCATTTTGGCCTCACAGACGTTCCATGGACCCTGGTCATGCTCACCCTCACCCTGTGAAATAAATTGACATTCCATGGGTTTCCGGCTGAGAAATGACTTGAAAAATGTCACAAGGTGATTTCGAAAGACATCTTAGCTACCATAATGGAGTTTTATTAAGGTTGGTATGATAACAGTGCACAACCCGACCTAAAACTCACAGAGAAAGTGACACGGGTAATGTGGCATTTTAACAGCCTCAGACATACATATTCCGTTTGTTAGGTATTCCTTTCTGGGAGTTATGGCCCTGCTCCGTCGTAATTCCCAGAAACTAATAACCGGCTGTTTTTCCCACATGACCTCTGACCTCCAACCACTTTTCTTTCTCTTCATAATGTCACAGCCAAACAGGTTATTCAGAAGCACCAACACACACATGCCACAGTCACAACGACACATGCCCCGGTTACGCTTGACCTTTGACCTTGCCCCCCCCCGCAAAGTGCTACAACTTCCAACCTGGTGAATTCCGCAAAACCAACTTGTGAAAGATGGAAAAGCACAAAGAGGCTTCGGGACAGTCCGGGAGCCCCCCTGTTATGCTGTTATAGGCCTCATTGGTTCTATGAAGACAGGGGTTACTGACCCGAAGCGGGGGGGTGGCGGGAATCCCTCCTCAAAACGCCGATGACAAGACTACAGAAAGTCGGTCCAAGATAAAAAAAAAACAAAAAAGACATCATCCACTGAAGGACAGTGTATGGTCGGATGGGCGGCAGATGGTGTTGTGGTTAGAGATTCGGTTGCTGGGAGCGTTTTGGAGGAGGAAAAGTAAACAGTATCAGAAAAAAAGTCTCGCAATAAAAACTGATAGAAAAAACAGTGAATTATACACGTCTGTTTGGAAAACAGCACTTGCCGGTAAATAACACAACTCGCGGTGCCGGCTTTTCATAGTGGCCAAGGCCGCGTCCGATCTCCCGATCTCCCAAGGCATCGGGCGAGTATGAGGAAAACCATCCGGCAGCCTCCCAACCTCAGGTTGGGTCAAACGGCCGGTCGCTCGCAAAAAGCGAAATGAAGGGTTAAAAAAACACTTCTAGCTAAATCAGTTTTTCTCCACAAAAAAAAGTAAATTACATAAAGACGACAAGTCATTCTGCTTTGACTCAATGCGTGGATTACTACTTGATTAATCACGCTTTAATCTAAGGACAGAAATTATAGTTTCTCTGTCTGAGAGAAATAAGATTATTTGATGTGAAGCAGGCAATGATTATTTTTTTTTTCTTACCCATGAGCTATTCTTCATTGCTGTGGATCGCAACTCAATTATCTTTCTGTCAGACGATTATCCGGGGGCTTAATTTAATCTTCATTACCCTCCCCAGCCATAGTTCAATTAAACATGCTATCATAGCGTTAACACATATTTAAACCTGTTATTCCTCCAGCTCATTTTC
The DNA here is from genome assembly GCA_026780845.1 of Petrocephalus sullivani. Lineage (NCBI taxonomy): Eukaryota > Metazoa > Chordata > Actinopteri > Osteoglossiformes > Mormyridae > Petrocephalus > Petrocephalus sullivani. The sequence continues at coordinate 12,103,175 of JAODKM010000008.1, read as the reverse complement.
CACTGATAGGTACTGTGAGGATAACAGATGTCATAATTATGCAATTATTAAGCATAACTCACACTTGTCCTTGTACTGGAAACTCATGGGGAGGCCTCGGAGCACAGGAACATTAATCTAATGACAATATGCTTTAGCCGTGATCTATAATACTGCCGCAATCTGCTCCGGCTCTGCTTAATTGTGGCACAGACTTCGGCGGCGAGCCGAAGGAGGTTAATGTATTAGCAGGTCGATCAGGAGACTCCCTAGCCCTGCGTCTTTCTGGTTAAACCAGTGTCTCCCTACCCAGTCCTCGGGGAACCCCGGACAGTCCACGTATTTGCTTCCTGTATTTGGTGTTCCTGATTGGCTGGGAGCTGGGAGGGAAAAAACCTGAACTGTCCGAGGTTCCCCAAGGACGGGGTTGGGAAACACTGGGTTAAACCATCAAAGGGTTCTGGCCCACTGGCACCAAGCAGCCAATGGCAGGCAACACAGGAACTGGGCAGAGGGACCACATAGGTACCACAACAGGCCCCGTCCGGTGCCACGGTACCTGACTGGCCTCCAGAGTCTGGGGTACACGCATGGACTCAGTCCCACATACGGTGTACATTTATGTTACTACATAGCTATACAGATAGACAGCCAGGAAAAGACAGAAACAGACATGGAACCACACACACGTGCTATCAGGTTCACTGACACACAAACACTTTCACAAGAATGAGAATCCTTTTACAGTACTCGAGAGAGGCGGTCAGTGTCGGCCCAGCAGATATGTAGCTGCTGAAGTACCCTGTAACACTTTCTATGAATGCCATGTCTATAGGAACACATTCATAACACATTAAAATGCATTCATAAAGCATAATAAATATGGCATATTTCTAAAAAGGCAAAAAGTTCATCTATAATGTACTACAGATATCTTCAGAATCATAACTTCAAACGTCTTTAATTCTTATACCTACCATTATAATGCATTATGAAGGTATCAAAAGCACAATACAGATGGTCGCCGAGTTACGATGCTTCGACTTGCGATTTTTCGATCTTACGATAACGATAGAGATACGACAACCTTGTATGATATTTACGCAAACGTAGCGGCATATGCGGCGTGACGCGTTGGACACGTCTCCCGCCTTGTAAGGTGCCTCTCCCTCGCCAGCGATCGCTAGGGTTCATAGCGTGTATTTTTTCCCGTGTTTTTGGCATTTCAAAGCCCATCTCGACGATATTTTCAAGATACGATGGGGTCATCGGAACACATCTCCATCGTAAGTTGGGGACTACCTGTATAGAGGCTATATTATAATTAACACTATAATGCCTTATAATTGTCAATAGAAGATACTGTAATGTTTTATTATTTCTTATGACTATAATGCATGAAGGTATCTATAGTGCATTATACAGTAAATTCGAGCTTTACCAAATATTACCAAGTACCCTAGCGCTTCAGCTGCCCCTGACCCCATGACCTGGAAGTAAACAGTACTATACCCAGCAAAGCTCTCAGCTCTTCTTGTCTGCCACAAGAAAAAACACTCAGCTGAAAACACATTTCTTACTTCAACTGATAAAAAACTGGACATTTTACTTTTAACTCTTAGTTGGTTCTTCTGCAAACATCTAATATAGCGAGAAACAATAGAATATGGAAAAAATAAGTAATTTGTGGAAAAGCTGATATTTTTTAATTGAAAAGTGAGTCTTGAAGAAAAAAATCTCCTTTCAAAATGAGATTTGAGAGATAAACTAAAACTTCTCCAGGAATCGAAAGAGATGCATATTATGAAATCCAAAGGCCACGTTTGACATTAAAAGCAGATTTGTCACTAAACTAATCTGACAAAGGTAAGTCAACGCTGCAGGTCGTATCCTGAAACTATGCTCGCAATGTAGGAAACCTCGAGGACAGCCTTCGACGGTTTGTATTAGCATGTAGCTAACCTTAGGCAACCTTTAGCACCGGCAATACTCAAATATGAGCAAACTTAACGTAAGAAGACAGCTTGGCAGTGAGGCCAGTCCGCTTATAGTATAATACAATGACATTACCAAACATATGTACTGAAAATCCACTGAAGGGCAGCTGAAAGATTAATTCTGAGCTCCATTATATCAAAAATCAGTGACTTTCACAGCCCGTAGCTCCAGCACAGAGACATGCATTCCGGCCAATCTGGCCCGTAGACGAATCTGACTTTAATCACACGTTATGGTTATTGTGTTGCATTAGAGCAAATCTGGGAAGTATTTGAAGTGGAGCGCTGTAATCGCTGTAATCTCAAAGGGATATCCTGGCGACTAATTTTAAGGATAAACAGTAATATGAATAATATGGAAGAGAAGCCTGGGGCAGCCGGCAGCTCCGGGTTCGAAGAAGAAAACACACAGAGCAGGAGCAGTGTTTTTCTTTTTTTTTGGGGGGGGGGGGGCAGGTAGTGGGAAGAGCTAAAGAGCAGATTCACTTGGTGATGGGATGGAGAGTGGGGGTCCTTAAACTACACAGGACACGAGGAAGGTGTGTGGTACTGTGCTGAAAATACGCTTCCTGAAGGACGTAACAAGATCTGTGTGTGTGTGTGTGTGTGTGTGTGGAGTGGGGGGGGGGGGGTTAAATGCAGACAACAGCAATGCAGAGTAACCCCAACAAGCCGACTTGTATCTGATACACTAGTGATCAGCTCCACATTACTGAGACAATAGAGGCCAGATATAAAGCCCATTCAGATTATAAGTAGGGGCATCGGCATCGGAGGGGCACGGATATGCTGGCAGATTCACAGGGCCTTTATGAGGGGCCTTGGAATATGAAAACTTATTATGTCTCCTATCTGCAAATTTTCATGTAGGGGACCCCCTCCCAGCTCGGTAAATTCATCCGACCCACTGTGAGGGACCCATATTTCTTCAGATTGAAAGTGGCAGCACTAGCAGAGGGCCCAAGGTGACATTTTGTCAGGGGGCTCAGAATTTCTATCCACTCCCCAGATTGTAAGCATAAACAAAGGCCTGGCTTTAAATAAAGTTTCTGGTGAATTTTAAAAGGGCTGTGATACCTGCCAAGATGAGGAAGCCAATGTAAAAAACCCATTTGATATAGCAAATAGGTGTAGGGGCTGGATGAGGGAGGTGCAGAAAGTCATTGATGCTGACACCTTGATGGACAAGAGAGTTGAACAGACTTAGCCAATCAATCACTTGCTGTCGGACGTGGGCGGGGCAACGGGGGAGCTGCCCTTACCTTTGCACACAGCCGTGACCCCATGAGCTTAACCACTCTGCCGTCTGGTCTATTTTATACCATACCACTGAAATTTTTAATCTAAAATAGAAAAAAATAAAGCATTTCCAGGAAAATTTCTCCAAATGATTTTAACACGTTTTTGTAAAACTGTAATAAATGAATGGGACGAAATTAAGATTATAAAGAGCCCTCTTTACAGGACCTTCTTATTTCCAAGGCCACATGGGCGCTCTGTCCCTCTGGCTGAGCAGCGTCTTACGTTAGATTTGCGGTGAGTGCTTTCTCGTTAACTCCTAACATATGTATGCTGCAGGCAAGATTCACGCAAGTCTCTGGAAATTCTTAGGAAATGGCGATAAGTCACGGAAACGTGTAAAGAACTCTGGCAATTTTCACTTCAAAATGTTGTCAGAGAGGTACTCTCCAGAAAAAAGTCCGTTTTTTTTCTCACCACGCACTGTAAAAAATTTTAATACCACGTAGCTGTACGAAAGTTACACGTTTAATGAACAGCGCTTCCTGCAGGTATTTTTTTAAAGCCTTTTTGCAAATGTGTTATTTTACATTGATTTGAGGCCTGTGCCAGGCATTAGCTACTCAGAGACAGACATTTCATTTGGACGGAATATCTAACAAAAGCGACGTTACGAACGCAGATGAATAAAAACAAAGGCTGTTTTAAACCAAATAAGACGGCGCCAGGTGTGTTTGGGTTCCCTTCTCAGAGGTGTGGCAGCTGGGCTCATCCAGGGGGATCTTAGCTGTGACCCTCTGCTGACAGATGCAGCTCCTCAATCACAGCGCCTTCTGCTGGACCAAGCCTTAAAATTAGGGCTAATCTCAACTAAGTCATCCTGTCGGAAGTAAAGAGTCTTGGCTATTTAATGTCTTTGTGGATGGTGTGGTCTCTCTCCCACGGGACCAGGTCAGGAACATAATTTCGTTTATTATTATTATTATATTTTTTTTCTTCCTGTGTAAGTTTACTAAAATATGGCAGCTGAGGTGGTGATTTACAGATGATTCACATATTAAATACGATAAGGGACGGTCATAATAATTCATGTAAAATGTGAGGAGGATCAGAAGATTGAGGGCGATACAAAAATACTGAAAATGAAACTGACAGCACCCGGCGACCAAACACATTTTAAAGGCAAAGTTAAACCATCGATGCACAGAACAGAATTTTAAAAAACTCCGCATATCAAGGACAATAAAGGCAGCCCCTCCGTTTTACCAAAATAAATTTAAAAAGATTCCAATTTTATGTACTGTATTTTATTGCAATTTGCCATCTGCGCCGACGTGCGCTAATAGGTACGTGTGACTTTTTATACATACGGCGACACACGCATCCATCTGTCATGTACAGCAATCTCACATAATTCAGTTGCACCTTTATGCCGAGCAACTGTTGTTTACTTACAGGGTGACAGTGAGCCGCGCTGATTGATGACAGGCGCGCGCCCGGCCGCCAAATGCGCCGCTGGCTCGCGCGCGCGCGCGCGCTCTCGCGCTCTGGGCCGAGTGAGCAAGGCCAACCTCCCCCCCAGGAAAAACAGAACAAAAAGCATTAATACGCGTTAATATCATCACAGGCCACAACAATTTGCTTGCTTGGTTTGCATTTTTTATACTTTTCATTTTTTACACTCATATAAAAGCTATTTCTCCATAATCGCGCACAAAAAAACACATTAAAATTAATAAAACAAAGATAATCAGATTGTTAAATGGTAGAATCGGGAAATTACAAATGGATATCTGTCACAGTGACACGGGCCGGAGTTCCATAGTGTCGCGCGGCGCTTGTTCCCTTTACACTCAGCTCAGCGCTTTTTGGGATATTTATCCTAGTAATTAGTGTTTTTACTTTATTAGCGTTTACTCCCTGCAATAAACCGTTTAGCACCCGCGATCCGTTAAGGGGACTGTATCAACAGCGCTTACGAATTTCTCCAGTGGGACAATAATGAAGTGGCCGTCTGGGGGAGTGTGGATGGGGGCACAGGGCGCCCACCCGTTTCGTTTACCTCTACATGCTCTTTTGACAATTTTATTAATGATCAGCCGGTAGAGCTGCTGAAAGTGTTTGCCAGGCTCAGCTCACGGGCCCCTGACTTCCCCACGACACCCACGCTGTCCCCCAGTCCGCGCCTAAGACGCACCGAAACGTTAATCCCCACCTGACACTAATACTTGATGTATGACTGACCTCACGGCAGGCTGCTTGTCGTTACGGTCCCAGCCATATGGCAGGACATTAGCCCTTTACCCTTTAACGGGATAATCTCCCCGGTCCTGGCAGTGGCTTTCTCTCCGAGACTTCTTTGGGCAATAACTGCATGACATCATTAACGCGCCGGGGTAGATTTAAAAGAGCACCGGCCATATAACAAAAAGGATGAAGCGAAGTATAACAAACAGAAACCTACTACAATATTTGACAGTGTTCACGGATACCAACTGACTAAGGATGATCAAAAGAAAATTTCACGCGACGTTTTGCTTATTGATAAGCTCCAGGCTTCAAATCTGTTTAACTTATACTTCGAATACATCAGTCTTTCTTTAATATTAATAGTCAGTTTTCCAACTTTCCAAACTCTGGAAGTTTATGTAAACTATCTTCATGAAATGTGGTCATTAAATATGCCTATATGAATAATAAGAGGGCTTAAATGAATAAGTATGTTATTGTAGCAGATGTGTATAGCATTGAACTGAATCAGTGGGACCCTTGGGACTTGATCTGGTGTATTATGGGATATTTGCCTACTTTGCCTACATAGTTTGAATGTGGAACCAGAAGCTCATTGGGCGAAATCCCGGGTAACATATTACTGTACCGCACACCGAGGAAGGCGCACAGCTGTGAAGCAGGAGGTGGACAAAAGGTTAATGGCAGATTCGTGGGAGAGCGTCATCTGAGCAAACAAATGAAGTGACAGCTCTGTTCTGTAGGGCTGCACGCTGTCCAGGCCGGCCCGTTGACCACCCAGCGTATACGCGCCGCGGCCCTCCTCTGTCCTCCGAACAACTCATTAACTTCGTTTTTTTTTTTTTCCGTGACAGTTGTTGGAGTGAGACCCCACAGACTGCCACCCCTCCCCCCCGACAACTTTCCAAGGTCCTTCAGTGCGTTTGATCTGTGCCCCCGCCGCGGCAGCGGCCCTGATTGCGGTGGAACCTTTTCTCCCAGCTCAGACCCTGGCCCCGTAATGAACAAATTCTCCGTGCATTACCCTGGACTTGATCTCTGGCAAAACACTGCTACAGCAAACAATTTAGTTTGTCAACACCTTTCCTGGGACTCTTCAATCAATGTCGGGGGTCCAAATTTAAACAGCAAAGTGCATCTGACTGCAGGACCCCGGACTGATTACACTTCCCAGTTCAGCGAATTGCTCCAGACAGGACAGCAATCTGATTACTAACCCGGCTTGAAAATACTCTCCGCTGCCCGGGATTAACATGAATATTTTGATATAGATCGATAAGCAATCTCCACTCTATAACAAATGCCAGCAGCATTCATTTGGCTGATCAAAGGGACATCAGCTGGTAGCGACAGCTCCCTATTGTTTCCTGACTCTGTGGAGGAGGGCGATCCCGTCGGAAGAGGACCTGGGCCTTCGGCTTCACTTTCACCTGGTCATGGAACCAATATCTGCTTCACAGGATCCCATCTCCAGGACTGGGCCGAATCCAATTAGGCTGACACGGGGGCCACGCCACCAGTGGGCCTTCCATTAGCCATCGCTGCTATATGGAAGGAAAGCCCCCCCGAATTTATTTATGTCTCCAGCTACAGTACTCGTTTATTTAGCCCCGCGAGATTGAATGAATTCACTTGTTTCCAGCCAGACGTTCCCAAAGCACAGACATTCATTGCCTGAGAGGACAGCCTGGCATTCCCAGTACTAATTTTACATGTGATTATGACCAGGAAACACGCAGCTGGCTATTAATCTATAGCTCTTCACTGTGGAGTTTTTACTTGGCCTCCCTGTTTACCGAGCAGGATGTCCGACACCAACTGTAACTTGCTGTTTTTCTTAGATATTGGGTCAGGTGGCAAGGCTTTGTATGATAGTGTTGGGGCAGTGAGCTGCACGTCTGTTTGGGAAAAGGACGGGGCTTTACAGGGGTAGGAGTGGGTTTGGATGGGGGACGAACCAGCAAAAAAAACCAACCTGCTTCCATGGCTTCCACTGATAGAAAGAATGAATGTTAGAAAGGAGCAATAAAAGGCTCATGTTCCTGCTTGTGGCTATAGGAACGAAGGAGGATATTACAAAGCATCACAGAAATCACAGGCTGGAACACATCACCCACTGTGTGCCAAATGGCACAGCCCTGCATATGCACAGTCCCTGGGACCGTTCCATGAGCCGTCATGCAGAGGGGTCGCTAAAAACTCAGCATGCCCCATCACACTCGGCTCGTAGCACCAGCCCTGTGTCAGCGTACGTGGGGCTGATGGAGGAGCTGTGCCTGTGGTGAGGGGTAGCAGCGTGTGGACGCTTACATGACCACACTCATCCACCACATATGAGGACAGCAGTGACTTAACACTGCAGATGTAATTAAGGGGACTCCACTTTTTCTGAGGGAGATTCTAGCACACGCACGCACGCACGCATACACACACACACACACACACAGCCTCAGTATACCTATCTAAATGGGGACCTTCCATTCATTTCTATGGGAAAAACCCTAATCCCAATCACGACACCCTTAACCCCA
>JAODKM010000008.1:12074542-12093497 GCA_026780845.1 Petrocephalus sullivani | reverse complement strand
GGGAGAGCAGAACTGAGTCTCCCCCCCCCCCCCAAAGGGCTGTGTGAAATGAAAAAGCAGGAGATAAGACTGTGATTCTCAGGATGTTCTTCTGAGACCACAAACACCACACTGCCCTAACCGAAATTAATTTACTGCATAATGGTATTCCTAAATTAAATTAATCATCTATATCTGTTTTGGCTTGGTGGGGGTGTATCTTATTCCGCTTTTTATCAAACTAAACGGCTGCTAAATTAGCTTATGGATGCAGAAATAGAGGATTTCACAGGAAATGATTAAAAGCCAACTGGCCTAACCAAACCACACATATCTGTCATAGGCACACATGAAAGAGCCCTCTGACTGCCATCATCAAATGAAGTGTAATTATGCAGTTCTACACCCTAACACCAGAGGGCGCCCCACTGATCGGTGGGCAATTGACGAATGAGTCACTGAAAACAGGAAAATACAGCGATGCGCTCTTAATGCTACATAAGAAAAGCTGCAGTGATGATTTTCCATTCTCACCAGCACTGTTTCCCTTTATATACTGAGGAAATTCAGGCTGAGGAAAGGGCATATCTAATATTTCCACCTGGGATTGAAACCAGCAACCTTTGGGTCAGAAGCCTGCTTCCCGAACGACTACGGCACTTCCTGTCAGACCCTGTGCTGACGGCATGGTGAGTAGCCTTTGGCTAACACAGTTGGTGGTCCTAGGACAATATCACTTTGTACTTCCAGAAGTGGTCTCCTCACCACCTTTTCAGGGCCACACGTCTGTCACCTCCCACAGACCTTGAGAGGAAGCCCCAGTCCATAGAGCTCCAGACTCTGGTCCAACACAAACAACATAACTCGTAGGATAATCTGTTTGGCCACCGTCATAATGTGTTGCATTTCATGAACACAGGCATGACTACTTGGGGTATTATACAAGTAATTACAAAGACATGTCTTTTGATTATTGTTAGGGTGTTCTCTTTAATTGTTCATAGTCCCATATTATTGATGTCACTGCTGTTCAATCAATGAGAGTGACACTGATAATTTACTCAGTTTTTAATATGCATGCCAGAGAATTTTAATTAGTCCCAGAATCAGGGAGAAGATGGTTTCAGGACTAACAGGACCTGAGGAATATAGATTTCATTCCCGTAATTGAAACTGCTAACATTCCTAAGTGTATGTCTACAAATGGAATCTATTGCTTGAAACATTTGTATATATCATATTTTGAATTGGCTTAATTACCCTAACAAAGAAAACCTTTATTTTCATCTTGTATCGGTAAACTAGTTTGCCTAGCTCAAATCCCCTGGAAGGAAACTCTAAAGACCTTGTTTATATAATGTACTATAACCATAACTGTACTAAATGGTCTATAATTCTGACTGACCAAACTGGTTTAGTACCATTTCCATGATACATATGGTCTCAAGATGCAGAATATTCCTATAGACATTGATATTCACACTGCAGCTGCCTTGTGAAGCCATGAGATTCTGTCCAGCCCTTTGAAATCACCATATAGCAGGTGTCCTTCCCATGGAGCCGCCCTCCCCAGATCTTTCTCCTCATTGGCCCAAGCTGATCAATCAGCTTCAATATGCTGACACATTGGTATTTGTAGATGTGACGGTACAGGTTCAAGTGGGAATCCCCCCAAAGAAACCAGAAAGATACTGGGAGAGGTACTGAGAGTAGTAACTCACTCGTGGCCAAAATTGTGGAAACACTTCCAATTTTATAGATTGCAGAACATTGTTTATTTAATCGCCCAATGTGTGATATTTGTAACAATCCTAATTTTTCTTTAATTTTTAAAGAGTAATGCAAGAAATTCTAGGTGTTTCCACAATTCTGGCCAATAGTGTAGACTGGTTCTAGTCTAGCAAGGTCCGATACCGCCGTGCGATTGAGACGGAGGCAACTAGAGGGTTCCACTACATCAGATTCCATCACCCAATCAGGTGCCCCCAGCACAGGCCACCCCCCCATGGAGATGTCCAGAGTGTGACGCTGCGGATTACCTAACAGCATGGCCTGGGACCGGAGCGCACAGGCAGGAGTGGCACCATTACACAGAGACGTGGACGGGGACTCATGAATCAGTGGTAAAACATGAGATCTAAAGCCCTTCTTTTTATCTGCAGGCTTCGTGCCTTTGTAGCTGAAGTACATCTACTGTAAATATGATACACACTCACACACTAAAAGCCCTACATAAAAGTGTCTTTAAAGAACAGACGCATCCTTCTTTGTTTAGACGAAACGAGTCTGGAGAAAAAGGAGCAATTTGGCTCAATGGTCATAAAACATGCCCCCCCACTCCCCATAACCTCACTCTGCATATACATATATTGTAGGCCTGAAGGTAAATCATAGAATATAGGAGCATTTAAGAAGGGTAGGGGGGTGTCATGTTTCTGAGTAATAAATAGCCAGGATTGATCTGACCTCCCAGCTGGTCATGCAGTTCACTTATATACAAGTTAGAGAAATAGCTCCCCCCCCCCCCCAGGGATCCATTGCAGGGAAATCAGATAGCCCGCATTGGGTTTAAAAAACACAGAAGTCCAGGAATGTCAATATGGTCAGCTCGCATCTCTCACAACTCCCCCCGTATCAGGTTTGGATCAGCAGAAGCTCTTAATAACAAACATCTTCTGCTTAGCCCATCTCTCCAGGTCCAGGTCCAGGGCCCTGGGGCCGGGGGTCCCACTGGCCCCAAGACCCATCGTGGCAAATCCCAAGTGACATCGAAGGCTGTAGGGGAGAAGAGCCCCAAGCGTCTGATGTCCAGCAGCCGTGTCCATCACTGTGCTCTTGGGTGCCATACACCCCCCCACCCATAAGTTGAAGGGGGCTTGAGAATTTCTCAACCGTAACGCGAGCAAAGAAAAAAAAAACATCGATGTCAAATCGAAAGGAAGACTTTTGGGAGCCGGGATTGAGCCGTTCATCGGCTACTGACGTGTTAACAGCCGTCCATCACTGAACGAGAGGAAGAGGGCCTCCAGCATTAAAGAGAGCAGCTGGACCGCCCACACGAGGCCAGCAGAGCAGAAGAGGACAGGTGCAGACGATGGCTTTGGCTGCACAGGGATGACCCGACCCAGAGGGCCCGGCCCGGCACATCACAGTCCTGCAACATGACACCCGGGGTGACGTCTCCACGGCCTGTTAGCGTGAGGGGTGGGGGGAGGCAAACTGCCGAGACATCAGCCGGTAGGAATGCAGGTCTGCTTTCCAGCTGTGTAAGACCTTCACCCAAGGCTTCTAAGACTAAGAAATTACCCCCCGCCCCCCCGCCCCAACCATCTGATCATTAAGGGTGTTTATTTCGGCATCCGTGCTGCGCCCATATGCCAGTCGTGGTCAGGCAGCAACCAGACAGAGGACGGGGGGGCGGGTGCTGGGGTGGAGACGACTCGTCCAAGAGTGAAACTCCGTCCCTGTACCGAGCTGTCCTCTGGGAACTCCCTACGGCAGCCATCTTGGATTTGCAATATGAACACGACCCGAGAAGGAATAAAACAGCACCCGCACACACGTGACTGCTGGCAGCGCTCAAACCCTTACATGTGCAGAACCGGTTGTTTGGTTGCCTTTGCTAATTGGCTAGTGTTACTTGTTTCTCAAACAGGAAAGGGTGGTATGTTTGCAAAGTTATTAAATGAAGAGACCGTTAATCCTTTATCAAAGATGCCTAATCAAAGCTGTTGTGTTTCGGAAAATAAATACCTGAAGTTCAGAGATGTAACACCTCCCAGAATCCACAGATGCACATAGTGGCAGGTGCAAGCATTTGTTGCTTGATAGAGAAATGGGAGGGGTCACAGGGGCACTTGCATGAGCTGAAAACTGATTGGCCCCTGGAATAGCTCCTCCTCCTATCAATCATCGAATGAAAACATATCATTGGCCCCTCTGTATGAATTATGGCCCCTTTTCTGCCCACTGCCACTGTGCGCACCTGATGCATCTGCATGCTACCATGGGTCCGAAACTGCATCCCAACCAACCCAAAAATGGTCAAAAATGGCAGCGTTGCGTGCCGAGGGGTTCGCATCGTGCACGATGACCCGGATATTGACCACGCTGCGTCGTCGGTCTCGCAGCTGGCGGGGGGGGGAGGCCAGGAGCGGTGCCGTGATAGATGATGGCAGAAGATTCAATGAAAAATCAGTTGAAAAGCACAAAGCTCTTAATGCCAAACCATATTGGTTGCTGACTAGAGCAAATAGCATCAACGTAGCACTTATGAACAGGGGCAACGGAAACCAATCATCCGCCTGAACCAGGCTCGCGGCGACCCGGCCGCGGCTGTGCATTTTTACCCTGATTAAACAGTAAATCCTCCATGTCTATCAGGCTCCCATTAAGGAGGCCCGCTTTTCAAAAACACCATTAATCAGCCGGGAGATATAGAGTAAAATATCAGTCATCAATTCCGACCGCTTATGACAGTTAACGCGCCCCCCCTCCCCCCCAGTACTCGCCGGGAACACGCAGTGATCTATCAATTACGGGCAGCTCCACCGCATGCTAATTGTGCATTTTCCCCCCTAATGCATTTCCTCTCTTATCTCATAGGCTAATGAAACCAAACAAATCAATAAATATAAATTATACATGCAAAGAAGTACTGCTGTGAACATAAAGTTTCTAATTAATTGCACTTGATTAATTTATATACTTTAATTATCTCGGCAAGCCACAGATGGCATAAATATCCATGCAATCTGGTTATTGCTATGTCAGTCATAAAACAGCAGACGTAGTAAAACTATTAGGCCGGGCCCGCTTTGTCACGGGAAAACACACAGTCACTGACATAAAAAGGCCTCACCTCTGAATAATTTAAGGTGAACAAATTGCCGCACAATATAAGGCCTAGACCCTTGATTATTGTTCAGGGTTTATTACGGAGGGGCACCTCCTCCATGCGTGCTGACAAAACACTAGTCAGAATGTCCTGCTTTGATTTTTCTTAGTCTCTCGTTAATTAATCTTAGTGGCTGCTATGTTAGCACTGTCTACATATTTGTGTAAAGAGGCTATTAAGATGAAACAGAAAGCTCATTCTGTTCACTCGTTGGAATGATCTATAAACACTTTGCAATAATCCTAGATCCGACTTCTGAAAAACACAGTACTTGGTCCTATTTACATCATACGTGTTCAGCAGACACTTATGCGAAGTGATGTACATTTTTTTGAGAAGGCAGGGTCAGACAGTCCCTGGAGTAATAGGGAATTAAGGGCCAGGCTTGGGGGCCCAATGCTGAAATCAGTCTAACAATGCTGGGATTCGAGCCAATCACCTCCTGATCACAACCCACTGACCCACATGCCGCATCCTCATACCTAAAATACCACACATACAATGATTAGCAGAATGGACAGTGTGTTAAGAGAACATTTTATACATTTATTAGAACAAAAAAAAAAAAACATTTACTTGATTTTATGTCTTGTACAACCAAAAAAAATGAAGAGCTGTAGTTCCTTTTCCGGGACAGAATGATGATTAATAATCCTGGGTTTCACTGTCCTTTGGAAAATGTTAGAAAGACAGTAGAAAATATACAGTATTGTACAATAGTCTTTGGTAGTCACAGAAAGTGATATTTAAATGATCTTCACATCGGTGTAAAACTAGGACGTTACGTCTGTCAATTTAGCCATTTCACAGCCTCTCCTACAGTCACCCCAACCATCCGGTATACCTCATATATTTTTTTGACTTGACCACTAGCTTACCTTGTTTGCAGTTATTTAATAAACCCATTCCTTGAAACCACTTACCCTGTTTGGGGTTGTGGGGGGGGCGGGGGTCCAGAGCCTAACCCAGATGCTATGGATGCAAGGCAGGGAACAACCCAGGATGACTGCACCCATCGCAGGGCACTCACACAAGCACTCCTATGGGCAATTTGGTATTTCCAATTAGCCTCAGCATGTTTTTGGACTGTGGGGGGAACCAGAGTACCCAGAGGAAACCCCACGACGACACGGGGAGAACATGCAGACTCCACACACGTGGAACCTCAGCAGAGGCTCGAACCGCAGTCCCAGACGTGTGAGGTCAGTGCTAACCACTGCACCACCATGCCACCCATTCAATAAATCAAGTTCATTAATTAATTGAGTTGGTAAAGAAATGTAATAAATGTAATAAATATACGTAGAAAACATTTCCTTTGACTTTTGCACAATACTGTATATCCAATATATGTTTTTTTCAGTCAGCCTTTAAACTCTGAGGTAAGACAGTTAATCTACATTTCACTGGCATGTTAATGTCACTTGAAAAGTGACGCACTGTGACGCTGACTAGGACAAAAGGACATAGATAAAGGATGGATGGATAGACGGAGGTACGGAAGGACGGATGGTGCTGAAAATATTTACACATCTATTTAAGGAACTGCGATGCGGCTATGCGTCATGGATTCTCAGCTAAAAGTTCATCACTTTCAGCCTTGGCTTGGGGGCAGTCAGAGGCAATTTTTAAGTTCCAGGATTATGGGAAATTTCCCACACAGGTGAGTGTGGAAAAGGATGAGAATCACACTTGTTTACATCTTGATGGCGCTAATTGTGGTTTTAGTATAATTACCCCTACAGGGAGCTTGACAGAATAATTACCACAAAGAGATCACAGAGCAACACCCACCTTTAGTAAAAATTTGTCTGTCCGCATTCGTTACATGTCCACATACTTTTCAGATTGGGATTTTAATAAAAGTTTGTTGGTCATATTACCAGAATTCCGCTGCTGATGGAATTGTTACCGTTTTGAGTGAGTGTCTACGTGAGACAATAATACATGAACGTTAAAACTTTTTTTTATGCTAGTTGTCAGAGTGACAGTGATGAAAAGACTGTCAGACAGACTTTGGGTTTTATGCATTGCTGTTTATTTCATACAGGAAAATTTGTGTAAGGTGAACATGCATACCTAGAAAGCAGATAGGACCATATCATCTGCCTTATGTGCAAGTGGACAGATCAGGCCATGAGCTGGCTGCCCCATCCATCCATGGCAGACGTGTGGCACGGCGTACCCTGGCAGTTCTGTGTAGCTCTATGGAGCTGATGACTCCAGACGTCCGCTTTCCACCGCATAAATGCCTCAGTGTCTGTAGAAACACCTGACTGTTTTGGCCGAGACTTCAAACATGGGGGGGAGTGTACTCTGTTTACCCTCGAAGCTTCTTTCATGTTGCTGGTGTCCTAAAGAAAATAATTCCTTCTGCAGTTGCTGTACACAAGGTGTCTGTTTCTGGTC
This sequence comes from Petrocephalus sullivani, assembly GCA_026780845.1. Lineage (NCBI taxonomy): Eukaryota > Metazoa > Chordata > Actinopteri > Osteoglossiformes > Mormyridae > Petrocephalus > Petrocephalus sullivani. Next base: position 12,086,212 of record JAODKM010000008.1, on the reverse strand, counting down.
TGGAGCCATAAAAAGTAAACTTGCCTTCAGGCTGTCCACACTGTTAAGTAAGGGATGTGGCCTCACCATGGACACCGGTGAAGCAGTCCTGATTTCACCTCTTGGCTGGGTAAACAGGAGCATTGGCCTAACTGGATCTTTGCTGCTCCAGTAATTCGGGAAAGCAGGTTGCGAAGGTACAGTCTGCACCATCCAGACCTCCAGAGGTCTCTCAGCAATGCGAGTCACCACACAGATGTGTTCCCGTGCCAACTCTTCAGCTGAAGGAGTCCCATATTAATACATCAATTAATAAAAGACATTACTGGTTTTGTTTAACCTTTTCTGTTATATTAATAGAGACCAGGTACTGCATTTTTAATTCAAGGAATACTGTGCTCCACAATGCAGACGTTTAAGAAAGAAAAACTGTGATAAACCATTGTCATTCATTAAATCCCTGCATCATTAAAGTGCACGGGGTTGCCAAGGCTACCCGTGCCACTTAGAAACCCGATGACAAACCAGTCCATGCTCTGTGTTGTACATTAGCGATGTACATTATTCACCACTGAATTCCATAAGGCTACGGCTCTGGGGCAGGCAGACAATTCATGCATTAGCGCCATGCTAGTTCTGCTAGGCATTTGTGGACATCCTTCCCACACCTGGCTTTGTGCGGCCCGCGGCATTCGGGCCCCGCCTACTCCTACTTACTGGCTTTGTCTGCACATCCCGGATGCAGATATGACACAGTCTATTCAACAATAACTGTGACAGAGGAATATCGTTAGCGGGTGGCAACATGCAATCAGTCAGAGTCCGTTTGACTTTAATTCATGTAGATGCAGCCCTAATACTCATTATAGAAACGTCGTTCCTCGCCGGTTTCCTGCTGATTAATGGGAGGCGATGCATTCCATGGCTTCCTTTTTTTTAAGGCATCTCGGCACAACCTGCAGGATGAATGGGTTTCATGTGACGGAGATGAGCCTTGATACAGCTCCCTAGCTGAGCGTGGGCACCACAGGGCCGGCCTGCCTCTGTGTCAGGAATTATAACTGGGGAAAAGCAAAGGACCATATCTGGTCGCTAACGGCCAGTAGATGGATAAAGTGACCCCTCCCCCCCAATCCATCTTCGGTCTCAGGAGTTAGCGGCTGCATTTAAAAGGCGATGTTGAGAATGTTGCGTGCTAACAGCGCGAGGAGGTAGGGGGCCGCATCAGTGACGCAGGCGGCCCAGCGGTTCCAGCAGAACGTCCTCATTTGCACCCCGCTCGTACGGGGCTGCTCTGAAACGACAGGCTCAGCAGTCTGCCAACGCGTGCCCCGGAATGAAGAAGCATTGCCATGTGTGATTGCCCCCCCCCCACCCCCCATCATGGCACAGGAGGCTGCTTGGAAATTGCAGCCCGGGGGGGCCCGGAGTGGTACTCACATGCCCACCAGATGATATCATCCACAAATGGCCCCGCCCCCACCATCAGTCACACTCCACCCACCACACCCTCCTCCGGCTATCCTGTCAAATATAAACAGTTCCCCACGGCCAATCAACGAGAAATGCACCCCTTCTGAGAGCCCATTTAGGTGCTTTACAACATACTGTGTAAGATAGTTGGAGATATAGAGAATAATAAACATTTGGTCTCTAAAAAGGATTCATTGGATTGTCTATATGATTTCAACCTTTGTTCATATGTAAAATATTTACAAAAAATGGTTTATTAGAGCAATATACCACCCAGGATATCCACAAGTTAGTGTCCTCCAAACTCAACCCTGTACTGGATAAGAAGCTGGAAATGGATGGATTGGTTTATTATATTGTTGTTTTGACAGACATTTTAAGTGAAAGGATTCCCAAGATTCCAACTCAAACATAAAGTAAAAGAAATAAACTTCAGTTTTTTTATATTTGTCTTTTAGCAGGACTCTCACAAGCTCCTCAGATATGTCAGAGGTGATATTCTGTGTATTTATCCTTGACTATGGAGGAAACCAGTGAACATGTTGGGTGGGAAAAAATAGGTAAAACTGCAGCCTGGAATCTTCTGGAATGTCACATTTCCACTAGAGCTGTTTCGCCTGTGCATTCCTCAAAGAGTGACGTTCTGGAACAGCGCATTCAAAACAAACTTTAAATGCTGTTAATGGAGTCCGGCTTTCTGCCCGAGCCAGAGCGTCTTTATTCGAACCTCCTTTTAAACGCAAAGAAGCGATCACAGCACCGTTCAAATAAAGACTTTGAGTCGGTCAGTTTGGTCCTAAAGAGCTTCAGTGTGCCTTATTCCCCAGGATAACGGCCCCTTTAGGCGTCTCAGATTCAGCCCGATGGTCCAGGAGCGACAACGCCTCGTTTCAGTGCGACAAAATGGACCGCGATCTAGTTTTTGTGCTGAAAATACCACTGGCTGCTTGCGATTTAGGCATCAGACCAATCAGACGAACGGAAAGCAGATTCCTCGCCATCAGCTGTACTGTATATATCGTCTAAAGCCTTTGGATGAACTTCTCTGGGTTTGAGAAAAACAGGGCGTGGTGGGGTGGGGTATTGAAGCATTAGCCAAACCTGAGAAGTGCAGAAGGCCCACTGCCGACCTCAGGGAGAAAGCTATAACCAGCAAGGACAGTTTTCTAGTTGCCTTTTTTTGATGCACTGACTTCTCTGGTGTTTGCCAGGGCTAGTGGGGCCAGAGTCATGCATATAGCACCTGAAGACATGGGGCCCCAAAAGGCGGCCCCTGCACCCAGACTACGGGCCCCTGCTGCCTGCATTCAGGCCGGGGCTCGCTGCCAGAGATGGTGAACTCGCGACAATGATGACTGCACTCAGTGCCACAATTATAATAATTGCTGGAACGTTCAGCCGGGAGAAGGAGCAAAGCCGATTAAGAGATCTCCTACATGATCAAATTTTAATCTGATGTCTTCACCCTGACCTGGCTGGACATAAGAGGCTTCTTATGTTCTTATGCATTAACAGATTTGGGCCGACTGAACTCATAGCACCTAATAATATTGGAAATGCCGGCCGATGCCATACTGATCTTCCAAGAGTCAAATCCACTTAGTATAAATATAATAAAAATAGTAACAATTCATTTAAAGTTAACCTCTCCATTTTTTATACAAACAAATTTCTTACGAGATAATGCTTTTAATAATTCATAAATTAAAATTTTACAAATAATGCGATCCGGAAATCTATTTTGTTTTCATTTTGTATCTGTATTGCATGTATTTATTTTAATTAAAATAAGTAAAAATAAAACAAAAAAACAATACTCCTCATAGTAAATTATTAAAGCAATTATCATAGTATAATTAACTTCCTTGCTAAAGTTTCTAAAGTGGCAAATATAATTTTCAAAAAAATCATTAAGCAATAATATTACCACTTAATAATGCATCAATTCTTCATGTTTCTTTTATTATTTAAAAATTATTTTAAAATGAATTACATAAATTAAAAAAGTAATACATAAAAAATTTTTTTTTACAAAATATTGTAGCCGAAATGCAAAACAAAAGAAAGAAAGAAACAAACAAACAAAAAACACTCAAAATTTATGTGGAACAACAAGACACCAAAACTTCACTGAAGTGTGTCAGTATAGGGCAAATTCCTATCTTTATACGGTGTGGAAAGAATGCATTCACTTAAATGCTGTTATTCCACTTTAAAACAATGTTTACTTTGCTAATAATTAGCGTGCATGCTTAGGTGTCAGCCTCTAGACTATGCGGCTTAGTGTTAATAATCATTGTTGGCCGCTGATTAAACAGTTGGTTTCATTTTCAAGTTATTTTTCTTAATTGCAGTCAAACCCACCTTTCGGGTAAGGGCGAACACATGATCAGCCCATGAATTAGCACTCAGCAATGCAACTAAAATGCATGAACTGGAGATCATCACCGTTCCCTAAACTGAATGTGAGACAACAGATAGCTGAAAGAAACTGGCACACACACACTGCAGCTTGGCATCTGACAACAGCAGCGACACAGACTGCAAGAGCCACTGGATTATACTGGAACTCCGCAGAGAACCAGCCACCGGGACACAGTAAGCAGACCGCAGATGAATTTGTAATCTGCTTTAATCTACAAAGCATGTTTCATCTGAAATTAAAAAAGGGAAAGATTATGCCATAGATAAGTCTTATTTGTCTGTTATCCATCTGTAACCATATTGTTTGTTATGTTGTGCAAGCCAATAACAGCTGTTCTGTACTTTGTGGTCCACAGGTCAACTTCAGTAAACAGATTATGTTTAAACAAATAGGAATATAGTAAAACAACAAATAAAAATGAAAAGGTAAAACTGCTAAATTATATGGAAACCTTAGGTACAATGTAGCATTAAGGAGAGTCTACTGCAATAAATTTATTAGGGATTAAAATTAATCCGATACAGCATGCAAAAACTGAAAAAAAGGAATGTGTCCTTGATTTTTACATTTTTTTTAATGAAACTGTAGGGTGTGCTGCTCTGCTCTCAGCCCGAATGACAAATTCTGATAATGCACTGGGCAGGTTAACCTTGAGGATGTACAAATAGACTGAGGATCGACTGGACCCCGTCCTGTCACCAGCTGATTCAGTGCAGCCAAAATGTCAGGATGACGAAGGGAATTTAAATCACGGCTGGGTCGATGCGCTTTCACTGTACTCCTCCTGTACTGGTTCCTGGTAAGCCTGCTAAATCGGCACGCTTTAAATGATTCACTCGGCGTCAAATATCTCCATAAAAATAAAGCGCACAAGGGCTTTCAGGACACTTTGGTATTTACTTGAAATTAAATTTGAGCCACTTACTTTTCAATGCATTATCCTGGCTGATAGGAGATTAACCCACATAGCTGGTACTGAGAAATAATGCGCCTACCTGTAGTTACTTCTATAAAATCTTGGCATGTAGATGAAGCTGAAAGGCTATACTAGCAGGCTGATGTAAGTGTATACTGAGTCAGGCAGGGCCAGCGAACAACGACTGGCATAGAGGCACAGCCATATAAAATAGGACTGAACATATTAAACAGATTAAAGCAGCAAACTGGAAGCAGACTGGTGGTCCTGTCTCCTAAGTATAAAACAGCAAGGCCGGAAAATGTGTGCAGGTTCAGGTTACACTCATCAGACTTATATACAGTATATATGATGAGGATACGTATGTAAGGTTGATATGTGCATTTTATAAACGTTATAAAGTAGATATTACATATATGTCATTTAATAATGATATTATCCTTTGCTGGCTTTATTATAAACAGGTGAAACATTTCATAGACATATTACATATTTATAATATAATCTGTATGAATTATCAGTTTCAGCGGGTGTAGAATTAAATACAGAGCATAGTCAGGAAAAAATATAAGGAAAAAAGTGTGTGCGCATTCGGTTTGGCTTAGTTATGTTTTCTGGTCATGCACTACTGGTCAAACAACAGCTCGCTTTTTTGGCCTCATTAAAAAGCCAATAGTACGATGTCCAATAATGTGCAAACTTGCTCACTCCCCCTAAATCTTTAACTGCAGCTTAAAACACGCACACACACGCAAACAAAACAGAGCCCTCTGTATGGCACGTCAGTCGTCAGAAATGCACTGGTGGCCAATATCTCCCTTCGCCGAGCTCAGCGAAGCCGCAACAAGGCCCATGCAGGCTCAGGGCCTGGAAGGAACGCGTCCCACAACACAGGACCCGCACGAGAAAAACCGAACAATAAATACGTACGTGACTGTGGCAGCGTGGCCTGGTAGCTTTTTGGATCAGCGCTGTGCGGCTTTTTTCGGGCCTGCCCTAGACTCGCTGAGGCACCCACGGAGGCGCGCTTACATACGTGCGGTCGGCCAAAGCTTTAGGGCCTTAAAAGGAGCGTGTTGGCCATCTCTGCAGGTGCCACCATTGCTCCCACCATGACAGGTTGCTCTGTTTAGCAACTGCAACCTGCTCACGCTAACCAGGCCACTTCAGTGAGGTGGGGTCATCCAGCCGCTCTGCCATTTACCAACTCCACCATCAAAAACGCTTGTTAAACTATAATCATTATGCATAATCTGAATTAAAAACTACTATACTGCTATATTTCATACCAAAATGAATACGACAATTTAAAAAACTAACTTATGAATTTACTACTTTCATAGTTATCTTTTATTACAATTATTACTTATAATTATTAATAAATATTATTATTTATAATAATGATAATAATAATTATGGTATTATTATTATTGGTCACACAATGTCAAAATAAGTTTTTATCACATTGTGGGGAGATTTGGACCCTTCAATGTAATATATACTTATACACACACACACACACATGTGTGTGTGCACGTGTGTTTCCAATATTTCTATATGCTATACACACACAAATATTATATATAAATTGTTCAGAGATTAATGAGAAAAAAAATCCATATTCCTAAATTTTCCTAAAGTACAGTTGGAATCTTAATTGCATTTCAGAAGAAAAAACAAAGGAATTTAATTCATACATTTAATGCTCCTTTCAATGATTTTAACACTTGTTAAAAAAAGAGAATTTTTACAGCATTTACAGTAAACGTGCTCCATGCATTGGCCGGCACATGCAGCATACAAGTGAGCAAGGCTGCTCTGGCGTGCGAGGCACTCTTCCTCTCAGAACTGCGGGCTGCAACGTGCATATGGGTCACACCGAGCAGAGCCCCTCGTTCCAAGCGGCCCGGGGAGGCGAAGGGGAGAGCCGCCCGCGGGAACAAGGCGAGATCGAAAGGCCAAACAGTCATGGCAGCTCACAGCTCCGGGAATGAAAAATAGGATTATGGTAGTGCCCCGATTTAATATGTCCCCGGAATTTGACATATAAAGTACTTCAGATGAAAACCTTTTGACATGTAGGTTGTAACATCGCCAACGAAATAGTCACTAACTCCCCACACACTGGCATTAAGGAGAAGAGGGATCTCAGACGGCTAACAAAGCCGATATAAAGGAACGATAAAATAACCGCTTTGTCATTTTAGATACAGTACTAATGGAACCAGGTTTTTCTTGGATGGATACACGGTACATTTTCTGCACTTTAAACTCAGATCTTATTGTCCTAAAATGCACCGAAATGGTGAAAAAGACACGACTGGTTTGGTTGTTCTATGTCATTCTAATTACGTCTACAGGTTATCAATACACTTACATTTACTTTTCTATAGGTGGATTCCCAAGATGACTAATGTCTGCAGTCCAATTCTTGGCTGATCCTACTGTCAGATTAAACGCTATGGACCTAAATGTATGTGAAACATGTATGTTTTCTGACCTCCTGACCTTTTGAGGAAGTTTTTAAAAAGTGGTTCATACTTCAGTCGGCCTTTCCCTTCTCCCCCTGAGCGAGGCCCAGCTCATGACACATGCGGACACACAAATCCACAATCCAGGTTGTTTCTTTTTGTTGTCACATACAGCTTAAGAAAAAGTTAATCAAAAAAATTCAATAAAAGAATATTTATTGTAATTAGTTTACCACAGATTACCCTTCAAAAGTTTATAATTACAGTATGTGAGAATGAAAAGAAGTGAAATAAATTTACACATTAACACAAAAAAAGCACACAGTCATAAGAAAACAAAAAAAATTACAGCAATTTACTAAAATAGCACCCGTTACAAATTACTAACCTGAAACGGGAGTGTGCAAGCATTAATAAACACAATGTTAGAAGTAAAAACCAGCTTCACGGTAAATAGCAAATATTGAATTCAGTACAAAATATTTTACAAGAAACATTCAACCAATTAAATGGCGAACAAGAAATGCTGATATATCAAAATATTACATTTACTGGCAATAAAATGTTCCTAAAATTAACTTACTGTACTAAAATAATTGAGCTTTGTGATTTTTTTTGGTTTTGCAAAATATTAAAGAAACATGAAAATCCCCCCAAACTAAAAAAAAAAACCTAAATACAAAAAAGCTAGATCAATTTAACAACAACAAATCATAAAAGCCTAACTAATTACATCTAATTACTTATTTCTATTATTCCAACTGCTACTACTACTACTACTACTAATAATAATAATAATAATAATAATAATAAAAGTTATTATTATCATTAGCATAAAAGTATGTATATTGCCGAGATTAATACACTTGAAGCGTGTATGGGGAGAGTCCGTTTGTCCCACCACTCCGACACCTTCCAGGGGCAGACAGTGGCTCCCATTTGTCAGGGCTAAAGAGAGACCTGTTGGGCTGCTCTCCGCTCTCTCTTGGCTTCCTTGAACCGTACCACCCACCGTACACTGTCGTTTGTTTAACTCCATTCCATTCACATGAAGTGTAAGCAATAAAGCACTCCCGCATTCTCGCGCTGGATTGCTTACGTGCGGTGCCCCCCCCCCCCCATAATAATCCTCTGCCCTTCAGCCAATGCCCTGCACAGGCACACAGACACGGTCAAGCACGGAGAACATGAGGTCTATTTCACTAATTATGCGTCACTCACACGCCTGAATCAACTATTTAAATATACGGTTATTACATACATATACGGTAAAATATACGGTTATTGCGATACATTTACGATGATTATAATGTATACATTAACTACAACAAGAACAATATATTTCTAAACCATTAATTAATTTCAGCTACAAATTTCTCAATCTAAACAGTTTGTTCATCCGCAAAGAATTCACATATAAATATTTAAAGACAAAAACCTTCCAACCATTCTCTTACTTTAAGACTGTAAAGGAGGCCAGGCGGATGGTGGCATGACGTACATCTCCAGGTGGACCACCACCCCCTGGTCAGGAAAAAAACAAGCTCAAACTCCATCTCCCCGGCTTATAAAATCATTAGTGGAGCGCCTACTTACATCCGCGCCGCGTCTAAAACCTCCTACAGAGCTCTGATCGTTACCCTTAATGTTCCACGGGAGGACCGAGGAGGACCCATCGGCACCCAGACGCTACCAGGTAGCAGGAGCGGCAAGACGCAAGAAGCAAACCCTAGTGTGATGATTACACCCAAGGATCAACCAATATTCAAAGAGAGAACCCTATTCCCCCCCTTTTTTTCCCCTGTGTTGTTCCCTTGTTAAGGAAACATCCACTTATTTTCTGATACATTTGCTCCAACTTAGGAAGCAAGCCGGACTTTTAACAGCTTTTTTTTTTGTTTTGTGATGCGTTAGTCAGCGAACGAGGGCGTGTGCGCGGTCTCTTTCCAGCGCTGCTGAGGGTCTGGAGCGCCATCTACTGGTGTCAGGTAAAAGTCGGGAGATTGGGCCATTCGCCCGTCCCGGGATGAGGTCCCCTCCCCAGACTGAGTGCCCTCTCACCTCGCACTTGTCACGTTTGCGTTTCTGATCCCCACCCCAACATTCCCTACACGCAGCTGGCAGTTTTCTCCCCATTTCACCCCCATTTCCTGCAGAGGGATGGAAGGAGTAATTATTAATGACTTCATCAGGTTGACTATGCATTCATCACTTCTCTCAGACAGAAGAGAGCGACTTGTGTTTCACTTGGAAAATGAAATGCTTAAAAACAAATAGTTGTGCTCCTTGACCTGGGCAGTAACCGCCTGCAGCTGGATCAACACCGGGGATAAAATGGACAGGTCACCCAGCTCTAGTCTAACCCAGGAAAACTTACAAAAAAAGGACAAAAAAAATTTAAAAGCAAAACGAGGCAAAAGCCATCATGAATGTCATGGGAAGGTTTCAGTTGGCCGAAACAATATTTTGCACTCACTGACTGAGTTTTATATTATTACACATTAATGGTGTTTTCACCATGTTCGGATTTGTTGAGGTTGCCATAGTACCCAGTATCCTGCTGGAAACATCCTTGACCTGAATCGGAATGTGTCACTTGGAGTGACAAGGCAGTATTTCCCAGTCGGGTCCTCGGGTGCCAGCACTCGGCCCACATCTTTGCTCCCTCCGAGCCCCCTGCCAGCCAGAAAACGTGGACTGTCCATGGGTCCCCGAGGACCAGATTGGGCAACACTGCTTTAAGGAACTGAGCCAGCCGTCGTGCCCGGTGAGAGGGCAGAGCCCATCCCCGGAGTCTCCGTGGACTTCCTCCCCCGGGATCCCACATGATGGGGGTCTCCGTCTGGGAGCCGAAGGCCATAGAATCCACACAAACACATTACTGTCAGCCACTCGCGAGTAGCTGCTGAGTAACAAGCACAGATCGAAGTCTGGCGGAGGGCCCAGCTGCAGTCCCCATCCGGGGGAGCGCTCGAGGAGGGCGGAAGGTATATCCCCGCTTCCCAGCGGCTGATCCCACAAGCTGCTGCTGGAGAGGAGACACTGAGGAGACCCCTCACCCCATCCAGTTTTCTGTTCCTAATGTCAAGCCCACACAATGCCTATGACCCTGAGAGATACTAGTATGGTGCTTATTTACCTCTTACTGACATAAACGCACTATATATATATATATATATATATATATATATGTGTGTGTGTGTGTGTGTGTGTGTGTGTGTGGTATTTCCATAGGAATAGCTTGTATGACAGCAGCCAGCTTACACTGCACTTCTACAGTACTTATTCAAATAGGATGTTCAAAGAGCCCTAAATTACAGACAGGCTGAGTTTTTCGGGAGGGGGTGGTGGTCTTGCACCCTATGTCAAAATAAAACCTACATGGATTACATTTCAGACAGGGTTTCTCTCTTAATTAAGGGGATTTCAAACTCCCTTGTCAGGCCGGGCATCTGAGCCATGGCTACCACACACCCACACACACACACACACACACACACACGCGCAGTTACAGCTGTTCCCAATATGGAGGCAGATTTTCTGCTAAGCATCTCTCCAAATTTGATGAAAAAATTAACAGAAGAAAAAAAAAATAAAATCAGAATAAAAACCGACAGACCAGCAGAGCCAATGGTAGAGCATCTCTGATTATAGAGTTTGAATGAAGCAGTACATGTATAAATATATATCTGGCAGAAAGGCAAATTAAACACATTTTTGAAACAGGAAACACATTTAAGCGCTTACCCGCCGAGACTGCCACGTCCTTCAGGCACGATGAAATAATAAAACTTCTGAGCCATATGCTATCACACTCACACCTTTCCTAAATATGTCTGTAGCATTTATCCCATTGAGTTAAGGTGCCAAACATCTTCATGGGGGACACAGGTACTGAAACAGGTACTGAAACAGCTCTGCTGCAGCAATTTCTGTTTATGACACAGGATTCTGTACGTAAGTGTTCCCGGGAGGCTTTGCCAATCTACTGTAATGAGCAATGGTCTACACACTAAGACAAACCACAGAATGGCATTTCTCAGCTCCAAATGGGAATTCTGAAAGTAATCTGTCTGGAAAACATATCTGCAGGAAGGAAAATGGGAAAACTAGACCAGAAATGTAGCCAAACTGACAAACTCGATTAAAACCAAAGTCAGACGGTCCATCCATCCATCCATCCATCCTCCACCGCTTCTCTGGGTCGGGTCGCGGGGGCAGCAGTCTAAGCAGGAAGCCCAGACTTCCCTCTCCCCAGCCACTTCGTCCAGCTCTTCCGGGGGGATCCCGAGGCGTTCCCAGGCCAGCGGAGAGACACCGTCTCGCCACCGTGTCCTGGGTCTTCCCCGGGGCCTCCTCCCAGTGGGACATGCCTGGAACACCTCACCAGGGAGGCGTCCAGGAGG
>JAODKM010000008.1:12047058-12057727 GCA_026780845.1 Petrocephalus sullivani | reverse complement strand
TTCTCTCGGGGGAGGGGGCTGACACATTTAGTAGGGGTCCATAACGGCCTAATTGTAGGGTGCAGTGTTAGGGGATGTTGCTTCCTTTCTAATGATTTTGGGGGGGGGGATGGTAATTTCAGCGCACACATAATGTTGCCCAGCTGTCCAAACACGGTAGTTTAACCCAATCAGCTGCCTCTTATTGACAGAAGCCATCAACCAGCAAAGCCTGACAACGCAATGGTCTTAGACACATAAATGTTAAGAACGAGGACAGAAGAACACTATTGCTGTTTGCTTGAAGCAAGCTTTTGTTCTGAATCACCTAATGTCATCCCTTTTCAGAATTTGGAGAAATCAACATTTCGAAAAAAAAGCCAACTTCCCTGCGCTGGTAATCAAAGGCTACCTACTAACTACTTCCTAGGGACATCCAATCAAAGCCTGGATAAATGATCAGTGTTTCAGGCCTTGCTATCACCACGGAATCCCATGCTGTCCCGTAATGCGATAATATCCAATAATGTATCACTCATTTTAAGTATGGGTAAAGCTATTTTGCTTAATAATAGTGTCAATAATAATAAAATGCTTCATTTGACGTATTTGGGGTCATAACCTAAGCAAAAGACCCTGTAGACAGAGACATGCTGTTCTTTGAGAAAGGTCAAAGGTCATCACAGAAGCGCTATCGCTGTACAGCTATGGGGCGAGCAGCAGAGAGGCTAACTGTGGCGCGTTGAGGGGGCCACACTTCACTTTCAACATTCACACGCCTTTAAACCTGAGAGCGGCCCTTCTTCAAGAACGGCCTTTGTTCCAAGTACCTCACAAATGGCCTCAGCCATTCTCATAAAATGCCACTCTTTTCCATAAACATGTTAAAGTTATTTATTGAGCACAGTCTGGCGGAAATCTAACAAAGGGGCGATTTTGTATGAAGAAGGTACGACGTCGGTGCTAAGCTAAACAAACAGAGGAAGGCACTAAACAACGACTTTAACGGGCAAGGCCGCGCCGAGCAGCTCCAACACCGCACAATTATCCCTCGAATGCCTCAGGTTAACGTTGTTATTGTAGAAAAATCCACAGAAGCAGCAGACTTGGACTGTAAAGCCGGGACCTACCTGAAGATGTGCTGCTGGCAGCCACGGGGGGTAATGGTAGGAGGAGGCAGTCACATTTCTGGCCTGGCGACTTGGCCCCAGAAGCTGGTGGTGTTTCCACTAGCAAACTGTTGATGTAGTTATCTAGCCCAGGCCAGTAAGGTAAACCTCCAAAGATACAGGGAAGACATTTCAAAATCAAACCTATGTACACAAGCATGACACCCTTCACACAAAAAAGCAGGTTCTCCCCCTCAGCTCGGACTCACAGCTATATTTAATGAGATATCCATTGGCAACAGGTGTAGGTCTTTGGCTACAGGTCTGCACAAGAAACACGATTCTAAAACTGCAGATTTCTGTGGTAAAATCAGGTACTGCTCATGCAACCAGTGGGGAACAGGGCAGTCTACAAGTCATTACGATGTCGTTAAAGCCACATGTTAGAAGCATGTTGTGAGAGCAGAGGGAGCAGAACCCGATGCAGGTTTAACCCGATGCTTTATGCTCCGTTTCGCCCAAGTTTCACAGCCTGAATCCTACTTTCTGCGCAGAGACCCATAGCAACAAGATGTCTCTCTTTCCTGCCCGACAGAATTGCCCAAGATTTTTCCATTTATTAATTGGCCTTTACATTTTGTGTTGGGTGAATCCCAACCATATACATCTGTTACCCCTCAATAATCCTGCCGTCCGCTGGCCATAGATTTCTGTGTCATCCCATCCCCCACATAATGAGATGGTTGCTGTACCTCTTCAAAAACTGCTGTCCAGCCGTTATTCCATTTCTCGTCAATCAATTTATCCAGTAAAAAGGCATTTAAAGGACTGATCAGCCTGCTAAGCTACAGCCTGGCAGTCGATGGACTCACAAAGCTGCACGAGGCACCCGAAAGTACCCGAAGAGGACTTCAGAGATGTAAGCCGCATCGCCGTGACTCACACTTCCTAACACATTCTCTGGTGCGGCACCACTAACCAAGTAAAAGGTAACTGCCAGACATTAGTAGGTTTCCACATACTGTAATAGTCTTGACATGAACTTCAATGAAAATGAAAATTTTTTACAAACTGCCATAAATTCCTACAATATAACCCACGCAAACTACCGAGCACCAATAACGGCAGACTCCTGTCATCTCTGAGCCTTGCAGAATAGGCAGAATGCTCATCCATTTTATAGTATATTACTCTTTTGATCTGAGGCTCCATTACCTCATGCTCATCCCCGGAGAGGGCGAGGGAAAGCTGGAGTGAGGAATACAGCACAGCACCTTAGCTAGCTAGGCTGCAATGATACACAGTCAAGCCGATTTTTCTTTCCAATAGGCCGAATAATAATAATAAAGTAATAATAATAATAATAATACAGGGGGCTAGTCTAAACAGACAATACACCTGCAACTGTTTCTGCCATTGAACACAACTCTCTACAATGCTTCCTCAATATCGGCACTACTGCTGCCTCAAGACTTGTCATGGAGAGTCAGATGCAGATCCTGGAGCTGAACATCTTGGTAGAACAAGTCCAATGAAGCACAAAGGGTAGGCCATTTTTAAGACAATGAAAAACTCCTTTACAGTTACTTACTTGAGCTGGCATGATTTTATGCATTTTAGTATTTCGTTTCTCTGTGTGAGTCATAAAGTATGCAGGATGTCTAAAAATCGGAGCTCTGCAAAGGACCAGGGGCAGACTAACCATAAGGCAAGGGTAAGCAGGGGTCAGCAGTGCCTAGGGGCCCCCGATAACAAGTGGCGGCATGAAGACAGAATGATATAACATAATATGATTATTTAAATTCTAGCAACATGTCTGATGCATTTTTAGCATCAGTTTCCGGTATAGATAAAGTTGCCCCCCGTGCTGCCATGTAATGCGGAATTCCTACTTTGAGTCCGTTCTTTCGTTTCACTCTTGAGTCTAACGGTACCGATTGTTTCACTGCCGAGCAAACCGGCGCAAAATAGCTTAACAGGAGAAAACAGAGCAAATATTAGCATTACATCTCCCATGTCTTTCATACCATACCACTAGAGTGGTAGACCAATTGGGAACAGATGTGGGAAGAACACAATTAACTGAACATATGCAAAAATTCAAGACTAACTTTAGCAAAAGAGGGAACGTTAAAATTCTTAAAATTTGTCTTATAGGTCTGCCAGCACACCCCCCCCCCCCCCCAAACCAGCTAATTTTACTGAGAGCACTTCCACTCCCACTCTGATCAGTAAGTTTTACCGTTGGCACCCCATCCATTGTTTAGCATATTATGTAATCTTCCATTGTTTTTAATCCCCTCTCATTCCTCGTTCTCTAAAAGTTAGTCCGCCCGTGCACGAGGCACAACTCTTCCTGACCACAGTGGCAGCATCACATTTATTTTTCACACAGACACTGTCCCTTATGCCACCTTCTGATGGATCCTTGTGTCTGGCTTGTCTGGTCTAGGGCAATTTCATTCCCATAGCTCCCTTCAGAAGATCTGTAAATAGATTGTACAACAAGCGGTCCTGCCCTGCAACCAAGTCAAGAATAATTATTCTGTGTTCAAACAAGTCTGGCAGGAAAAATTAGTAACCATTATGCGGAGAGCAGGTGTTTTTCTCTGTGTATCTTTTTTTTTTTTAAGTGCCTGTTCTAGAAATGATTGTGTACAAGCTGAGTATTGATTTTGAAACTCTTCAATACAGGATAAATTGGATGGTGGAGGCAGGTTTTAGCCAACTGGTTTCTAATCAATTAACATGTTGGAACTGGCCATAAAAGCAATTTTAATCTAACAAAATCTCTCTTTGTGCTTTTGTTATTTCACCTGGACTGTGCTAGTTTGGACCCTTGAAGGAACCTAGGGTCTCTCAGAACGGGAAAAAAGGCCAAAGAAGAGGGTATGGAAATTCAAAAGGCCTGAGCCCAAAAGCAACAGAGCCCCCTCACCGTGCATCTGACATACATAGAGAATTTGGCAAAAAATATGCAAAGGAATTCATTAAACATGCATACCTGCATCTCGGATGCTACAAAATTCTGTTAGAAATGGGTGAGGGTCAGCTGGCACAATTAATAAAAACTAATAAATCTGTCAGAAAGGTTCTGAGCCATAGAGGGGTGGGCGGGTGGGGGGGGGGTTTGAGGGCTACATGCAATCATTAGCAGCCAAGTCATGTCATCGCAACCTAACAAGATCTTTTTATAGCCAGCAGCTGTGCGAAGGCCGTACTAATTACAGGACAATGTGGTTTAATCAAACGGAAACAGGCAAAGACCTACATGGCCCAAGACCTACGATTAATGGCAAAGAGGAGAAAAACCAGTAATTTGGTACCCAATAAAAAAAATAAAAATAAATAGAAATACAGAAATCCATCCCTTCACCCCAAACATCAACCTATCATTAGAGAGATTCTTCCTCTGTAACCTATTAATGTTCTCATGGATAAGCCTTGGGCCTTGGGGATGTAAGCCACAATAATTAGGCAAATACATAGTTAATAGAAAACCTAGCTGGCATAAAATTAAGTCCCCGAAGACTTGAGTTGAAACACAAATATGGTTTTTATTATCTAACACCTACACACTTGTAAAAGCATTATTACATAACCAGGTGAATCACACCCTATTTTTAATTACTCGATTGACATGGATTCTTTGTTGCTTAGTTACAAACCTTTACCTTTTTGTCTTCAGGAGAATTTTTTAAGAGAGTCGCATGCCACATGCCACATGCCAAAGGATGCGAGATTCAGTTAATCGTCACCGAAAAAAAAATTGATTAAAGCACAATTTCCCTTCAGCAATTTGAGTTTAAAAAAAATGGTTCCACAAAGTTGTTATGCATTGCAGTTGTACATTTCCTTGAGACGATGGAAGTGATGGATGAAACGTCACGCAGCGATGTGGGAGTGATTCGTTTAAAATGCTTATGACAGTTAACGGACTGAGATGCACCGAAGGAGCCCAGTGCTTCGTCAACTTCGATTTAGATTTGGCTTCTGCTAATGGGATCATAGAAAGTATTGCTTTAAAGCAGCGCAATCCATTATTGTGAATTATGCATGGTTGAATTAAGGTGTAATATCATTAATTTGTCTAATTAATTTTTGTGATGAATTGAAAGGGCCCCCCCCCCCCATGAAAACAGGCACTTTCTGAGCTGAAACGCCGTTATATTAATGTCCACTATTTGCGTGCCATATTGGGGATGCTTGTGGGGGGGTTGGAGGAGATGTTGTTTTATTCATTTCAGATATTCAGCAGATGCGTCAATGCTGGGATGCCTCGCATCCATTTGTCATAGGGGAGCACTATGGTGATGACTCTATGGATGTGTAAATACACAGTCAAACACTTAACTATGACATCATCACCTCTGGTTATCAATCTCGCCCTTTCACTGGTTCCCAAGGCGACTCTGTTCACTCCCCTCCCAGTATTAGTTATGAAAGGTGTCAGCCCAAAATATCCATTAGGGAAGAGGATTGATGGAGGGAGGTGGTGCTTGGGGGTGGGGGTTTGCTGGAAAACAAAAAAGGACCAACAGAATTATGATACAGGGCAAACAATAGAGGCAGTTCCTCTGACCTCGCTGGTGAAGATGTACAGTGAAACAGACACTGGGGATGAAACATGATGCTTCTCAGGCTGAGAGCAAGTCAGGTCCACCTCAACGATAAAGCACTTACAATCATGTTTCCTTTCTGACTGGGTCTTGGCTATTCAATAAGGGCATCTTCTAAAGAGATTTCTAACAGGAAATCTCAACAATATGTTGTAAAGCAGATGCAAAAATAATGATGGTGACGACAATTATAATAATCGCGATGATAACATCCGCCTTCGGATGAACGAGTGTGTCCCGGCGCTGATGGTTATTCCTGGTGAGGATCTCACACAGGTGACGCGGACCTGCCTGGACACATCGCGTCCATTCACACCGGCTGCGACTCAAAAGGTCAGCGAGAGACGTGCGTGAGACGGCCTGCCAGCCCCGAAACCTGATAGCTCCGGGCAGCAAGGCGCGAATGCCAATGCTGTCATGTCGCCCGGCGGAGCGCTTTGCAGCCATTTCATCATTCTCAGACCGCGGCTGCGTTCCGCATGGCGAAGGAAGCGGGCGGCGGCGGAGAACGAGAAAAGGAAAACAACCACTGACTCAAGTCTCTGCAGCTTGTACCTGAAGCATCCATCCATCTTCTGTTAGAGCATGTTCTATTCAGGGTCATGGGGGGTCTGGAGCCAATCCCAGGGACTGCAGGCAGAAAACAACCCAGGATGGGACACCAACCCATAACAGGGCACAGACCATCCAGTCACATGGGCACACCTATGGGTAATTTGGCTACATTTTTTGGGGGAAAGCCCCACGGGGAGAACACACAGACTCCACGCACATGGAACCCAAGCAGTACAACTATCCAACTGTATAAGCTAAGTAAAATATAAGTAACGGAATTCAAGCTAGCAGAGTTGCTATACTGGAAAGTTAGTCATGTTATATCCCAGCCTTTAAATTGAGAATATATCCATTCAACTCTGCATTTTCGATACCCGCTTGTCCAATGCAGTGTCGTGGGGGTTCGGAGCCTATCCCGGAAGCTACTGGAGAAAGGCAGGGAATAACGTGGGATGGAGTGTCAGCTCACCGCAGGGCACACTCACATATACCATTCCCACACATATTCACACAATTTGGCACCTGCAATTCATCGAAAAATGATATATACACAAATCAGAAATATAACTGAAGCTGCAAACACCAAACCATACCTTTTATCCACTGGCATTTCTATTCAAGAGCACTTACGTGTATTGAACCTAAATAAATAATGTATGAGGAGCCTATTCAGGGATTTAATTTTAATTACATAAAGGCAATTAATTATCACTCTTACACACAAAACGGTGTGATACAAGAAAAAGCTAAACTGAATTAACAAAAGAAATGACTCTGTATTTAACAAAATTAATAGGATCAATAAAGACCATGCAGATCGCTAGTGTATTAATGAAATTAAAAATCATTAATGTAGGGCTGACCAGAAGAATACAAAAGAGTCAGTCTTAGTTGTTTTGTGGAAGGGCCTGTGGAACCAGGTGAAGTCTGCCCTTATTACCAATGTCAGAGATTCGATTAAGGCCCCAGGAAGCAAATGATTCCAATGAACTAATGATTAATCAGGCAGGTCTATTTACTAATGTAACAGAATGCATTAGAAACATAAGTTAATAGGGACAGGACATCAATTCAGATACAAATGAACCACATTTGTATTGGAAGTGTATTGACTGGTGTAACAAAATGAATTACTAAAGCTAATCTACTTATAAACAGCCAAGAGAAATGGAACGTGTCTCCCAGAATTTTGGCAAATTTACCTTGGTTGATTTTTTGCTTCTAGACATGACTGCATTTTCTCCCACACAAGGAGGAAAATGAATTTGGAAAGGTGATATCTAAGCATCACTCAGCTACTCTCAGCCCCCCTCGGGAAAGATTTGTTCATTAATCATTTAAAGTATTGTTACTGTCTGACCTGATGAAAGACTACCATCCTAAGTTCCTGGCTTTGTGGGATTTTTTCAATTCGGAGAAAATTCAGTGCCACCTGTTAGCTGTGGCCTGTTGGTAGTGATATTTTATTATAGTAATATTAGTTATATTAGTCAGATTTCATAAACAAGCATTTGCCTTTATGTACTCGATAATGGTCTATATCGCTGTCAGGTGCTGAAATATCAATATTCAGGCCAGCTGCAAACAGCACCTTCGTTGTGTGGAAATCTGATCTGTACGGGTGAGCTCATGGAACATCTTCACATGGGCAGTAAATGTGTAAGGACATCTCCAAATGTTTTGCCTCGCAGAACATCGCCGGCTGGTCTTTTTGAGTTCGGAGGCAGCATCCATGGACAATAAAGATCATTAAAAGATGATAGTATCTGGGCTCTCAGACAAGCTGTAGTTATGCGGTAAAAAGCAGGCCGGCTGCGTCAGCTGCACTGTGTCGTGCTGGGTAACAATTGCCATTATTAGGCATCACGCATTTACATCAAGGGGGATGCAACTAAGTGAGCTGCTTGACATGTTGTAACACCACGCGTGACGTTTCCCTTGTTCCAAATCAGCAGTTCCCTGTCCTGTGTTCCATTAAATTATCTTTGGAATTTGTGACTTCTACTCCTCCTCTCCTGGGGTTTAACTCCAAATCCACAAGAAATCTGCACCCTAGATGGTCTTTTTGCACCAATGTTCCTCCTGGAGCTATACTCATGATCACAAGAATCTCAAGACAGCCTCTCACGGAATTTTCGCATCCCCTGCACCACCACTGAAAGGGCTAATCGTAATATTCAATGCAATAACAGCACAGAGGAAGTACTTTGATGGCATGTGTGTTCCTTCTGAAGATTTGCTGAAGCCTCTACTGTCCAGTGGATGAAAAATGGCACATTTAATCCCACCTTTGTTCTGCTACAAAGATTAACATGAAAGGCTGGTCTTCTGACCCCCTCTGCCTGAACCAGGCGATGGACCAGAAATGCATTTTTATCGACAATACTACATTCTCCAATACAGGCTGCAATCATAGGGGGACATTTCTCTGCTTGACAACAATCTCTCCATGTCCCTCAATCTTGGTCCCCCAGGTCATCGCTGGAATGTCTAATATCTTTTAAGTGATTTTTTTTAAGAGCACATAGGTTTTTATTTGATGTTTCGATCAGGGATTGATCTTGAAGAGCAGACTGGTGTGCTGGGACTGGGATTACTGGCTTCTGTGGCTTTCCTCAGATGTCAGAGATCTTTGAAAAGCGCCTTGTAAAGTGAGCCACTTCCAGGCCGTTGGTGACCTGCTCATGAACTCATCAAAAGGGAGCTGCCTCCATATTAGCACGGTTTTTTATAATGAGTATTAATTAATCAGGCCCCCGCCTCCCTCTCTCGCTCTTTCCCAAGCCAGCCAGTTTCCCACACATGTATGGCACACCCCTTCCGAAGATACAGGAGAATGAAAATTCAAGTATGGAGTATAGAGTCAGGGCCTCGTTATCTACTGATGCTGGAAACATCCCAAAACCAGTTGTGCACACATGCAGCCAGCCTGGGGAGGGACGATGACAGAGTCTGTCATTTAGGACACCCACCCAATGTGACGGTATAACCCTGTATGCCCATCAGACACAGATCATACCACAGGAAAGCAGTTGGATGCTTCTGCAGCTCAAATACTAGAATACCTCCGCTAGTGTTTTTAGTTCTTGGGAGTCCTTGTTGAGTCAAACTCACAACATGAGTGTGAAGAGGATTTCAGCCTTTGTGGGGCATTTGGATGCTCCCTGTGTCGGACAGCAGTATGTGTGTGTGTGTGTTTGGATTTGCAATTATTACAGTTTGGGCACCCAGTGTCCCCACAATGTGGTAAAAACCTGTTACTTTTCCCCACAAAAATCTGTGACTGCAATTAAAAAACTAAAAATGCCAAAAGGCTTGTATTTTGCTTGTTTACTTATGGCTAAGGTTAGGGCTGGGTAGGGGTTAAGCGTGTTGTAGCTGGGATTAAGGTTATGCCCATAGGAATGAATGAAGAATCCCCATAAAGATAGGAATACGTTGATGTTTGTGTGTGTGTGTGTGTGTGGGGGGGGGGCGTTGATAAGGATGTTGCCGCTCCAAAGCATGCGTGGCAAAGCTGAACTGTAATTGATAATGCGGGGGCAGACTGGGGGAGGAGGTCCTGGGCCTGGGGGCCCCCGCGGGGACATGCTGGGAACTGAAGCAGATGGTCGGAGTGCCGCTTATTTACACGCTGGGGGAGAAGGACCCCACCCGTGGCATGATGGATCGTTACAGCACGCCCTGCGTAAACAGCGATATGCTTTTAAAGCCGCACGGCGATCCTCCGAACGGAAGAGGAAAAAAAAGACCAGGGAGCCATATTTCATAGTACACCGTCAGGGCACACACTTAACAACACCACTAACATGAAAAATGTCATTTTAACCAAGAGCCCCTCGCAACTCAGCAGAACAGTGCTCAAGTTTAACATTCAGCACACTGAGACGCCGACGCTCGCCCCTGCAAGGTGACACGGGCTTATGCTGTCTGCTTGGGGCTGCCTACCGCCACCCATGGGTATGGGAGCAGAGGGGCCAAAGTCTCTGGGTGCTTTTGGCTGAATGAGAGTGAAAAAGGAAGTCGTCTCTTCTGAGGACAACGCTGCACTGAAGACAGGAGAAGATATGAAGCCTGATGATCACAATAACACAACCTACTCGCTTTGGGACTCCGCATCCCCGCTCTAGCAGCACGGTAATGTTTATCTGTTTATTAGCCATAAAATGCCATGTTAAGTCTTTGTGTTATCAAGAATATATATTTATGACTGGGGGTGTTGCTATTTTGGGCAGCATGAAGGCATATCATATTGGGTTCCGAAATCCAGATCAATCCAGTAATGTTAGAAATATATTGGGACCATCCCAACTCCACACCAGCCGCCCCGCCCCACCCCCACGAACCCCCGCGCCCCGCTCTGGGAGCCCAGCACAGACACCCACGATGGCAGTCAAAGACATGGAA
>JAODKM010000008.1:12013783-12042997 GCA_026780845.1 Petrocephalus sullivani | reverse complement strand
CCCCCCACCAACCCACCCAACAGCTCCGTCGCAGGATGCATCAGGGCAGCGGCACAATACCGTCCTAACCGTGAGCCTCACAGATTCTGGAATGTTCCAGACAAGAGCCAGACCTCGAACCATGGGCGCTGGGGTTTCTCTGGCTCTCTAGCTCATATTCACACCTCGGAGTGAAACCAAATGCGCCCCCCGCCACCCCCCCCCAGTCAGTGTTGCAACCCCCACTCCCACTGTCCCACACGCATCCATCTCTATTCTAACACAGAAGAATGGCTCGGGACATCTGGGAGAAGAGACGACTGCTCTCTTTTCATCCAGGAATTTAAGTTATTGTGACTTAGTCTGGAAAACTGGCAGTTGACAAAAGAAAGGCACATACAAAGCATCCTCGCGTCAGAGAGTCCCCCTAGAATTCTAATTAGAAAAACATTGATCAGTTATGAAAGCCGCCCTCTTCGTTTCTCTGCGTCAGTGGAAATCCTGCTCTCCTCTGCGATCACATTCGAAGACGAATTCCCTGGATGTAATACTGGCAGAAGAGTGACTGCAGACGCTGACCCCCACGTTGATGTGGTCCACTCTCAGATAAGAAAAGCAAGACCCAACCCCTGTGCCAAGTGGGCAGAGGCAACTTACATAACACATCATCAGGAAAGATCCAGGCCTGTCCCAGCCCTTGGAGTACCCAGCCCTGGTTTCCTAGGCCCCAAAAGCCCCTGCATGATCTCTCAGCTCTTGAAGGGAGAACAAACTTGGACTCCCAGCTCTTCAAGGACCCAGACCTGGGGTGAATCTCCATGCCAAGAATTCAAATATCATACTTGACTGGTACTTGTCTTGATAACTTGCCTTCCAAGAAGGAACTTGCGGTGCAATGAATCATGGAATTGGTCTTGTTCAGCCAGGATGCAACCGATGTGTCCTTGATATTTGGGATGGGGCAAGCATCTGGAGATTTATACTGTTCTCTGTACTTGTGTTCTTAGTACTGGAACTGGTCTTCGACAATGGATGATGACATAAAATAGGTGCTTGAGAACACAAGTACAGTCAAGTACCCATTGTGATTCACCCCTGATGTTCCAGTCCTTGGAGGACCCAGACCTGGTGTCTCAGCCCACGGAGGAGCCAGAACTAGTGTCACAGCCCTTGGAGGAGGCAGACCTGGTGTCTCAGCCCTTAGAGGAGCCAGACCTGGTGTCTCGGCCCTTAGAGGAGCCAAACCTGGTGTCTTGGCCCTTAGAGGAGCCAGACCTGGTGTCTCAGCCCTTGTAGGAGCCAAACCTGGTGTCTTGGCCCTTAGAGGAGCCAGACCTGGTGTCTCAGCCCTTGTAGGAGAGGAGGCAGAACTAGTGTCTCAGCCGTTGGAGGACCCAGACCTGGTGTTTCAATTGTTGTAAGACCCAGACCTGGTGTCTCAGCCCTTGGAGGACCCAGACCTGGTGTCTCAGCCCACGGAGGAGCCAGAACTAGTGTCACAGCCCTTGGAGGAGGCAGACCTGGTGTCACAGCCCTTGGAGGAGGCAGACCTGGTGTCACAGCCCTGTCTGTGACACCAGACAGGGCTGTGTCTCTGCTGCTGGAAGACCCAGAGCTGGTGTCCCAGTCCTTGGAGGAGCCAGACCTGATGTCTCAGTCCTCAGAGGAGCCAGGCCTGATCTCCAAAAATGCCTTTTATCATTCAGGCCAACCTAGCGACAGCTTTATTTTGAATGAGTCTGTATTAGCTGCTCATTTTACCCCAAAGGAATTCAAACACATGACTGATGTCATTATGCTCTTTACCAAATCAACAGGAAATTATAACCAATAAGCAATTTATCATTGTGACATGTTATGATTTATCTGCTTCTGAACCAAAGAAAGTAATTTGTAGTCAGTTTTATCATTTACATACAGAAGTATACATTTCTCAGTGAATAACAGTGCAATTCCCTCAATGGGAGCTCATATTGCATCAGCTGAGGCCAGGTTTGTACTTGGAACCAAAATGAGGATTCAATCTGACCTCAACAATTTCCTGAAACAGCTTAGCTTATGTGGGGAAGACAGAGAGGTTCTGGATGTGCAAATGTGTGGGTCAACTGCTCCAAGTCTCATTTCAACAGTGTCACATTAGAGCCACGGAGAGCTAAAGTCTGTAAGCCAGGACATGTTTGCGATCACTTGGACCAGACCACGTGTGTCAGAGGAGAACCGCATTGATTTAACTCTACGCCAGCTCTCTCGCTTCAGCTAACGCTAACTTACTCTTTGCTCTAATCAGCATCTCCACAAATTGTGACGAATGACAGGAAAGCTTTTTGTAGTTTTCAAGTGGGGGGGGTGGGGATCGGGGTGATTTCATTCTGAATAAAAAGGTAGCTGACCATAGGAAGCTGTTGCGGTTAACATGTATTTTCCATCCCTTTCTTGCAGCTTAAGAGTTAGTGATTCTGAGGCGGAATGAAAAGCAATAAAAAAACACCCTTGAGCAGGAATCCAGCTGGAATGTGGCCCCTGGGCTAATCGCCCGGCCAGAGCACAGTGGAGCGGTTGTTTTGGACCTGTCCTGCTCCAGTCCCCACTCCGAGACCCCCCTGGCAGCTTTTAATCCCTGTGGAGCCCTCAGGGTGGTCCCAGTGGGAACCCTTTTCTGAAATGGTAGCACCAGTGACAATAAAACAGACCTCCTTCGCTTTCATTATTTATTCACTTATCAATTGCTTTGACCGATAGTGGTTTACATTTTGCAGATATATTCCAGGCTTCAGTGCCAGTTTCGGTTGCCCAAGGGCGGGACTCCTCTCCATTCCACCCACAACATGTTCACTTCCCAAGCCGCAGCCCAGACAGAACCCCAATGCCGGCCCAATTACTGCCGGCGAAGAGCGCGCATTCCGTTCTGTCTGGCGTGTTCGGGCACGGAGAGGTGACGAGTGTTCTCAGCGGGCCTCTTTGGGAGAGAACCTTCCAGATCGCTGAGGAGGGAGCAGGTGGCGTGGAAATACATGAAAGAGTGATGTGTCATTCGGGAGCCCGAATCCAAGCAGGGGGGCACGTTAGAACCCGCTTGGGCCTGCAAAGGAACCTGGTCTGCGTGTGCCAGGCTCACGCGTGCTCCCAGGGAGCTCAGCGGACCAGAGAAGATGCAGCCCGTGGAGGAGAAGTTCACCAGGGGCCCCTGCAGATCTCCCCAACTTATGGGCCAGAAGCAACACCCACCCACCTAAACCAGGAAGTGATCTCAGATCAAAGTCTGTGTGCACTAGCAGGAGCATCATTTTCATTTCACCCTTGTGTCTTACAATAGGCTTTACATGCATCCAAATAGTTTGGATACATGTTGAGTGAGATGTTCCTAACAGCTTCCAGAGCTCCTATGACCCGTGACCCTGACCGTCAGTGTGAATTCCAGGCATGGCTGCTAAGTCAACCCAGTCTTCCGTGGAGAGAGACAGCAGAGTCACCTGCTTGTCGGTTTTGCTCGGCAGGATGTTTTCTCTGGTGTGTGTCCCCTGCCTTGGTTCTGTTTTATATTACGCTGTGCGGGTCCCCCTCTCTGGCCCCTATATGTCCACTTATTTATGGGTTGCTACGTTCCTGTGACTCTGTGCATCTATGCATGTGCGTGTGCGTGTGGTCTGTGTGCCGGGTTCCCCCTCCCCTCTCCTGGATGCAGGCTATCTGGCGGGTCCTGTTTCCTCACAGCGTGAACTCGTCCCGAGTACCACCACAGAGAAAACATTGAAACAAACACGTCACGCATTAAAATGTGGCACCCTGCCAACAAGCAGGGCCCTTTGCCGGCTGCCCTTCGATCTGACATCGCACTTCTCCATTCTAAGGAGAGGTCACCTTGTCGGAGAACCTGAGAGGCCACTCCAGTTCCTCCAGAGATCCAGAGAAAGAAAATTTATGTTTAAAAAAACATGAAACTAAGTGCTGAAATGGTAAAAAAAAACACACCCCACACATGTGATATCTTAAAGCCCAAATCAGGCCTGGACTGACCATCTGGTATGCCAAGCATTAGGGGACACCCCTTCCCATGCTAGGCAAGGTTTAAGATGGGGTCTCTCCCTACACCCCCAATTGGCAAAATGTACCCTGAGAACTCCGGGGCTGATTTTTAATCGCAGTGCAGCCCAGAGCCTAACTGTCCTTTTTAGGGATCTAACAGGGCTTCATAGTGGCATGTATAGGATGAGAGATACAAGCAAATCCGTAACTTCCTCTACAGAGGACAAAACTGAACCAGGACAGAAATGATGTTCACCGTAATGAAAGAATAAGGGGATTTTGCCGTCATTCTGGAGTGATGTCAAGAAAATAAATAGGCAGTGATGTGGTAAAGGCGGCACCAGTGCCAGGGTTCTGGGGAAGTTCCCTCAAAGACTGCGTGCACCAGCACCAAGCTGACACCAGGCCAGCGTGTTTTTACGCCCTCAGGACCGCCACACTTTGAAGGTCTGTGACGTTCCCTGGATTCTGAAAGCCTTGTGCAAAGAAAGACCCCTGGTATGTCTCACCCCCCCCAACCCCCTGCTATATCGACTCTCAGCTTCCTTTTAAGAGGAGCTGAAGCATATGTTTCCGTAATAAAACAGGGAGAGCACTAGAGGAAACACCTCAGCGAGAGTAACACTGAGACGCACGGCCAAGGAAACTCACACGAGGCTCTGCATGCTCTCCATGCACTGAACACCTTCATGCGTGTCCAGGATTACGAATTCCTGAAGGATAATAACTCTCTGTGCTTTAGATCCTCGCATCTCCTGAAAATTCTTGACAAATTGTCCACTTAGTATAAGAAAGTCAAACCGTCCAAATAGACTGTTCCACTTAGTAGGCCGGATACATTCCACTTTGTTGATCGGGATGTGTGTTTAACTGATTAATTACAAAAAACATCTTACACGTCTGTCACATTCAGTCCAGAATCCAGCTCATGACTTACCTGCCACAGGCCCCATCCAGATGATTCTAATATATGATAATTCACACCTCTCTCTGTGTATTTAAGAAAAATGATGTTAAATGAAAGTTCTGGGAGAGGGTTTGTTCTGTGATGTGGGGAGTGAAGGTACTGGAGCATGGAAGGTATTCAGAATGTTTGTGATCTTGCTATTTGTCTTACTTGTGCGTCACTTTGGACGAAAGCTTCGGCTAAATGAGGTAAATGTAAGATGGGTGGAGTTACGTTGGGAGGCAGGGTGTGGTGTTACGGCGTGGGTACCCACTGACTTCCGCAGCTGTTACCATGGTGTCAGATTTATAACCCAGGTTGTTGTTCATCAGCACTGGACATCAGCCTCCTCAGACAACAGAAAGGGCGACTTCACAGGTTTCCTTAAGTACTGGTCCATCCTCCTGGGTTAGTACCAACCAGGTTCATGCAGCTGCTTACTGTGTCAGAGGTCATAAGCGGCATCCAGTCATAAATCAGTCTGTTACTGTACCTTGGTCTTGCAGTTATGGTCTTACTGTACACTGGTTTGAAGAATTTATACTCCTGCTTCCACGGTACATTATTTATGTATTTATGTTTTTTTTTCTCCAACCTTTGAAAACCCCCTCGGAAGTTATCGAGACGTTTAAGTCGGTTGTTTATAGTAATGTAAATGAAAATCATTTCGAGTTTCATTTAGCACATTTTAGAAGTGAATTATAAAGCCGAATACAGGGACCATTAGAGGACCTCTCTGCTTTTGTGTGCGTACAAGATGAATTACGTTGCCGTGGCATCTAATCAGATTAAATACAAAGAGCATCTCTGCTTACTGGAAGCACTAATGAAAGTCGGAGCATGATTGATGTTATGACTAATGTGCTACTGAGGCTGTGATTAGTGTGCGCCGAGTGGATGCACACCCGAGGTGTTTATGAAGGCTCTCGCTTTGAGGATGCACACGGCAGATGCTGAAACAGGCTGCTGTAGAAAGTCACCTGCTGGATGCCCACTGCAGTCTGGCCTGACGTCTTCAGAGCTGCTCCCAGCTCCACGTCTGTGAGGCTCTCCAGAATCACACTCGGCTTTATTTCTGAGACGCTTTCCAGACCTGCAGTGCTTTTCAGAATTATGCTCGGTGCAGGAGTCTGTGACATTCTCCAGGATTGCACCCAGTAGTGTTCCTGAGGTGCACTCCAGAATTACACGCAGATGTGTGCCTGTCATACTCTCCAGCAGAGTGCTGGCATGCCCCCGCCTTTGCGCAGTGTGTTCCAGTGGCTGATGGTTGTACTATCTGTCTGCGATTGCACGGGTCTGTTGTACGCGTCGGTTTGCCACAGTGTGGGACTATGGCCCTCATACACGTATTGTGTAGATTTTCAGCACCACGAGACGGCACTCAGATTTGGCCTCTGACCAAAACGTCAGGGCGTGACGTCACTGAAACGGAAGACTCGATTTTACACAAAACTGGTTTCATAAGCTGGGAACGCCAAACATTTTATCATTTATTTCAGTGACTGGTAAGTCACACCAGTCGTGACAATGAAATTGCAATCCGCTGTCAGTGTGACACCAGTTACAGATATGGGTGGGAAACAAGGAACCGCCCCACCAGGTTCACCTTAGTTATACCCAGTCCGCGGGTCATCACACGGAGAGGTGATTACCTATACCGTAAGGTGTAAGTGCCAACCCCTTTGTACCGCATGAGTCTTCAATTAACAGCTGCAGAGCTGGGAGGGCAGCAGATGTTCCAGTTTCCAGAAAGGTCTGCTATGAAGTTGCTGCGAGGTTTACATTTACCCCTTTCAGTTGGGGCCGGGCTGTAAGACAGACAGAGTTCATAAGGAACACATGACTCGCTAGTCAGACTGAATTAGGCCTTGTTATTAAAACTACCCCAGAAACATCGTTATATTAGTTGTAGTCCAGCCTTATGTCATAGGCTGAATATACCGTAACCAAGAATTCAATTTGTTTCCTCTGTTGTTTTTTTCTGAGTCAAATGATCAAATCAGATTTGAAAATAAATACCGATATATTTATTGTTCTGAAGCTGATTAAAGATGTGAATGCTCTTTAAGATAAAAGACGGGTATGTATTTGCAATATACTATAGGTCTCTTTTGAAGCATTTTTGTCCCAAGGCCAAATTAAATCAATTCTCTGAGTGACTCGAGTGGATTTCAAAGGGACTGTTGTGAGAGGCACTCAGTAAGCCGAATGATTTCACAAATCCGCTGTTTATTCTGCGCTGTGGTGTTGGCCTGTGTGTCTAGCGCAGACGGGCGTCTAGTGGGGAGGCCACAGAGCTGGCGCATTAGTCCCGCTGAGGGCTAGGGGAGTTTCTCCGCTTCTGTGACTGGGTTCCATGCCATCGTTTGAATTTAAATGATGCATTTTCTGGATTTCGTAGGAATGTACAATAAATAATTATCTTTGGACATAAATAGTTTTCACAAGTATTCTGTAAGCAGAGACTATGCCTACATTACATAAAAATGTTGATATATATATATATATATATATATATATATATGTGTGTGTATATATTTGGCTATTTTGTATGTAGGTGGCAGTAACACACCTCATATTTTCATCTCCACACAGCAAAAATGCTAAACCCCACTTGCCAGCATGATATTGTGGTTCAGTGAAATTTCCATAGCTATACGGACGGGCTGCTCTGCGTTTCCTACGAGAAGGAAGCCCCATGAATGATTGGATTAAATATTGTAACTAAATTCACTGCACTACTTTAAGAGATCTTATAATGAACTGTTAAATACTTAAATTTAAATATTACGCTACACATTATATTGATTTGTTTTTCCAGTGTGAGACACAATTATAAGAACATCGTGCGACACATGATGTCATTCCTCCGGCGTTGTGCGCCTACTGAATAGGCTTCACAAAGAGTCACCGTAGTCATTATTCATGCCGAGATAAAATCTCACTACCTGCAAAAGGTCAGTGCATGTTGTGGGACCGGCTTGTCACCGAGACAAGTGCACTTCATCACAGCTGCCTGGGTGCGGCTGGCCTGGCTGATGCAAAGGCCCGGTGCTCTCTCCTGCTTGACCAGACACTGACCCCCAGAGTCCATATGCTTCCTAGAGTTTAGCAGGACCACGCAAACAGCAAATGAGTGTTGTAGCGTTAGCATTATCTACCGTAATCTAAAAGAACGCAGAGTGAAGGTGGGAAGGGGTAGAACTGCAGTAATTATAAAGTGCTATTGAATGGCTATGTCTGCTCCACTGACCTTTACTCAGAGCTGTGAAGAAAGGAGACCTTCACGCCGCGTGACCTTCCTGCTGCAGGCCTCGTTATTACCGCTCTAGTGACACTGCGGTTAAGGAGCCTCCGCATGCTCAGTGCAGACAGGACTGCTGACCGCAGTGTGGGTAGCCGAGGTGGCATGTTAAAATGGGTCTCGTTAAAGACTAGGTCGTCTAATTGGCAAATGGCATCCACAGAGCCCAACCAGAAACTAGAGAATGAATCAAAAGTCAGATTCAGCCGGACCCAGAGCCCAGGCCACCAAGAGCCAATCCTGAAGGATACACCCCCCCCCCAAACACAAAGACACACTATCCTCATTCCCCAATATGGGAACAGCAGCCCAGCCTCAAAGATCCAAGCCAAAATCAGAGGGGTTGCATGGGGTCCCAGCACAGGCCGCCCACTGCTCAGACAAATAGAGCAGGTCCAAATTGAACGGGCCCGGCCCCTCGCCAGCGATGATGACATACTTACAGCGGCCCTGTCAAACATCTCTCCAGTTTACGACTGAGGAGGAATAAATCACAGGACATATGGCAAACCAGGAAGTGCACTCCCATCACATATTTAGATTCGGAAATGTTTCCCATTCTTAGTGCTGAATTGCTCCTCTGTTTGGATAGCTTTTCGGGGGGGGGGGGGGGGATCAAACAGAACGGCACATTGTTACCGCTTCTCACATGCACTTTTAAACCTATCAACACACACAGTGATCAAACCAAACTATTATTTTAGTGACAATACTGGTACCTGCAGGGTCACGCACTGGTCATGCATTGATCTATTTAATGTTAATAGAGCAATGGGACTTTTTCCCTGCAAAGATTCCAATGGGAAATGCGATTTCTGCAGTGCTCTGATGAGTCTGGACTTATGCAACAAATGCGGCATTCATCACGAGAGCTTCCCCATGCGCGACAGCAAACGGCAGTGGGGAGGCGTGCCGGACGAGCTTCCTGTGGCCGCGCCTGATCCCGATTGACACATTCCACTGCGGTAACCTATGGCCAAAGTGGGCCCTGGAGAATCAGAGCTTCGGTCGCCGCGGCGATGTGCCGCCTGCACAAATGAAGCTATTTCCAAGGTTTCCCTGACAGGAAAGGTCTCGTCCACGACGATGCACATGCACGGTCCCGCACAGGGTACACTCCTGTGATTACACGGTCACATATCCACGCTTGTGTATGGACAAATGCTTTACCCAAATAGCATTTAAAAGCAGTAATGTAAAGTATTTGATGTTTGTTTTTATTTCGGTTACTTTCAGAAGCAATAATTAGAGTTTTCATTTAAGTGTAATAAAAAAAAGGTTTATAGTTTACAAAAATGTTTTGTTAATGATAGTAAACTTGCCTTGCATAGCCTACTGCACTAGCAAAAGAACACACACGCACACACTCACACGCACACACTCACACACACACACTCACACACGCACACACGCACACACTCACACACACACACACCCACACACCCACATGTTTGCATTTGTATCTTTGCGGGAACCAGCCGTTCATTTCAATGGTCATAATCCTAAAGCCAGCTATAACCACCTTAAGCCCTACCCTGCCCTAACCCTGACCATGTACATGACACACACACATACTCACAGGCTTATCTTCAGTGCAGATACACAGAGACACCGCAAGACCAGCAAACCAAGCTGCAATAGCGCCATCTATGTACCACAGAGTGCAGTACAAGTGCAGCCATGCCAAAGGGGCTGATGGGTGAGTTTGTGGTGGGGGGGGGTGCCTAAAAATCCTGAGAACTAAAGTCAGTGGATTCATCAGCAGCCTACAGTCCCACATCCATCTCTGTCTTTTTGCTAAATTTGATTTTAAATATTTACAATGCCATATATCTTTGGTGAAGGAAAGTGCTATTGTCTATGAAACCTCTAGCAAGAATGATGGGGGCTTTTCCGGGGACATCAATGTTTTATTTGGGAAATATATGTCTGTCAGCTACACAACGGCTGCTGTGTTTTTTTTTTTAACAAATCACAAAGGGGGGTGTGTCTTACCTCCCCGTTTTTTATTGAATACCTTGAAAATTACTGTAAATAGAACAGGAAATACTTCTGAAAATCCAGAATTGTGCAGAACTGCTACAATTTAGCTTTTTGTCTTTCACTCGTTTCCTTTGCCCTCAAATACGTCTGTGTCACATAACAACCATTTATCAAAAGAGAGACCATTTTAAAAATGATCAGTCACATTATAGCATCATGAAATGATGGAGATTGATTGCCATTTTAATTAACTAACAACTTTTTCCCAGAAAGAACAATTTAACCCAATTGTAAAAGATAATGTCTTGCTATAATTGCTTTGGTTAAGCACAATATTCAAAGACAGGACAGTCCGGCCATAAGTAAAGTCAACTTTAGACGTCAGTTTAATCATAGTGAACCATCTGAAAAAAGCTCAGTTTTAAAATACAGGCAGTACAGGCTCCTTAGAAGGCGGTTTCGCATAAATATACAGCCAATAAAGTCCGCCTTTCTCTGAGGAGAGCCCTCAGAGGTTTTCCACGTGGCCTCTGAAGTAGTTTCTTGGAGTAAGTCTGCAGTCTGCTGCAATGAAGTTCAGAGTAATGACCAAAATAATGGAAAACTTATCTGAGGATAAAACTGCCCATTTAAATTAGTCCCTGCAGAATGTGTCGACTCAAATGTGTCGGAAAATCTGGTTCTTTCTACGTGTTCCAGGGACTAATTCACCGTGTGCGTGTTCGGTTTCATTCTTC
Source organism: Petrocephalus sullivani (assembly GCA_026780845.1). Classification (NCBI taxonomy): domain Eukaryota; kingdom Metazoa; phylum Chordata; class Actinopteri; order Osteoglossiformes; family Mormyridae; genus Petrocephalus; species Petrocephalus sullivani. The sequence continues at coordinate 12,032,022 of JAODKM010000008.1, read as the reverse complement.
CGCAAACATCAAAGCGTCACTCCACAGAAGCGGGCTCGGCGCTCAAGTGGCCGAATCACACTGCGCTTGACTGAATTTAGACCATGAATTAGAAACTCTGCTGAGATTGTAGTGTAGCTATGATCTCGTATCAATCAGGTTCATTTAGCGTGTCTGACTTCTTTGTCTTCTCCATGTTGACTTAAAGACACACTTAAAAAGGTATATTCACATGTTTCATGTCTAATTCCAAAGCCCTATTTTCGCGAAGGCCTCTAGAGATAATGCTGTAATGCAGTGTTTCTCAATCCGGGACACACAGCTAGTCCACATTTCTGCTCCCTCTGAGCTGCCTGCCAGACAGTCAACAGGAAGCGAAAATTTGGACTGAGTCCCTGAGCACCGGACTGGGAAACACTGTTATACTGTATAATGATACTTAAAAAACTGAATTCACATCCCTCTACACGGACCACGATGTGCTTGAAATGTATGCATCCTGTTACGATGGGAACATTTTTTTTTTCTTTCAGATATATTTTTAAGTGATGTGGGAATTAATCGCGTCCATGAGAGCGGCGATCTGAAATGCAGACGCTGATGATCTGCAGTCGGGGGCAGAGTGTTGTCAGAACGACCCGGGGATTAACGGATTTCACTCGTACTTTTGATTACACAGATCAGAGGGATTTCGAGGGTCTCCGGCGAAATCAGCACCGAGGGTCCTTCACACTGGACTCAAACCCACAGTGCTTTGTTACTGGGCTCGCTAATCCCCTCAGGCCCAGCTAATGGGCTGCAACAGAGAAGCGCGCTGTTTTATCTAATAAGATCCAGTTGTACTACATCTAGTGCAAAAAGCAGCTTTAATTCCATACCACCAGAGTTATATACATTCCACTATGAAAGCATTAAAAGAAAAAAAAGTAGAGGTAGTGACAATAGCAACTGCAGAATAAACTAATATTTCGATGGATGGATGACTTCATTAAGTAAATTCCCCATTTCTAGCAGGTTCTCATTAGATTTACTTGAACTAGGATTACCATCAAGACCACTGACTAATGAGCATGTATCACACATGCATTGCAATGACATGAGAACTTATATAATACGGAAATATTACCAATAATACAGAAATTTCAATCACCATATTTATTAGTGCAACACTAGAGGGCAGAGAAGACGTTTTTTCCTATTGCTCTTTAATCAGACAGAAAATTGAAATGCATTTAACAACCGCTTTCATATTAAAGCCTGAAGATAAAATAGCCTTTAGATATGACCGGTTTTGGAATACAGCAATTTAATAAGCCAATAAAATGAAACAGCATTTTACTTCAATTTTCGAGTGCTCTTTATATTTTGCAGAATTGTAGAATAAATACAATATTACAATAAATCCGTTTAATGTATTTTATATAGATCCATCTGCATTATTCATAACTGCATATTAAGTAATACTAAAGTGTGTATGTTAGAAATTAATGTTTGTATTGATACATCAATATATATTGATGTATTGATTCTGGATATGTTTGGAGAGGCACATTTAAATAGATATAGATAAAATCAAGCAGTGGACAAGCTCATCAAATAGGAGGAGAAAGTTAGTGATGTTAGGAAAAAATGCATGTGCCTTCCAGTGAAAACCCATCAATAGATAGTCATATCTGCCCTAGACTTTCTGATTTACAGTGGCTGTTACATAAGAAAAAATACGTTCCAAGGTCAGCACAGACTGGCCCAATGTGAAATGCAAATGAAAACTGTTATCTGTGTTGCAGTGTCTCCACTTGTGCTAAAATACACTTCGAAATCTGACAGCAGCGTTTAACGTAGGGGAAATGAGCTGGACCGGAGCTATAGAGGCTGAAGGTTCAAATCCACTGGAGTTCTGTTTGGCTGTGCCCTTGGGATTGATTATAACTGAAATAGGTGGTGGATGAAAAAAACGCATCCAAGCAAATAGATAATAATGTAGAATATGAGTCTCTATTGTACAGCACAGTCACAGTGCCTTGACTTTGTTTATAAATAGCTCTAATTCTGAAAACCTTCTAAGCAGTATTATACAGTTTTTAAAGGGGTTGACTAAAGCCCCAAAACTTCCAATTGAAATCAAAATTACAGTTCATGCCATTTGCATTATTTTCATCGCATGGTTGGGGATGTCTAAATCCTTTTATCGTTGCATTACACCGAAGCTACCACTGGAGGGAGCTCTGTATTAATTCAATCCCCTTATCTCGGGGAAACCAAATTGAAATTCTTATCTGTCAGACCCTGTTAAATTGATCCTCTAGACTGTTCAGAAGCCAGGCCTTACTGGAACATGAGGAGACTATGCAGGAAAATCAGGCCACAGCAGAATGGAGGAGTAATATTCCATGCAGCAGTAATGGAGCATTAATGGAGTCCAAGATAATTTGGTTGCAAATTTGCTAGTCTGCTGAGAATGACCGTTTTCCCGGGAAACAGCCAGCAGAGCTGAAAGTGACACTGTGTATGCTAAACTTCTGCGGCATACTGCAAGCACCGTCTGCGTGATGTACCTGAACTACAGCTCGTGGGACAAAAGCGCGCCCGCATTTTAATGCTTAATCGCTGCATACTTGGGCTCCCCAGTGCCTTACCCTGCACCCACATTAATGTTTGGAATGAAAGTGGTGACTGGGACTGGATCCTGTGGCTCGCTCTTGTGATTCCCCTTTAACCAAGTGACCGCTACGATGCATTCTTCTAATTAACCCCTGCGAAGACTGATATATCCCGGTCGATTCATCTCATAATTCCAGTCAAAGCATCTGATGTTAATAAGCAGGGCTCAGTACCACCACGAGCAGGATTTCCGCCTGAGCGGCACTCATTAGGCAGGCTTTCCTGTCCCGGCGACGGGATCTTGCAGAAGTGCGACAGACCGCAGACCAAACAAAAGGAGACGCTGGTGGCGGCGCGGCGCGGCGTGCGCACGGCTCACCGCTAGATGGCGCTGATACACTATATTAGAAACCCAGGGAGGAAAACAGAAGCTTGTTTTGAATCGTTCTACATAATCACCACTGCAAATTGCTCAGAAACCCACAGGTCATTGTTTTGCAGCAATGGTTTCTGTATAGAACGAGTCATTAATTAGCAAAGCGATGCACTAAACGGACAAATGTGTGTATTACACGCCGCATTTCGAGTTTCACATGGTGCTAAAGTGTAGCTTTTGCACTGGTTAAGTTGCTATCGGTACCCTTATATCAGACATGCTAAGAGCTTAATATGCATTCCTTTCCCTTCAAGTCGCATAGAAATGTATTAATACATTCTTACAAAACGTTGTTTCTGTCCATGAAGTGCGCTCTTGATTTGATCTTCGGTTATATAGTGTGTTAGGCTGTTCAATGAACCCGAAAGCTTTGTCATTTCAGTTGCAGTTTGCACGATATGTTCTTTACCCTAGAGTTCCCAACCGCAATACTTCCAAACCTGGTAGCTGTAATGTGTTTTGCTTGCGATAGTGGTATATACCGGGAAATGCAGCTGTCGCTGTAATGTTCGGGGGGGGGGACCCATATTGAGCCAGGGTATATAAATATCAGCACTCTAAAACCAGGCGCACTGCTTCATTAAATATAGCAATCCAATATTTGCCATACCTCGTTGGCTCTTGACGTCCTTAATAAGCAGTATTACTGAATCCAATCGACTGGCATTAGACTTAATTTGCTTTGCATTTAACAGACAGGAATGTGTTCCTAACAGAGAACAGTCCACAGTTGCAATCACAAAACCGGGACACAGGAGAGCTCGCCTCATTATGCCACATTCCGGGTAGCCACAAAGTGACTTTGGTTTCGGCACCAGCTTGAGGGGACCATTCCCAGAATGCTTTTAAAGGCATATTTAAAATTCTGCCCCGCGATTCTGAGCACTTCATTCGCGGGCTCGGAAATAAAATGCTTTATTTCCCCGCATTATGTTCCCAGGACTTAATTAAAACTGCTTCAGACTTGCAAACTGGACGCAGCTGTTTTCGGCTCACAGCACAGTACAGATATGAGTGCCCAGCAGCACCAAGCGATGCCAAACGGCACAAAACGGTTTTTATACCTCAATTAAAAAGGAAGACATTTTAAAAGTTCCTTAAATGAAGTGCATTACTGGTAATATGCCAGGTGCTGGCTATATCATTTATTTTTTAATCAGTCATCTGACACTTTGTAATATATAATACTTGCATGGACGCATGCATGTGTACACAGTTTGGCTAAAATGGCATGGCGTTCATTGACAGGCGAGACTGTGAGCAGGTCGTCCGGGATGGGATAACCCGGGTTACAAGTCTGCCAATGCATGTAAACGGAGCAGCCCCGCGCGCACAGGCACGGCCGCGTGCTCGGCGCTCGGCGCCGGCCGGCGAAGTCCGCCGAAGATGACGTCACAGCGCGCCGATTCATAAACGCGGGCAGCGAATGGGGCGCCGAGCCGCGCGACCTGCGCGCGACCCTGCCTGATGCTCACGAGACGGGGGGAGGAAGCAAAAAAAGCCCCCTATCTAAATAAAAGGGGGTAGAGGGGACTGTGTGAATTACGATCCTTATAACACAACAAAATGGCGTCGTTTACAGAAGGAAAGCTGTTTGCTGAAAACAAGCCCCACAGACTCAAATGAAAAGCCCGATAAAACAAACGGCGGTTCGCCGCTCCCGCTGCCGCCCTGGCCGGCGAGCGCCCCCCCGCCGGTGCCCCCAGCGCTTGTTCACGCCCGAACATGGCTGTTAAAAAGCATTGTTAAGCACTCTGGCAACTCATCCAGGTCCAGCTGTGATGTCAGTGAATAGAGCAGCACTTCGGACCAGATGCCAACAGCATGGGAAAAATGGTCCGGGCCCATTAGCATAATCAGGATAATTATTTAGGGAAATTTGTGTTCATCACAGTGCAGTGGTGGCACAGGCTTGCCAGACAGGGTCCTTTGGAGTTTATGGTCGTCCATGATGCTACTCTGGGGCTTTGTAGAGCCCCCTCAGCACACGTCTTATCTTTCAGCGCCCCCACCATGTCATCCAGACGGCCACCGTTGCCCGTTTTCGTACGTAATGCTAACAGCTCTCAGCCAGTTTTATTTTCTTCCCTCCACAACGCCGCAGAATTACCATTGCGCTTTCAATCATTTCCCATTTCATCACTTGCTGGCCCTCGAAAGCTGTGCAATTGACCTGTACTGGTAGGCTGGCCGCACATTAACCGAACCATCAGGAAAAAAATGAAACGACTTGGTTAGCATTCATAATTTATATCCAATAGTATGTTGGTCAGATTTAAGCACCTCACATCCTTTATTAAATAAAGAGTTACATGTAAAGGTTATAGTTATGGGGTAGATTTAAATTTGGGGGGGGGGGGTTGTGACGCTTGCTGCCTGGTTCATAGGCTAACTAATGGATCCCAGAGACAAACTAGCACCACATCGTTACAATATTAAACATGGGACTAAAATATTTACACACACATCCCTAGTTTTCTCTCTTGATAGGGCAGCCTGTTAATAAACTTGCCATTATGATTAAGGGGTTAAATGGTCCAGTTAGGGGCCTGGAGTCTATGAGTGCTCGCACACAGATGAAGCCAATTTTATTATGAGACCCGAACAGAGGCGCTACAGGTCTGTCTCTGTGCGCATAGCGCCCCCTCACCTTCTCTCTAGGCAGGGCATTTATCTGTGGACAGGATATTTGCAATGAACAGATACAATGGCGTTCACACGCGACAAGAAGCAAAGGTATTATCTTGGTGTAAGGGTTTGCACTGGTAACTGGCATTTGCAATTCTCTGCAAACTGTAATCGTGTCAGCCGTGAACAGGTACATGGGGAGCAAGTTAATTATCAGCAAGGTTTCCTCACTGTAAGATTCCTGTTGCACTGGAAAACATCCGATTAATTCAGTCTTCTGACAACTAAGCAGAGGTCTATTCAGCCAGTCAACACTTTTTTTCCCCCCCATTTTCTCTGCTTGCAGAGTGTTTGAGTGAAATGTTTTGGGGAAAATTGTGCACGTAAATGGTGAAAGAAGTGTTCTTTTGTGTTTGACTGACGTCTAATTTAGCCCTAGTATTCAGCTGAAAAATTACATTGTGGGTCAAACAGACCAAACACAGGTCCTTTGTAACAAAACATATGATTTTGCTCAAATTGCTCAGTCAGCTTTAAATGTGCATATTTAGATAATTACAGGAACATTGAAATGTTTTAAAACGACCACATTCAGCCTCTGTACACCTTGCACTAAACATGACAAGAAGAATATATGTATTTTTTGCAGATGTAGTTCCTATATAAGGTACTTGTAAAATTGGTTCTCCTGTTGAGGGGGAGGCTGGCAGGTCTTGCTTTTTACCAGAGCGCTATCCTCTTGCCTTGTACTGGGTGAGGGCCCGGGTTACACAGCTCATAGTCTCTGGACAATGGGAGCAGCTGGACAGGATCAAGGCAACCAGTCACCTCTATGGATCTAAGGATTAACAAGGACCTTGCCAAGTTCCTCAAAGAATATCCAACATTGATAGGATTTTCTACCACTCCACCGCTGGTTTTTGTCAGTGCAGAGGATGTACTTCTTATATATACGGGCCGCCGAGAGCCAGTGGCTGAATTTCACTGCCACCTTATCAAGGTCGCCAGTCGCTCCCATGGTGGAATTACAGTCCGGGATGACTTGTGGCTTCTTATCTGGTGTTGGGCTCACAGATTCGTCTTCATGCATTGTGTTGGTGACAACGGGAGACTCTACTTCTGACTCACACAGCACAATGATGGTTGTACTTGGTAGCTAAGATTATATTTCTGATTTGTACTAGCTGCATTATTCATACTGTTGTCTCATGGTTCACTTTGTCCCTAATAACTCAGACAACTCAGTTCTATTGCCAGCCATGGCACTTAGCAACCAATTACCTGCTTAGTATGTTTTTTTTTTGTTCCCTGCCTTTCATGTTCGGTTTACATCTGGGACCTAGTGAAACATTTAGCTTTTTGGTTGTACTTGCTGTGCTGTTAGGCTCCTCCCCCATCTAATCCCAGTTACCCCAGTTACACTTTCCCCAAATAAACATGCCATTCCCGGCCCTCAGCTCTGTGTTGCATGCTTGTGTTCTCTCGCACAATGAGCTCGGGCTTATTTTTCATCGCCATTTCCAGCACAGTCAACCTGGTACCACTTTCATCACACTGGGAACCGATGAGGAGTTTCGACTTTGTTGTAGTGCTTTGGACCATTTGGTTTTAAACGTCTTTAAATGACCAAATCCCTTCTCTCTTGGATGGTTGCCATGGCAGAATCCTCATGGCCATTAACAGCAAACGAAAATCCACAGTCAGGATCATTAGGGTCACACAAAAGCACACTAGAGAGTCCAAACGCACCATATGAGTTCATGACCCTAAACGAGGTTGTCATTAAAATATACTGAGAAGCCAAGCTTTAACTAGGGATGATGTCAGGTAAAACTGGAATGGGAGAAATTGACCTGCCACATACCTTGAAGGAATCATAATTTGACATAATTATAGAGCATTATAAAATATGTCCATCTATGTTCCATGTCGCTTATCCAGTAAAGGGTAAAAGTGTGCCTGGAAATTTCCCCAGGAAAAACAGGGTGAAAGGCAGGGGATACCCTGGTTGGGTGCTAGTGCATTGCAAGGTACACAAACCTCCTCACAGTATGGGCGATTTAGAGGAATCAGTTCTCTGGACTGCACTTTGGACAGTGAGAAGAAACATGCATGCCACTGCACACAAAACCATGAAGGTATGAGGAAACAGTGGCACTTCATAGCAGTATATCAAATCGGGATGAAAACCTTCCCATACTCGCTGGGGGTGTGTCACTCTGATGTACTACTCTCAAGCACGCAGATTTATTTGCGCTGTAGATTGCATGGCACCATCTAGCAGGCCTACTTGTAACTGGTTTGAAATATCCAGCTGTATATAGCAGTGAGATACACACCTGTAAACTATAAAAGATCCAATATCACATAAACCTGCTTGTCAATAAAGACAAGAAATTAATCTGCTAAGCTTTAAACTCTCTGTACACCAATCAAACTGTCGCCCTGGTTCGAGGTGGCCTCTTCATTACAACAAATCCACGTAGGCTCCACAAGCATCTCTACCTAAGCGCATAAACATTGAATGATGTTTCGAGGCTCAATTATAGCTGTTAGCTCTCAGATGAGAAAGGATGCATGGTGTACTACTGAAAATCAGTTTAAGAGCTCTAATGTTCCTATTACATTGTCTTCTTAAATCACTAGGGTGTTGTTTTCATTTGCACAGAATTCTTTGGGGCTAATGTAAATAATACATACCCAGCATATTTGTATATTCATATTTGAAAGTTTTCATATTGATAACTTCAACATGACATACAAAATATACAAATTCTTCCATGACAGTATACAAATGCTTCTGTGGACTATCACGTGCTTTACTGTAAGCCAGTAGGTAAACACGCTATATAAATCCATAATTTATGTGAGACAAACCTTCATGGCTGCTTTTGTTTGGTAGAGTCCGTGTTGCTGGGGTAAAACGCCAACTACCTTTATCCACTTTCATATCCTGTCATGTTGACATTGATTATACTTTGCATAAGTCTAAACAGACATAAAAAATGAGTATTGCATATGTAAATAATATGCCTCGTTTGCATTGCCCGAGTTTGGCTCCATCCTTGATGGCATGTTTGTCCCACATCCCTGGCATCAAATCTACTGAGCTTCCCATACCGAGTGAAGAGCTTGTCTGACCTGGCTAATACTTGGAAGGCTGGACTGCCTGGATATACTACATGGCGTAAGCTTGCACTTATAACTTCCGGGATAGGTTTCGGACCTCCCGACTCCCTGAATTGGACAAGCGGGGACAGAAAATAGACGAACATGTTTTTTTCATGGCACTAGAGTTACCTATACAACAGAACATTACCTAAGTATAGTCACATGAGGACAGCAACAACTCTAAAATGACAGCAATATGTTTATAAACATCCATATCTGCTGTACATCTCTGTGACCAAAGGCGTGATGAGGCCCTTGAGCTCAGGACATTTTGTTTACACTTGGTGGCCTTAAGTCAGCTCAACATGCAGACTACAAGGTCCATCTAAAATACACAGAATTTCCACTCACCATGTCCACAGCCAAGACAAAAAAAATTACATTACACACAAAGCCAAAGGTGTATCAATAGTAGGACAACCACTGTAAAAAATATAAATGACACCGATGACGTCTCATGACCCAGGGATATGAGACCTGGAGGGTAATTCAGTTTGTCCAAACTATGGATCCCAAGGGAAATCATGCCCATCCATCTTCTCCATTCCAAAAAGCAATATTTATGAAAAGTTCAGTGCTTGTAAGTGCTGTTTGTGACCCATTTCAGTTCAGTGCTGTTACATTTCTCACTTCAATGGCTCCAGGCTTATGTAGCGACTCGAAACCAAATAGATTGCAGACATAATGCAACCATCGTAAGTTAAAGAAATTTCTCCACGTTCAGACATTCACAAAGCGGTTTAACCCCAAAATCTCATTTGAGGAGTATATAATGTGCTTATATATATATAACAATACCCAAAATGGTGCGCTTACTTTGAGGGGTACACTGTATACCCATGCCTGTGTCACAAGTCCTTCTTTGGTGTAGTTTTCAGTTTCTGAGCACTGCAGCTAAACTCTAATTCTGGCATCCATGAATTATTAAACCGGGTTTTATGGTATTTTCTTCAGCAGGGAACATCAAGTTCTGGGCGCGTTTTAAGATCAAATAGACTGTGGAATAATAAAAGCCGAATCGATACTAAAAGTATTTCGACCAAGTATAACATTTCCCGGTACCACATTTGCAATTTCGCTATCAATACGCTTGTAAGGAAATGAAAAGAAAATCATGATCAGGTATAGACCAGAACACTCCATCTACCATGCAATTCCATTACATTTCTGCTTAGAATGTGAAAATCAACTGGAATTCTTACATATATATGAATTATGATATATATATATAATAAGAAGTAAATTTTTTAGCTGCACAAAAGCAAGTGCCCCTTAATCCCAGAGCCTTTATCCTGAACCTTAAGCACTAATCTACCTGCTGGCTCATCACATTTCTGGCGATTTATACTGGATCTGTTTTCAGTTCAGCAAAACATCCCCGATGTCTAATGAGTCTGGAGGCTGTCAGGCAGCCGACAGCTGCTACTGCTCTTTTCTGAAAGGAGTGTAGAAATTATATCCTCTGCTCTCAGCCTATCGGTGCAAAGCACCACTATGCAGGGCACTTCTGCAAATGACAATAACGTACGAATGCTTGAACACTGGATACACTGGATATTCAGGTCTGCATCATCAAGGGAACTGATTTTTTGATCAGCTACTGGGCCCTGGATTACAATGGGACTCCAGGAGCTCCAAGCAGAGCTTGGGGGGTGTGGATGGCATCCTGCCACCTAACTAAAAATACCCCTGATATCTGTCCTACAAAGTGGTCATGTGACAATGTTTTCAAGCACATTTTGGCAATTTTCTAAAACTGACTGTAGGTAAAAAGACACATGTAAGTGGCTATTAATGAGTGCGGAATTTGGCACTTACACGTGTTAGCCATATGGTACACTGCTAGCACGCAGAAAGCCAACCAGCAAACAAATTATGTAGCTTGGGTCTAATAGCAATCTAAGGAGCAGTGCATACTGTATGCACATTTACACTATACAGAAATTATGTATCACTATATATACATACACGTACATCTAAAAGCTTGTTGGCAAGGCACATTTAATACAAATGGACTTTGATGACTTGCAAAAAAGGTTTTGCTTAAATAATATGTGCAGTTTCCCATGTCTTGACATTTTAAAAAGCAACAGATATTAGAGGTTTGTTCTTGAAAATTAAGACATCATAATGTTTAGATCAGTACATTGTAAATGTGTGTCTATAATCTATATTCTTATGTTTATGCTCATGTCGCTTCCTATTTTATACAGATTGTTTATTTTTCCACTTGTTCGATGTTGCAGCACAGTGAATAATCCAGGAAAGTAAAATTTTTTTGAAATGTCTAAGCAATTTTGAAACTTATAATGAGAAAAGGAAGAAAGGTGAAGTGTTTGGCTTTCAAGACAGATAAACTCCTAAGCATGAGTTAACAGCTTCTCTGAGGAGAAAATTATTTTCAAATGTGCATAACATTTAAAGGAGCCATAATTTAAAAAAAAAAAAAAAAAAGCCCACAATCAATTTTCTGCAGAATCTCTCCACTCTACTGAATATGTCTATAAAATTCTGAAAGAAAAGTAGGTTGCTAAAATTGCACTTAATTTGGCATGATAGATTGAGTCCATGCTTCAGTGACTGTAATTGAATCTCTGACCTATTTCTTTGGAAGAAAATGGTCTCCTGGGTTTTTGTCACTATACATTTTAATGGAATTCAATAGACTGTCACAAAATTTGTACATTTTCAGCTAATTGTTAACATTTTCCCTTTCCACTTCTACATCTTTTAACTGATACTTATTTGCATAAGAACATGCTGTCCATCCTGCAGTCTATCATAGTAACTCTGTATGCCAATGTTTCCTGCAGGCACGTTGATACGTAAATACATCAATTCTGAACATCATTTACATCCTTCTGCTACCTTTGAATTTTTGGAGCTTTAATTCTTCCCATGTTTTTGTACCCAAGAACACACACAAACATTCATATCTTTGTGGGGACTGTCCATTCATTTCCATGGGCATAGCCCTAATCCCAATTGTGACACCCTTAACCCCTACCCAGCCTTAACCTTAACCGTAAGTAACTAAACTAAATACAAAACCTCTTTTTTTATTGCATTCACAGATTTTTTTTTATAAAATTAAGTTTCTGCTTGTGGGAACTGTACATCAAAATAACAGGTACAAGATTGTCCCCACAACGTCAAAATAACAGGTACATGATACGAGAAGCTGACCCCCTCCCCCCCTTCAAAAATCTGCCCTAAGGCGACCGGGGTTGGGACTTCACACAGATCTATCCAGAGAAACTCTCTGCCTCCCTGTCGCAGACTCCAAGGTGGACCACGGATCTCTGGGCTACATCTCAGTCGCAGTTAAGACAGCGGTAACACCTGCAGAATAAAAATGAAGACATGCGATACCATCTCTCTTTGTGGATACGGTGTGGCTATACCGGAATCAGGCAGCAATAATATCTCTAGGGTTTGTATTAAAACAAACATTACTGTGCCCTAGTGCTGCAAAGACTTGTATACCTGTATGCTAATCAGTTCTGGGAAAAAACAGACAGTCATTTCTTTAAAGAATTATGAATTTTTTATTAAAAAAAAAAAAATCACCCACATACAATTCTCTCTGCCCATTCTGGTTACCCATACCAATTAACAGCATTCAAAAATTAATTCAGGATGTCATATTTAAATTTCATATCCGTGGGCTACCCATTTTAAAGAAGGTAAATTGAAGCAGGAGTTGATCAGCAGTGGGATGTCCAATGTCACAATCTACGCACCCTCCAATTTACCGAGGAAAGTTCCGATTGTGACATGTCCCCTCCGACGGGAAGCCGGCTAGATGAATGAGGAGAAGCCGGGAGGTGTTTTTCGCAACATAAACTCCATCCATCAGAGAGGGATGGCATTTCATATCAAACTACACTAGGTGCAAACCAAACTTCAGTCTCTCTGTACTGCTGCCAAGCTGACATGTAATCTGCACAGCCTTAGATAATGATAAGATACGACATTTCCTGTCAAACACTTAAAAAATAAAGAGAAAGGAGCTGAGAAGACCCAATAGCGGGATGGGCTTGGGGCAACAGGCATCTACCCTGGGAGGCCCTTCTTCAATAATATCACTATATCAGAGTAGAATGCTGAACACAGTCAAAGTTTGCAATGCAGAGGTTTATTGAGGCTTGCTCACCTGTGCCGTTTTGTACTCTGGCAGTCTTAGTGAATATGCATCTTAAGATTTATACCGCGTAAACACGCCATTAAGTCGCATTAGGAGAGAAGTGGAACCTTATAAACTTCAGTTATCATTCGTAGTGTGTATATTTGTATTCATTTGCTAAATTAAACCAGCGGCAGAAGGAAACATGCCAGAGAGGCTCTGTGCTGCAATTTAAGTGTGAAAAATGCATTAAGTAATTACACAGTGGCGTAGTGAATAAAATGGCTGTTCGGTTCACTCAATTAAATCTGAATGAGAATGTTGTCACAAAGCCCCCCCCACGACACCACCCCTCGACTCTTAGCAAAAACATTGTTTATCATTGAAAGTTCAGATGGGTGCTCCTCCGTGGAAATGTTACCCATATCATACTAATGACTTCCTTCACTTTTTTTTTGTTCTAATTAATGTATTCAATTCCCTTTAATTAATTGTAGTCAAAGTTCATTCCGACTCGCCATTTCTGGAAAAAAAGCACAATAAAATTTAGGTCATTGTTAAATGGAATTCAGAGACATCTCCTCTATCAGTAGGAAGATCAATGTAACTACATGGGTTGAGGTATATTTGGACTAAAATCCATTTTAGTAGTTATCCATTTTCAGTGTAATTATATTATTTTTAATTTTATTTTACTTTAAGCATAATTGAATAAAATGCTCTATGCAGAATTTCAGGCTAAATAAACTCTCTCTAATTACCATTTTTTGGTTTATCAACGACTTTTAAACATTTTTACTAAGCATAATGCACGTATGTATATAATAGGCATAATCTGAACAGCATTCCTGTGGAAGTGGTAACAGATGGCTGTTTGGAAGGAAGTTCACAGGCGTCTGCAAATGTCCACTGATGGCAGAATAGAATCTTTGACCAACTATTATTTCGGTCAGAGACAGAAAACTGGAGATGGCGTGATAAAATTCTTTATATTTAAAGGGGCCGAAGTAAATCCATTTGTATGGGCAAGGCAAGGCAAATACCACTGAAACAACGAAAAATATCAGGACATTAAAGGGTTTATACAAATTAACATGCAGTATGGTCAACTAAACTACACCTATACAACTGTTCCTATTTACAGATTTAGTGCTGAACGAAAGATTCAGGAGGAGCTCCACACTGGTGCGGCCTCCACCATCCCCTGGGACTTGTCTCTGAGTCCCATGTTCTCCTCCTTAACCCTACGCCTCTCACTGCCTAATCTACACTGACCAGTGTCAGAGCGTGTGTAACATGAACATGCTTGTGTATTCTTGGCCTCGATCCCGCTGGACTGGGTACTGGGAACCCTGCCATCATATTCGCTGAAAAGCTGACTGACCATCACATTTTCTGGCAATATGAGTGATGGTGACGTCATCTCAATCGCCACATGAATTTGCAGCTAATTTAGGCCTTTTTATTCAAGAGCACATGAGCCTTTCTACCTTAGACACGGATGGTCCCCGAATTATGATGACTTAACTTACAATTTTTCAATCTTACAATGACGATAGCTATATGACAAAATTCGCGTGGCAGGCAAATGTAGCAGCGTATGTGGTACGATACATTGGGATGCTTCTGGGATGTACACATCTCCCACCTGTTAAATTATTATTATTCTTATTACTAACAAATTATAGTACACAACCCCATACTGAACACCATTCTTTAAGACCCCTGGCTAGGCTAGGCCGTGTCATTGACTTTTCATTCCATTTTGAAAATATAGTATATTTGTAATTATATTAAAAATTTGCAATGTAGATGAGAATTGCGATTGTTAATACTTGCTCCCAAGTTAAAGGTACAGGTTACCCACTGAGGAGTGTAGATGGATAGTAAAAGCTCTCAAATACACAGATCAGTAACATTGTCAGTAACACTGCCTATTGTCCATATTTATTGAATCCAGTAAAAGGGCACCACTAAGATCTCATGGCTTCCCACCTACAACAGCCCAACTAACAGGGGACGTTCCCAGTACTTTAGAAAACATTATGAGGGCCATCTCAAAGTTGGAGAGCATTCCTACTGTAACATTAATGGAATGTTATTTCCTTAAAAGGTTCGGTCAAGGTTCGTACAATAACATTATTACCTGAACATCATTTTAATGTAATTATTGTTAAAAATTATTGTTTTATAACAATATTTTTGTATAAAAACACTATATGCGTATAATGCAAATGCACTGTGCAGCCTCGAATCCAAGACCTTTGAGATGCAAAGCAACAAAATTACCTGCTGCTCTACCAAGATCTTCATTCTCATTTCTATTATTAGTCTAGTTTTAGGAATATTTGTAGTATTGGGCTAACATCTGGGAACATCAGGAAAACTGCACACTTTGAACGTTTCCATACCAAAATCATTCTGTAAACATTCCTAGAACGAAAAACTGTTGCCGAAAAATATACTGAAGCAGGCTAAACAACAATAAATGTACGTATGAGTAGTGGCTTAGCAAATAGCACCGTGACGTTAAACCTCCAGGAAGGTGGGTTCTCATCCATGGCTCTGTGTAGGGAGTTTTCATGTTCTCTCTGTCTTCATGCAACTTTCATTCTGCAGTCCACAAACAGTTTTTAGTGAATCACTGTCTGTATATTGCCCTTAGTGTATCATTGTGAGTATGCAGCCAGCAATGGGCTGGCATTCTGCCTAGGAGGGCACCTGCTTCATGCCCTGTGCTTCCTGGATGTAGCTAAAGTCTCACCACAACCCTCCACTGGAACTTGACTAGATGTCATCAGCAAGATTGTCTTTGATGTCTACTTCAGTAATGCAGTAGGAGTGCTTATGGGTTAAATAAATGCCTTATTTGATAATGTCCTTATACACAGCAATCTGTAATGAATTATTTGTGTGCTATACATTTTAATACTCCATAACTATAGAAGTAGTAAAATGTAAAACACTGATAAAGGGTTATTGAATAAGCATGTACAGATATTTTACCTCCTCCTAGCGTATAACAAGGACTACAGGGGGCACTATCAAGCACATAACAGGAATGACTGATTAGCTCCATGTTAAATGCAAGTATCATATCATTGTTGCTTTTTCATGCTTTTAGAAACACATTTCACCAGCAAAAAGAAGCCTCATTGAAATGCAAAATGTCAGTTTAAATGGCTTCCTCGTGGAGTGGCAGAATGGAAACAGCCGAGCAAATCAAATCGCAGAGTTCAGAGGTATTAATATTCTTTAAGCATTATTCATTAGATTAGTACAGCTCAGCTTCTTTACTTATATTTGATTACATACATATTAAGTGTTCCTTCTCGGTGACATGGGGATAAGGATTTAAAAATGAAACAAAAATCAGAACGCGCGTAAAATAAGACTGATTTAAATGGTTGCAAGTTCCTTGATCTCTGCCTGCGTGGAAGACCTTTGATTAAATTTTCCTCAGCAAAATGATGGCCTTTTTAAAAGAAGGCAAGGCAGAATGAAGAGAGAACAGTGCCCACAGGAATAAAAAAGAATGGATACAAAAACAGCATTAACTTTTATTTTAGCGGCCTGGGAAGAGGAATGCAGGACGGATATAATCTTCCACTTGATGTGTCTTACAAGAAAATGATTGTCCTCATCTTAATACTGGGCTTAAAGCTATGGTATAAAATGCACCCGCCCCATCTGCAATGAGCAGATTGTCACAATGATTACTGTCCTGCAAAAGCAACAATGCGCACAGCAGCCACCTCGAGATTGGCCCTCCCGCGTGTTCAGTTATGGCACGAAAAAGATCCAGTGATTATGACGCCGTTTTTGCACGGTCGTATCCATCGGAATGGAAGTGGCAAAGAGAAGGCCATCGATCTGCTGCGACGCATCCGAATGACACTACAGATACACACAATCACACACACACACACACACACGTATGCACACGCAGCCTTTAAACCCATTTCTGCCCCTTACCGTAAGATTTTGATATGGAAAAAAAAATCCCTTTGCTTTTTCCACATAGTAAAAATGACTGAAGGGGAATTGAACATGTGCTTATTGCAAATTCGCTATTGAAATCTATGCAGGAAGGCCTGGGGACACAAGCTTCCGCCATACACGCCATACGTCTGCTCATTTCTCATTCATGTCCTCATCCACTATCATGCAAGACTTTTTGTTTATCTATAAAAAGGCATGCCTCAAGTCACTTAGATAAAGCTTTGTCAAACAGAATATTTGGCTTGCCTATTACCATATTTCATTTCACTGTGGGCTTTTGAAAAAAAAAAAATCTGTGTTTACAGTTTGGGGAGGTTCAGAGAGGGGATTATCTGTATCTGTCACTACATTATTCAGATCTGTATTCATATCAGCAAGAGTAGAAGTAGGCTTTGAATATTGGAAACGGCACAGAGACCTCCAGCTTGGTTTAGTGGCATTTTCAAAGAAAGGTTATTTGGACAACTTTGGCCAAGTAGAAAAATAAATTACCATTTTGGTACATGGTATTTAGAATAATTTTGTTTTAAAAGTAACTGACAAGCTGTCAATGTAAAAAAAATATACATCGAATTGTCCAACTAGTTTTTCTGCTAGTCAAGCACACGTTATATAAATAGTTGTAGTTACCGGTGTTTATGTCAATTTCCAGTTCTGCGCATTCTTAGATTCTTGGCATCTCCATTTTTAGTACGGCAAACAATTCTATAAAAACATGAATGATCAAACCCACTCATCTGGTAATAACCTGCTATGTTCTGTGAAGGTTTATTTCTGCTGCAACTTTGTTTTGTAAAGCTGATCTACGAAGCGTAAAACTATAAAAGAACATTTATGTTGCTTAATATAACAACTCAGAAAACAAAAATAGGGCTAAAAGAAAAAGAAAACATATAACCTCATCCTTGCCCACAACTAAAATCGAACCACCCCACGAGCAACTGACTCTTAGTATGATTTCCTGCCTTATGAACTGTTCTGCCCACATGGGACTAGAGGTGGCAATTACCAGAGGCCTTCTGCGTGCTCCTGAGGTAGGGTTAGGGTGGCAGGCATGAGGTTTGCGGGGGTTAGCAAGATAGCAGATACTGTTCCACTAGGAGCCTATGCACTTCCAGCACTGCTAGCTAGCTTATCTTCACTGTGTTACACTTCTGCCACGCTGAGCATCAGTCCTTTGTCTGTGAAGATGATACCCCATAGTAATAATATGGTACACGCCTTCATTTTGACATCACAATCTGTCTTGTAGGGTTCACTTTACTTTCTTATTTTTATATGTGTGTGTGTGTGTGT
>JAODKM010000008.1:12000967-12013683 GCA_026780845.1 Petrocephalus sullivani | reverse complement strand
TGTGTGTGTATGTATATACATTGTGTGTGTGTTTGTGTGTGTACAAATTTCCTTATTTTTGAAAGAAAAGCTATTGTTTTCCATAAAAATAACATCAAGTGAATCAGAAATACAGCGTAGACATTATCCATTTTCAAATGACTATTGCAGCTGGAAACAGCTGATTTTTAATGCAATATTTACGCTGGAGTACAAAGGCCCACTATCAGCAACTATCAGTCCTGTGTCTCAGTGGCACATTGTGTTTGATAATCCGAGTTCATCATTTTAAAAAGCAAATTTGATCATTAGAAATCCCTTTTGGAATAATGTTAGCACAGCTGAAAACTATTGTGCTGGTTAAAGGAGCAATAAAACTGGCCTTCTTTAGGTTAGTTAAGTATCTGGGGCATCATTGTGGGTTTGATTGAAGGTGCAAAATGGACAGAAACAAAGAACTATCTTCTGAAACTCATCAGTATATTCTCGCTTGTTCTGTGAAATCAAGGTTATTCCATGGGAAAATCATGTCACCCCAATCTTTTGAATGGTAGTGTGTGTGTATATAAATACATATATGTAGACATTTTTAATAAAAGAATGTACCCCAATAAAAACATTGTCTCACTGACAGCTATATTGGTATATCATTAGAAAAACGGCCACACATTGTGTTCTGGAAATCCAGACAGATGCCCAACCACCAGTGACATTCCAGGCTCATTGATTGCCTGTATTGTTTATGCCTGAGCTGGACGGTCATGTGGGTTTAAGCAATTAAACCATTATGAAAACCAACCGCGTGTTTTTCGGGTGTTTGCCTGTTTTTCGATGGGTACCTGCCAAAGAGACTGCCAATGAGCACCCAGCGCAAATTCGTATGTTTCATTTCCCGCTACAAAACAGGCCGTTTTTAAACCAGCAGCAAGCGAATAAGGGTGACTGCCAAAAACAAGCTCACTATTAAAACATAATCCTAATCAAGGGGAACATGCTATTCTATTCAAATTATTACATGCTGCATGCGTACGCCAATTAGCATAGGTTAATTAAAAGCAGTGTTCTACTTTATACATTCCGATTTCATTGATTGTGATGAACTGAATGGCATTGAAGAAGCAATTAATTTTCATTCACTTATAAAAGCATGAGCCACCCCCCCACCTACCACCACTAATGCTTTTCTCTTATGCATTTCTCAGTCTTTTATCAGGTAGATTTAATCCAAGGCAGGTTCAAACAGTGGGAACTGGTTAAGTTGTGGTTTTATATGCTTAAGGACAACCCAGAGCAACTGAAGTGCAATCAAGAGCAACAGTGGAAGGGAGGGGAGCTGAACAGCAAAAGGGTGAAAAGATTAACATACAGCAAACACAGGTCCCATAACTGCTCCTGGTTTATAATACTGGTTTTATGAGCACCAGTGGGTGAGCATGCTTCACTGCAATTCTCAGGCAACAACATTGCTGCTACACATTGGCATCTAGCCCCTGGGTCATTTTCAAAGAGGTGAGAGCTCCCTGTAGCCCACTTAAAGTACACTGAATGTTCCTCCTGCAGATAGCATTCAGATCATCATGAAGCCAGAGTAATTATCCAGCTGGTCAGCTACATGCGGGGCCCCCTCGTGGAGAAGCATTTCCAAAGTAGCAAATCACAACATCGCGTGGTTTTATTAGCAATAGGAATCGTGAGCCGCTTTCCCAGGCATGTCATCATAGGCCTCGCTTTCGATAATGCGAAAACGCGCCAACGCGCGCTAAAATGTGTGAGAGGTCGGCAGCTTGTTTTCCACTGGTGACTTCCACAAAGTCACAAGCGCGGCAGGGCTCTCTGTCCTCGTCCCGTAATTACACGGCCATAGTCAAAGTGGTTGCACAAGCAAAGCTGTCGCCCCGTTCTGTCAGACACCCCCAGGAGGAAGGCCCCGGTGCTAACAACGCAAGCTTGCAGATTCTGCAAAGCATCGAATCCCCCCCGGAATTTCTGCCATTATAAACATGGCAACCTTGATGATAAAGCTTCCTGCAGGTAAAGCGAAACCGAGAGGGAGGGACGAAATAACCCAGAAACTTTCTGTCATTTTTCAGATCCTGTCAATCATTTAACGGTTTTCAACAATTTTTCACTAGAGGAAGTATGAAGAATGGGCCTAATGATGTTTCTTAAGATTAGACAGACGGACAGACAGACAGACAGACAGATAGATGCATACACCTGAGCAATACACCAGTGTGTTTTGCTTTCGCAGGACAGGGACCATAAGGATTGCTCCACAGAAGCTAGATAACAGCTGCTTGATTAATGGCATGCACACACATTACAATTAGTCATTTAGCTGACAGTTTTATCTGGGGAAAAAAAAATATATATATATACTTTTTTCCCCCCAATGCATTTCTATAGCTGAGTGTTTTACTGGAGCATCCCAGGTTGAAAACAGTGGGAAAGCCCCTGTGACCCCAATGACGACCTTATAAGTCAGCGTCCTTAACCATGGTGTTATCTGTAGCCCAGCAACATGAAGTGCATAAATTCTACACCTGGAAAGACTGCTCTGGCTCTTCAGTGAATGAGGATCCTACATGGGAGCCTCCCCTAGCAGTTTGCATACTCCCCCATGTACGAGTTACTTACTCAGCCCTTCTGCCATGCAGATTATACTGTATAAAAAGTGATCGATAGTGAGCTTACGCATTTAAAAAGTGCAAGTACAAAGAAGCCATACAGATGAATCACCATCTAATATCTTCATTAATGTGAGAGCTGCATGCATTTCCTATATGTGTGGTGGCACTGCGCGTGTTTAGTCTGACTTAATTAATGTGTAGTAGGGCTATCATCTTTGTCAAAGAAAAGATCATTTGTGGCAGGATGGGATACCCATAGACCAGAAATACCCAGAGCCCAGAAAGCTCTAGCATGCTAAACAGACAATTAGTCATTGCTGCTTGATTGGGGTTATAAACCAAAGGTTCACTTGTAACCTGTGAGGTTAGTAAAAAAAACTTGCAGGAATTATATGTTAATTGTTAGGACCTATTTTTTAATCAACATTTTATTAATCAGCTGGTGTTTATCATTCAGCCTCCTGCCAGACATGGTGGTACTAAGAAAAGTCTAGATCCCATGCTGGACAACATTCTGGTGTTAATCAACACAAGCAGTAACAAACAGAGTGCAGTGGGATGTGGAAAGTCTTCCTCTAGGACATGTGTGGATAGTTGTACAGTATAAACAATGACCAAAGAAGAGGAGCAGCCAGCTAGGTCAGTACAGGCAGAAATCTTGTTCCATCCACTTTGTAAAACGTCCTTTATTCTGTCAGCAGAGCAGCGGTGAAGCAGCCGCTGTGTCCGGGACTCGGCGGTGATGCAGCCGCTGTGTCCGGGACTCTGGCGCAATGCGGCTCCGTCGCTTTGCTGACTTGATGATATACCTTTCCAGCAAATATGCCCTGGCACTTTGGAATTCTAAATGCGCAAAACAACAGCACACGTGACACTTTCATTTGGGACCATCCTGAAAATGGCACAGAGTCCCTGCTAATTCCAGGATACACACACTGATTCTGGGATATTCTGAAGGACCTCTCAACGGTGCAACAATAAATGATTATGTTGCGAGATTCTACAAATGAAATATTTGTGAGCGGCAGCAGGAACTTGCACAATATATCGTATGTGTTTGGAGATCCTTATAGTTTCCCGTTGGGCTTTGTGGAACTCTGCTGTGAGACTGGACCTCTTGGGGTTCTCTTGGGCCATTTCTTGACTTTTCCTTAATTGTAAATGAAAATGAGTTAAATGGTTACAGGAACGAAATCACCGTTCCTTGCTTCTCCAAGCTAAATTTAAAGTAGCTTTTAATCTTGACCATCATATTATAGCCATAGGTGAAATGAGGCTTCAAACCCCACTGGGGGCGGGATTACACCATTCTGCCAATCATGGAATGCTTTAACTTAACAGAAACTGGCCATGATTGAAGACACAAATAGACACAAAATAATCCCACCCACTGTTGATTTCAAAGTCACCCCCCCCCCCCCTCTGTAATCCATCAGCACAGTTTTAAAACTTTCCCTCCTCCTTTGAACGTTCATCCGAAATACCTGCTTATCTTTCGAGGCCCATGGGGATCTGCGGCATTTACCGGGAAAGCTCTAGTGTGTAAGGCTGGGAACAGCAGTCCGACACAAGCTACTGACACACACTGTCACACACGACTGGCAGTTCAGGGCAGCACAGTGAGCCTAAGCAGGACATGACAATAAATCACAAGCCGGGCGTTAAACAAACGAAAAAGCAAAAAAGCTGCTTAGCTTTTCAGCCATGCGACTGCTGTTCCCTGAGTTTCTGAGCAGTAGAGTCTTCCATCTGCTTGTGGGAAGCCCTCCTTTCAAAACACATTTTCCTTTTGTTGCTGAAGTGGGAGACTGTGAAAAGCTATACAGTATAGGCGCACGGACGCACAAAGGCTGCGGAAAGTGCAGCTGCTTGGGCTTCCATTCCACGACCGAACCGAGTTCAGCAAATGCAAGATTAAAGGCCATGTCGACAGTCTAGCTTTCACAATGCATCGTGGTCACTGAAGCTCCCATCCCTGAGCTCTGCTTCTGCGTAATTATACAATGATTCCAAACACAAGGTTGACATTGGACACGGATAAGATTTGTCAGGTGTTACCTTTCCACAACTAGCAAAAACAGAATATTAGATCTGAGCGGTGTGTGAGTCAACATGATATCTAAAAGAGTTCCTTTGAATCAAAGTCTCATTTGCCAGAAAGAACAAAAGACACTGTGTTCCTAGCCAAGTGCTTATGCGGAGGTTAAATCCCCATTCAGATGCCTAAATATATAGCACCTGCCCTAGTTTCAGAGGTTCAAAAATAACTCTTAAATGAACAGATGTTTGCATTTATTAGCAGCTGCCAAGGACAGCGTACTTGTGGCTTGCTGGAACGACGCTGGCTGTAATTGAGAGGTAGCCTAGCTTGTCAAGTATAAAGAAAATAACAATGTCTGTCATAAAGTGCTTCAGTCACTGCCAAGACCCATGGATAAGGACTGAAGGTTTGGAAGTAGTTTCAACTTTGTCATGGAACCACGCCCACCCCCCCACCCCCTCCCCAAAACACACATACCCGTCTCTCCTCTCAAACACTGCAGATTCACGTGGCCCCACTTCCCTATCAGGGGGGCTTTAAATATCCCTCCTTCAGCCTCCCGTACCCATGACCGCCTGTCATGTGCAGACCCCGGACTAAGTTCTGACAGCAGGCATCGACAGCGATCGCAGACAGGAAGGGTTGCTTTTACACGGAAAGCCTCAGAAATCCGCTCAGTAACATGCTTACTTAGCTCGTAACAGTCCACTTTATTATTCCTTGACACCTTTGTATAATTTGTGAATTCACTGTCAATGCATGTCACGCTCCAGTGCAGGCAATGTATCTCATTGCATTCGACAACATGTGCTTAAACAATACACATATAAACATGTACAATAAAATGCAGCACAAACAGATGCACGCACATGCTCGCTGGCATGCAGATCCAAGTTCAGATTGAGCGTGGAGAATGAGTGGAGATGGCAAATACTCAAAGGATGAATACTGCTGAAGCTGCATGCATCCACAGCACATTTTTGAGGAGGGAGGGGTACATTTAACTAAATAAATAGGCGCCCCATCCTGGGTTATTCCCTGACTTGTGCTTGTAGATTTTGGGATAGGCTCAGGATCCCCCCAACCCTGCAAAGGGCAGGCAGGTTTTGAATGTGGATGGATGGATGAAAAAAAAGGAGACTGATAGATACACAGTAGCAATTCCTTCTAGTAATTCTATATCTTTCTTTGGTTCCATGGTTCCATAGCAAGCGATGACACCATGTTTAATCCCAGCCTTAACCACTCACAAATCACATCACAAATGATATTAGATTACGGTTTAACTGCTTCCTCTCCATTGATCATGTGTCTTAGTCCAACATCTCAGTTATTTCTCATGTAACATATTGATCCTACGTTTACAATTGATATATGTACAATAAATAATTCAGACAAGAATGATATTTTACCGAGTTCATGAAATATCCAGCAATCCCTTTAAGAAATAATGCGTCTAGTATTTTCATGTTGGAAGTGCGACCAGGTACATAACACATATTGTTTTGGTTTCAATAAGTTTCCTTTTAAAATTAAAGCCATGGATATGTCTATCCCTGATTGGCCCTGTTTGGAGTCAGTCACGTTTCAGAAACATCTGGCATAATTCAACACAATCTCAATGTAGAATGAATTTTAAAGACACAGAATTTTAAAGACACAGAAAGACAATTTTGTATTTGAATGTGTAGGCTTCCTGTATGCAAATACTGACACTGACTTAACCTGACAAAAGAATTGCATCTTATTTTATTATTAATACCAAAATAATGACATGCAATGCACAAGACAAGTCATATTTATATGTACTTCAATACTACAATTAAAGAAGGATTAACACTAAAAACCAGGTGGAAACCCACCAAAATGTAATTAGTATAAACTGCACCAAATAAAATGTAAGCTAAAGTGAGGGGCAGCTTCAGGTCCCAGATTGCCTGATTGAGAATTATCGAACGTTAATAGTTTAGTGAAAGTAAAGTATTTTGAGAATTGAGGTACATATGGTGTGTCAGGTATATAAGGGGGATTGTTGTATGAATGTTGAGAATTGGTGTGTTTTCGGCAACAGAACGGCAGCTGACCGGATATTTTTTATCGCATCATTTTCTGTTTGCTCTGTACGTGAAAATCCCAGGAGGGTGGCCCCTTCTCAGATGCTGGAGCCACCACGCCTGGCACCAATGATTACTCTACAATTAAAAATACATTTTTATATATTTATTTTATGCATCTTCCATTCTCATGCTTAGCCACACAGTAAGTGACCACCTTGACCCCGGCTGCATGTGGTACGAGTTGCAGCCACATGGGTGCCTGTTTTAGGGAGCAGGCTGTTTGCATTAATGAGCAGGTGGACTTATTAAATTGGCCGCTGAGTGTAAATCACCCGAATGATTGTAGCCTTGTCTCCAAGGCCTATTTACACCTTCTGCCATTGGCTGCCTTTAACAGGCAGGAACAGGACACATCTGTTCAAGTTTAGTCAGGCCTCCAAGAAACTAAATTTTGGTTTAATGTCCCCTCTGCATTTGCTCACTACAGGAAATACAGGACATGGGAAATTTAAAAACAGAAATAATAATACATGCAAAACATTTAAACGTTTTGGATACAGTTAACTTTATAACATTTAGCAATCAGAATTTTTAAGGGATAGGTACAGTCTCACCCATATTTGGAGACATAACGTAAGATGCTTTTTTGTCACAGCGGTAGCAGGGAAGCTGTGGACTCGTAGACTAGAGTACTGCTGTTTTCCTGTGAGACACTTTTGCCAACAGGGACAGGAACAGAGCTAATGGATTAGGGGAACCTGGCTTATTTAAGTAAAAGAAATCTCACACCACTGAGGAACCTGCCAGAACCTCTCACGGCTGGATTCTAGAGCATCGGGGTGTTCTCGCCATCGGGTGCAATTGCGAGTCTGCCAAAAACCATTCCACATCACAACATATCACACTGCTTCTCTAGTGAGAAGCCTGTCTCCAAGTAGAGATACACATCAACTTGAATATGCTATTCAGACATGAAGAAATATATCAGTGCATATCTTCTGTGTGTTATTCTACAGTCTCGTTCAGGTACATGTCATATCGGCATTTATGCCTGGAGACGTCAGCCAATAAGTAAGCGAGCTTGTGAAATAGTAATATATTCAGAGGCCATTTCCACTAACCACATGTGTGGTTCGCATTGATCCTGAGTATGTAGCAGAATCATAGGGCACAGAGGACGACACTCCTTTGCCAGGCACTCGCACAATCACATGCACACTCACATTCCTCAGGGCAATTCACCAATTTAGCTGAAACAAATAGCTTTGGACTGCAGGAGACAAGTGAAAGAATCCAATGGGGATCCAGGAGGCAGACGCACACAAACGGGGCTGGATTCAAACCGTCAGCGCTGCAAGTGTAAGATAAAGACATTACCTAGTCAGCCACTGGGCTACCTATTGAAACGCATGCAAATTCTTATTCCCGACGCATCAGCTTGCTGATCATGGAGTCACTAACAGTGACATGCCTACCCCCTTAGTTACTGATTCGAATCCAGGATAAACAATTCAGATAGAACTATGACACCAGACAGCACTTTCTTGCTTATATTTACTGGACCACTGGAACCGTATGACCATCCAGCAGACAGCTGCAGACGATTCACCCTACTCTACCAGAACACTGACTTGTCGACTCCATGCTCACACTGTTTAAGACTATTTACAGTCAGCTCATGAATTATATTAATAGACTGAGAAAAATATTATATAGAATAAACAATATGCATATTGACTCTGTACATGCATCTGGGAAACTGCATATTTTCATTTGAACAAATTAATCTTTCAAAAACAAATATTATTCAGTGCCATGTTTTTTTTTCTCCCTTATAAAACATAGTTTCAATATTACTAGCGCCTCTAAGGAATATCTAAAATAAAATCAAAGTGACCTCTTTAACAGAATTCTATTGTTCCCAATATCCAAGAAGAGCTTTGCTGATTCCTGCCAGTTCCTGTGTTCTTGGGGTATAAATATGCAGTTATATGCGTACAGAATCCCTTTGTCCTCCATCTCCAGGGGAAAACCAAAGAGTTCTCAGTTGAAAGGACACGGTTGTTGACCTGCACAAATCAGAAAATTAAACTTAATAATAATTAAAAAAAAAAGCTTCAGAAGCCTGGATTAGTTAGACATTTGCCAGTAGGAGAGTGAATGTGATATACAGCCCCCATGCACAGTGAAAAAGGCTGCCAGCTCCTGCAACTCCTGAAATCCGAACTGCAGTTGGAATTGTGTGGCATGGTCAGATCAGACAAAATTTGCCTCTCCGGTCAGGCCTTCCATCGGTGTGTTTGGCATCAGAAGAGCACTGAAAACAAGCAGAAATACCTCATGCCCACAGTAAGATGTGCTTGCAGATCATTGGTGCTTTGATGCTTTTTTGTTACTAGTGGTCTAGGGGTTCTTGTTAAGATCAAAGGTATCATGAACTCCATTAAGCAAAAGGATTTTCTAGCCCAAAACCTAGTTGCCTCTGTCTGAACACTGAGACTCAGCTCATGACTGACCTTTAATAGGACAATGACTCCAAATATATACATTAAAATCAACACAGAGATGGCTGAGGGACACATGGAATCAGGTCTGCAGCTTGGCTATAACTAACTCAGCCTCTGCAGGCTGCCCTGAAGTATAAAACTACGTCAATCAAGGACCTTGAAATGCTGCAAAGCCCTCCAAAGATCCCTCCAAGAAGAGGTCCGGTGTCAGCATCCTTTGCAGGGGGTGCTACATCACATACTGTTATGTACATACAATGGACGGGTGCCAATAATTTTGAACACTAAATGGCAGCTGGCCATCACTCCCTACACTAAACAAAAGCTTAGAAATGTAACATTATACATAATAACAATTCAAAAAATGTATTTCTAACAGATCCAGACATAAATTCATTATCAACTCCAGAACTGTGTTATAAAATAACAGCTACTGCACTTGAACTGAACTGAATAGTTTTAGAGCCTGATTTAAAAAAAAAAAATCACATAACTAATTGAAGCAAATAAAATAAAAACAAAACTTTACAATGAGTTTACGTTTGTTAAAGTGAGGCACCAACTGAAGGCACAAACCATATCTCCACAATCGGAACGATAAACAGATTTACAGGTAAAAGGATTAGACTGGTAAGCCAAAAACCTGAGCCCCTAGCTCAGGGCCCTAATTAATTTCTGCTGTAACTGCAGGAGATGATGCCACAGTTGTAGCAAGCCCATTCACCCTCAATGGGCTTCGTTACACTTGAGTAATGAGTAATTCTTCACAACCAGGAAGAGTTTAGTTTTGTGTTATAGGTGATTTAAAAAGTGAGACTCCAACACCCAGCTGGGATCTACTTTTTAGATCCAACTGAGAAAAATGTTTTAATGATCTTGTTTTTATCCGGGAGAGACGGAGCAGAAAAACCAGAGAGCACGCGACAATTTTCCTCCGGGAGTGCATCACAATATTGTTCTGCTTTCTGGTTTCTTATTCTCTCACCTTAACAATTGGACCCTTTGTCAGCAGAGTGCCTGCAGAACAGATAACAGTAATAACACCTCAGTCAAAGTCACTGAGGTCACCCCCCCAGCCGCTTAAGGTGTAGCTTGCTTTTGTATACATGAAGGGGAGAGTTCAGGAAAAAAAGATCTATGCATTCCAAACTCTGCACATTTTTTGACACATTTTGTGCATATTTTGGTGGCCCCCATTTATTAATACACAACTTTTCTCATGCAAGTTATCAGAGAATTTGATTTTTTTTTTGATTGCCTGAAATAAAGACTTATTTATTTTGAAAATTAGTTCTGCAGTTTCTACACAGAGCCTGGCACTCAGTGCTGAATATAAGTTTCCATATTAAATTGCATGTTTTTTCCCCTCACTTTAATTACTGACGTTTTTTCCATATTCCTACAGGAGATAGCAATCTTATCAGTTCTTGTCCAATACTAGAACAGTATACACTGTGGTGACTTATTAACTAATGCAGGCGACTGTCTCCTAGTAACGCGCCTGGCCTGTTCACCGAGTTTCTGCTCATCGATAGCGCAGACTCATAAAAGAGGCGAGCCAGCTGGACAGCATAAAAGAACCACATTTCTGCAAAACAGCAGTTTGGAGTCATGAAAGGTAATTGTACTGTCCGTTTTATCTACTCCACAGCATAAAGACACATGGCCAGATAATTTAATACCTTGAGAAAAGGGGGAATAATCTCATTAACCCAGAACAGATAAAAGTCAGGATATGTAGTCCAGTGTTGAGGAGGGAACTGGCACATTTTGTTGACTGTCAACATATGACACATTGAACTGTATTGTAACTATAAAATGTTGCCTTTGAGTCACGTCCCAAATGATAAAGCTTTCAGAGGCATGATGCTGATGCCATCACGGGTACTGCGATGACGGACTGTCAGAACTCTGACCTCTGCCTCTTCTCCATGTGACACAAACGTAGCGGTGACTCCAGATCGCTATTGGTCATACTTGAAGTGGTAACAGGAGGCTCATTGTTATGAAGAAATGGGGTTATGACTCAAGGGTGCCGCGCGAAAGTTACAGAAATTGTTCACTTGTTAAATGGCTCTGACATGCATGTCAGAAACCTATTTTGGGGAAGGATACAGCAAGCGGGTAATTGAGATGGTTCATTTTAAACATGGCCACAAGGTCCATGTCTGCAGGGTTCAGATATTTTATCTTTAATTCCATCATTACTGAACAGGGTGTCAAAGAAGCACTGAGGCAATGGTGGCCTAATGCTCCGTGAATCACACTTGTGAGCAAATGGGTGCTGGTTTCCTGACCAGCAAAGTACCACCCCCTAGCACTGGTCCCTGGGTGCCGAATTAGCTGCCTACTGCTATGTCACTTATGGGTTAAATGTTAAATATTGGGTAAAATATTGTGTTGTTGTGTGCTGTGGTGTGTCAACAATGACAGTTAATCACTTACAACTCTCTTAAATGAGGGGAGCTGGTTTACAGTAATTATGGTGCCAGTTTGGCTATACTGAGTAACAGCACAGAGCCCCATGTCTGAAGGAGACACTAGTCTGAACATTCCAGGCCTTTTAAAGTGACGAGGAGCAGGAAACTCCAGCAGGGACAGAGATATTTTACAGCCGCCTAATCTCTTGTTCCCTTTTGTCTATTTAATCTGTTATGCCATTTAGATTCAGTGATGCATTTATAATTGGAAGAAAGGGAGAGATGAATAATTGTCTAGGGGGTAAACATGTAATTTCATAAGATTTGAATACATTTGACAATTTGAGTAAAGTCCTCAATGCATCTGTCAGTGAAGCACATTCAGCACAATTCAGTCAGCACAACATAAACATTAGATGGTGTTAATTGGAGTAGTACCCTACAGAAATCTATTGTACAGTAATGACAGTCCTTGTAAAGAAAACATACTCCACCATTGCTTACATAAGGGACCATGGGAACAATCAGTATTTACACAACTTCATGACAGCTTCATTTAAGCCGTATGCCCAAGGTCTTTATGTATTTTTTTTTTTTTATCACTCGCATATCAGCCCTGGCTTTTCTAAATAACTGCGACTTCACGCTCCAGTGAGAGGAGATATTTCCCCAAATATTAAAAGTCCCTCTCTGAAGCACATTTCACGCCTGCTAGGAAGCAGATTAATGTAAATGCGGCCACGCAGAGTGGAGCGTAGCTCCGTAATCTGCTTTGAAAACAAACTCTGGCTTTGTTAGGGAAGAGAGTTCTTCCAGGAAGCTGGTGCCTCATCGCCTGTGGGCCTCCCCCGGCTTCCTCTTCCGCAGCAGCGGAGCCCTTTCACCCACGGAGGCCTTGGCTCTCTTGCCAGTCTTGGTTGCACCTGCGTACTGGGGGCAGGTTTCTTACATTGGGGGGGGGGGGGGGCCGCAGGGAGCCACCCCCTCCCCTTTTTTCCCCCCGGCCCCCAAGGGGCCGGTTCATTTGCGCCCAAAAGTTAGCCCCTTCGTTGCTTTTTCCGGGCCCCGGGGAGGCCTTGACA
>JAODKM010000008.1:11949437-11976266 GCA_026780845.1 Petrocephalus sullivani | reverse complement strand
TGTGACTTTCCATCTCCCCCAGAGCAGCGACATACCCAACGTGTGTGACTTTCCATCTCCCCCAGAGCAGCGACATACCCAACGTGTGTGACTTTCCATCTCCCCCAGAGCAGTGACATACCCAACGTGTGTGACTTTCCATCTCCCCCGGAGCAACGACATACCCAACGTGTGTGACTTTCCATCTCCCCACCCGTTTTAGTCCTGCTCATCTAAGACATTAATCAGCCTCAAACAGTTGCAAAGAGCAGAACCCCAGTTCTAAGAAGGCCCTCCCTCGTAATCAGTCTACCTGCCAAGAAACCCTTGACCAATGTGGATCCAGTCTTTCTAAGAGTCAGAGGCATGAAGGTAGAGCCTGACAGACCTTTACCTAAAGGAAATTAATGCGCCTTGGCATGTCATGTTGACCCCTGGACAGTCCATCCACATCTGCTTAGGTTTAGTTGGGAACGAATAAATATAGTCACCTGACATTGGGCAAGTATCAGTTCACCACCTTTACCCTGCCCTGTTCTCTAGAGCTTTCTCTTGAAGTTGGATGTCCTTGTTTGACAGGCTCTTCATAGAGGATTGCAGGAGACGTCGTGAAAAATAGTGGTAACAACTCTCAGTATTTGTTACATCTGATGGTAAATTATGGCAATTTTGGCAGCATGAGAAACATATAAATATCAAAGCCTTCCTGTTCCTATTGATCCGGTGATGATCTCCACTTTGAGCAACTCAGATCTGCAGTTAATGAACCTGTTAACCAAACATTTGTCAGGAACAGCAGGAAGAAACAGCAAGAGGCAGACAAAGGGGGGAGTGGGGGGGGGGACAATTAGCACCCATCAAAGATAGGAAACCCCAATATTATTTACAGCTTTCTGCTTGGATGGATTAGGGATATAGAAAGCTGTGCAAAGAAGTTCCAGCTACCAAGGACACTGTACTCTGTGCTGCATTTCAACATCTGCAACATCTGGATAACTACAAGCATCCTGACTATTAAACAGGTTACACATAATCACTCAAGGAAACCAAAGAAGCAGCAACACGAATACATATATTATTATTATTATTATTATTATTATTGGATCTCAAGATACAGTACAAATGCTTTTTGAACCTTCACATGCCTTGGGTATGTTAATGAATTCATTTATTCATTCATTAATTTAGTTGCTAAGCAAAAAATGTACCGTCCATTATCTCTCATAGCTATCCTCCTAGGTCTTGTGCTTCCTTTATCAGCTAACTCAACTAAAGTCTCCCAGCGGATGGTCAGGCAAATCGTACATGAAATTAACAGCATTTGGGTGTTGCTTAATTGGGCCTCAGTCTCCACTGTTTATGAATAATAGAAGACTGGAAATTTCCAGAAGCTCTATCCCAGGGGTCTCACACTCAGTCTGCAGAAATCTGTGTGTCTCCTGTTTTTTTTTCTGTCATTTTTTTTCCCCTAGCCTAGCTGGTTCGGTAAACAATGAAACCTGCAATTTTAATCTATGCTTTTCTTCAAAGTCTCATAAAATACAACATTTAAAAGAGAAGTGAGGGCATACAACAGGAAGAATTAGGTACACCGTGTATCACCTGTATAATCCAAAAACACAATGAAAAACATCAGACTGATCTTGTACAGTGATTAGGAAGATCAATCTGAGCCGAAACCTAGGGGATCCCCTGCTATTTACGTATACAAAGAATAATATACCTACTTTGGTAGATCAGACATCAGACAAAGAAGATTGGGCCCTGATCTTCCTGGGTTAGTGAAACACACACAATCACCTCAAATAAATGCTTGATTATTATGTATAGTATGTTTCTGATCAACCAGCCGAAAAACTAATTTCATTTTCTCATTAGTTGTGTCTGCCCGAGGTACACTGTCATGTCGGTTTTTATTACATCGGAAACAAAAAAATTCAAATTAAAATCAGCTTGTTCAGAATCATTGCAGTGAGTCATCACATCTAAGAGGTAAAACGAAAGGAAAAAAAGAAAAAAGAAACATGGCTGAGGGGACAGACGGATAGAGAAACCAATTAATTTTTATTGTTGCAAATACAGCATCTGTAACCTATTCAGGAGAATGAAAGATACTGTTTCCATGTGGTTTTAGATGAGATGTGATGTGATACATCAACTCCACGTCCTGAAACACAATATTTTCCCTATTTGTTAGCAAGGCAACGGACTTGTAAGCAAAGCTGCCTGGGCAAAGGCAATCTACCCTCATAGTTTAGCTTTAAATCCACCAAGAAGCAGGTACTTCAAGTCTGGAATTTCTCCAAAGATTCATTAACCCTGATATTTACTGCTCACTGCTGCTAGGGGGTTTTGAAGTCCAAGGTTGGATATATTATTTATTACCCTGGATGACTTTGCAAGGATTCTGAAATGTTAAACTACCTTATTATGTATGACAGAAGCACAAACATCCTTTAGTCCTGTGGATTTACAACCGCGGCAGCGGCCCCCTATTTCGCAGAGAACGCCGGGCTTTTCTCACGCTAAAACATTCATTGTCTTCCTAGAATTCTCGACCGACTATTTATCAAAAATAAATAAGCAAAATAAAATCCCAAGACGGAGACCATTTCACATAGCAGCATTGCACCGATATAAAAAAAATGTGTGTGGGGAGCAGGGAGGCACATATCATACAGCACCTACCTGTTTTGGACTAAATTGATGATGGGAGGGGGGGGGGGGACAAATGTCATCGTTCTGAAAGTGTGGGGGCCTACAGAACTGCCTGTGATTTCTCTCTCAGATTCCCTGAGGTACTTTCCAGCAGAAAACTATGAAATGGTTTTTGGTTTGAAGCTCACTGTGAGTAAAACATAATCACCACACAGCTGATGCCCTAACAATGCCCTCCCCCGTCACCAGTACCAATGCAGAACATCCACTCTGACAAGCAGCAATATCGAACAACTTTATTACCTCCCACTGAGGTGTAAACATGACGGATGGTACTCCGCATCATTACCAAAGTACGGGCAATTCCCCCTGAATCCAATCACTTTATCGTAATGGCTCTGTCTGCTACAAACACCTGTACAACGGGCGGCCAGAAAACGGACCTCGGAGGCTGGGGTCTCCAGAAGAGGCTCAGGGTGGGAAGAAGAGCATTGTGTCCCTTTGGTGCTTAGCCAACACTGATTCGGTGCATGGACTTCCCAGCCAACAATGCATGAGCAACATGCCACGTGACCTAACGCGCGGCATGCATGACAGGGTAGCCTACTGTCCCTGGAAGACATACCCATTATATACATTTAATAACCATACAGTATATGTAGTTTTAGGTTATATAACCGGAGTTCTAGCATATAAAAATTTAATAAAGCAGGCCTAGTGAGGTGACTGCCATCACATCCAGCTAACCCCCCCCCAAATAAAAGATTAGAAGGTGGTTTGGATACAGACTTTTTTTCTTTATACAGTATGGGTAGGTTTAATACATTATTATTGATAAGGCAAACTCTCTAGTGCCACTCTGTAAAGCGGGAACAGAAACTGAGTAACGCCAAAAAGTCTGATGATATCATACATATTATTAAAAAAATGATATGGGTGATATGAATAATTTTAAATGAAAACCAGATACATGACAGTCTCACATTTCCAGTTTTTCCATGTATTAAATTTTGAAATAACAACACCAACAATGAATATGAATAACTTGGTCTTCATGATGGCATTCCTAAGGCTCCTGTTAGACTTGCTGTGAGATTCAGAGGTAGTGGGGTTTCAGAACTCGTAATTCAGAGTAACAACAACAGGAAAACACACTCTCACAGTCTACTCAAGGAAAACACATTACTGACATCCATACGGCGGGCTGAATTGAAATTGTGACACAGGCATTTTCTCGATGACTGTGAACAGCATGCATGGAATTAGGGAGGGGGGGTGGGTACTCTGAGGGCCCCTTGTGCACTGCTGGCCTTTATAGTACAGCGTTTAGTAAAGAACACATCACGGGAGCACGGAAGGGAGTGTCCTTCTAAGACAACCTCACTATCTGCAGCGGTAAAACTTGGATATAATGTTGTAAATCACGAGCATTAGTCACCTCTGGATTTGCGTTGAGGCGGCCTGGCTGAAGGATAGTCAGCACAGTGATGCATGTCGATATTTATGCACATACCGAACAGAAACAGAGCCCATGTTGTAAATAAGAAATATTGAAAAAGTGTCCTAACAGAAACAAACATGTTATATTACTCTGTCTCCTTTTCACTTCTACAAATTAGAATTAAGTCTATTGGTCTTGGCTGGGAGATTAATGAATTTCTTTTTCAGAAACATGTGTCCTGACCTTTTCATAAAGCACCTATATTTATTTTTTAATGGGGTTTCTTCTTGCGAGCCACTTACTTCTCATAGCCTGAATAAAGGTCAAAAGAGACGTGCATGTTCGACTTACGCCGTCAGAATTAGCTTTGTCACCTTTAATCTCTTAAAGTGCCATAACTCCCTTTCAGCGGCCAGCTCGGTGTAAAAGTTTGACACTAAAACAAAAAACTGTCAGAATCCATAGAGCCCCCACTCACCTCCCGTTTCTCCAGCAGGGTACATTTCTTTAAAAAAAAAAAAGGCCATCGCTCCTAAATAATTCACACCGCAGCATGCATTATTAAAGGCTGCCTTCAGAAAACACACATTTCTTATTATACAAAATCACTAGGAAAGTCTTCACAGATTTCACTGTACAAGGCCAACGCTGTAAATGATTCAATGACAATTACATTCCTCTGCCCTCGACAAATACCAGTTAGCGGTGGGGGAAGTTGCAGACGGACATGTGAATTAGTACTGTAAAGGCCCGACCATAAATCTTAAAACCATTACTAGTATGTATTTCACAAAAGCAGGAAGACATATTAATATCTATTCAGTACAGTACTTCTACTGTCAAAAGTGTGCATATCGGTCTAGAAGCCGGCTCTTTGCAGGCGTGTGAAGGATAATACAAAAATGTGTTGACATTTGCTTCTGAAAAAGCCAGGGATCTTCAGTGGCACAAATTGAGGGTATGCTTTTTAAAAAGCAATGAAAAGACTACACCTCTGACTGTTCCATTAATCAGTGATGACTGTGTGCCGTGCTTTGTGTTGGAAGGTGGGGGGGGGGGTGGTGGTGGCACACACTCTATCTGAAGACATGTAAAGAGATGGCCTCTTTGTTTTCTGTGTGATGGGGTTGGGGAAGGTGGGAAGGTCACGTGACTATGTGTGCGCGGCGTGTGTGTGAAGGAAGGGCGGACGGTAGGAGCCGTGTGTCAGTGTCGTCATTGATTGATGATCTTGCCAGAGATTACGGACACAGAATTAGCACATTAAGACCATATGATAAATAGACTCCCCAACCTCGCCCCACCCCATTGGATGACAATGAAGGAGAAGACAGATTGCTAGTACCCCTTGATTAAATTGTTGGAAGATGTGTACTGAAATGTTTGCAAGCACACCTCCCTCCAATTGCCCCCCACCAGACTCCCAGCCCGGTGCTGATTCATTCACTACTGGGTACCGGTAATCCAATGTTCATTAGCTGTTATACATAACGGGCACAAAATGGGGAGGGGGGTGTTAAACGTAACTCCATTGTTCAGGGGTAATTATATACAATCTCACAGATAGCTGAAGGCTTCACAATGGGAGGACGGCCAGAGGTGTCAATTTCAGGTCCAGAAAGTAAAAATCCAGACCAGGATTTTGTTACAACCAATCAGTTGAGCATTAAGAGTCACAGAGTGCTCAGCTAGTTGGTTGAAACCAAATCCTGGTCTGGATTTTTACCTTCTGGACCTGAAATTAACACCTCTGAGGACGGCTGTGCAGCTGCAACTTTGGACTTACACTATAAGTCCGATTAGTGAGCACTAGCAGCATCTCAGTGTTGTTCAGTTTGAGGTGGGCGTCACCGTTTCCCACAAGAAGGCGGCTCATTATAGGGGCCCCAAGCGGACGCAAGCTTGTGGATATGCCCAGCAATAACGGCTGTTGTTTAGCTACAGCTACACTATGGTGCAAAAGTCGAAAAAAGAGTCGAAGGATGTTTAAAGGATAGCCATGTTGCTGAAACACTAGCTTAGCCATTTCATAACCTCTTCTAAAGTCACTTTAGTATACCAGTGTAATTTAGGCATACATTATTTGGCCACTCAATATCTCATTGAGTTAACTAATTAAGTTAATTAATTAAGTGACCTGGTTGTGAAATTTAAGCCATACATAGAATGGCTGGGCTGCGCCTGAGGTGTGGTGTGGAAACTGAAGTGGTGATCTCTTAGCCATCACTTGCATGTTCTAATGCTGCTATTTTTTTCCTGAGCAAATATACGCTTAGTAGCCAGATAAATAGCTTTAAACATTTTCTTTGGCTGTTTATGGCTTATGCACAGTACAGTATATCAGGAAATACTGAGCAGGCTCATGAAACATCAGCCAGCACCCTCAAGGACAAAGACGGGCCGCACTGCACATCACACCCCGGGGAAAAGGAAACCTCCAAAGTACAGCAGCCAAAGGAATGCTTAAAAAGCCCAATACTTCATAAGGTAAGGACTCGCTTTATCTCCTCATCCTGTGACTACTTTTTTTTACTACAGTTTTTCCAATTCCTAAATATTAATAAATACATAAATATGCCGTTATCAGTTTCATGCTGCGGCGGTCTTCGGTAGCAAATGAAAAGCCAAGGCAGAGGTGGGGAAACCCATTCAGTCGTGGAATCTTCTGCCCAACGCCCAATGCTCGGGGGGGTGTGGAGAATCCTAGCTGCATCCCGCCCCCGGCCCGCCCCGTCCGCCCAAACAAGTGACGCACACACAATGAGGACACACAAACAATGGGGCACTCTGAGTGGCGAGTGAACTCACAGGTCAAGCACTAAACCCCTTCTGACAGAAACACAGACAACACTTGTTCTCCTTGAGAGAGGCTGACCCTCCCAGCAAAAAAAAAAAAAAAAAAATGAATGCTGCCTCTGCATTAAACAGAAGAAAGGGGGGGGCAAATTACTGTGATGGAGGAGTGCTATGATTTCCTCTCTCATCCATCGCTGATGTTTATATACAGTATGGAAGAAAGTAAATATTAAGAATGACAACAAAAATATGGTTTAGCTTACGCCAAAATAATTCATCTACATTTTTTGAGTGCTTTTTAGAAATGATTTGAGAAACAAGCCAGCCACAATGTTCCTACCAACAATGATACCCCATTTTTTCCACTATTGTACAGAGGGGGAATGAGCTCGGACCATTCTTGGCCTACTTGTCTTCCCATTAGAAGCGGCAACCCAGACCCATGTGTTGACTGTAAG
The DNA here is from genome assembly GCA_026780845.1 of Petrocephalus sullivani. Taxonomy (NCBI): domain Eukaryota; kingdom Metazoa; phylum Chordata; class Actinopteri; order Osteoglossiformes; family Mormyridae; genus Petrocephalus; species Petrocephalus sullivani. The sequence continues at coordinate 11,968,934 of JAODKM010000008.1, read as the reverse complement.
GCGTTGCCTTAGTTACAACTCAATTTTCACAAGGCTAGCCAGGTTAAAACGATTGGTATACGTAGCCAAAAACTAATTTCATAGGATGGTATATAAATACCTTCAGATAAAAACAACATATAATCATAATACTAGAAAATTTACAAAAGCTATATGCAGAAGTCTATACGCAGAAACAAAATGAAATGTGGCCTAAATATCCTGTTTCTTTGGTCTATTTCAACGAAAAAGCTAAAAAATATTTATTTCGCAAGTGATCTAACTAGTTAAGAAGGCGTAGTACTCTGTACTATAACTAGCTAACGAGGTACTTCATGGTGAAATACTTTGAGAAGTCCAGATCCCACAGGACAAATCTCCACGGTAACAGAGATAAATAGCTGGACTCGTGTCCTTATGGCTCTATTATTTATCTTTTACGGTGTTTATTGAAAACTGCTGTTCCAGGAAGGACATATATAAATGACACTGCATAGCACCCTTCTGTGAGACCAGCACATGAGAAAAACGTTTTAACTGATCATAAAATGCATCATGAAAACATTTCAGTTAAAGGACTTGTCTAACCCCCATGTTTCCTGCTATGAAGCATGGCAGCGATGTAAAATTGTGTCTTACATAATACAATACTGATAGATTACAACACTGGAGAAATCAGTGAAATATAATATGCTGACTGTAGAAGTGTGTGTGTGTGTTGGGGGGGGGGGGTTGACACACTGATAGCATTTGTGAGGCTTGGAGCAGGATGGGGAGCTGAATCCGAGGAGTCCTACCACACCAACAGAACTAATCCATGATCTGCGAAGTCTGAAGGCATGCAACCTGTTTGGCTGCCCCCATACCTCCAGGCCGATACGCCCATGGGTGGTCAGAGGTTCACCTCACCATCTGTCTTTCTCAATCAAGAAAGAGCAGCTACCTTATTTGTGCCATCTTTTCATTCATATTTCTGATAGCCTCAGTACGTCACACAGTTCCTTGATTAAAAGGCCCAATTCAGCATCTAATTTTCTGAAATGTAATACAATAATGGTCCTGATTTTTTTTAACAACAAAATAAAAGGAACATTTACAGCACATGGTCTACAGCGTCAACTGACAGTGGTGAAACGCTGACATTATTCTCATTAAATAAAATGAACAATTCGATTTTATACCTCTATAACAACTTACTGTACTTATGGAATATTCAAATGCAAATTGTCAGTCTGCCTGGAGGATGTCCTGGTGGTCCATTCCTCAGCATGAATGAGTCCCTAATCCAAAGACAAACCTGGTATTTCCATGTGCTCTTACCCTTTATTTACCTATTGTGCTTCTTCCCCAACCAGGCTCTCCCACCGGTTAACTCAACAAGCAGCAAGAACAGCTTTCCCCTCGCCATTCATTTTCAGTACAAAGATGTCTAATGAATGCATGCAGGCCATATTTTGGCTATTTCTGCCTGTCTTTTATCACCTGACCTATTGAGGATTTTGAAGGCTCCTTCAGACAGATGGATTGAATGTCTCACATTTAACCCCTTCTCCTGCTATTGCTGAGTAGATTTGCCATTTCTCCTCCCCCCGAAAACCCTACTGCTTCCTTCACCCCCTCCCTGGAATATCTCTCAGTGTTGGACGCACGTCTAACCTCTCGCTACAATCCTTTGTTTGGCTTTTGTCTCGCAACAGCTGTTATGGTGGTTTTTTTGGTCAGCTGTGATTGCTCGAGGCAAAACAGGAGCAGATGGTGTTTTGCTATGCATGAATGGAGCGTTACAGAGCTCCGGCTGAATAGGCCAAGCCTGAATGGAGTCTATGCAGCACCTGCCCCTTCAGCAGTGAGAGCACATCATCATAGCATGATCCGTCTCTGTTTTCCCCCGCCATCCGGGACAGGAACAGACAAAGAAGACATGGGGGAACATTTCTGGACGTTGTCCATATTTATCGATCTTCCTCAGCGCGCCCGCATAATGTGGTGTACAGTCAATTTCAGCTAATTGGATATGACACAGTATGCACATACAATCTATCATTTTCCCCTCTCGGTACACTTTATCGGCTCTGTTGCCATGGAAACATGAGAGATCAGTAATAGCTAGCATTAGCGCGGTAAGTAAGGCGCAATAGAAAGCCAATTCAGAAGAAAAATTCTATAGAAAAAAAACACATAGAACCTATGAAGGAACCCGGAGAGTTACAGAAAGATGAAATAAGATCATTTCAAATACTTACATCTAACTAGCTGTTTTCCACAGTGCGGTATGAAGAAACATTTCATGCGATACAGTTTAATTTCCTGTCATATCAAAGCTCCCCGTGCTGCCTAACAGACTGATTGTAAAAACGTCTTTGAGAAAAGAAATCAACACGGAAAAATAAATATCTAAATGACATCAGTAGGAAAAAATACCAGCCATAAGCTCTCATTTCTGGTCTCTGTATTTATTTTTGTTTACATAGATTAATTAAGAGCCCAGTTTAGCAGAATTGTTTATGTTTTGTACTATCAGATCAAAAAGGTTAGAATGGTGATTGCTCTGAGGAGTGGACCTACAATTAATGGGGAGCTGCCCGCATTGCTTCCCAAACTGGAATATTGCAGATATGATTTTTTTATATGCCTTCACTTCAGTAAATGACTTCCAAAAGGTGCTCACATTTCAGCTTTTGCACACACATGTCCATTCCCAGGAGGATGGTGTGGCATGGTCAAACACAGACCCGGAGCAGGGGTCTCTGACCCAACCGGAACCCCAACCGCTCACCTTAGCCGCCAACCAACCAGCTCGTGATGACGCGATGATCCTTCAGCGGTGCTCCGAGTGCTTGATTCCAGCCACGTTATAGTGTGACACGATGGCAGTAAATCGCTTGGTGATGTATCACTGTCCTAGATGCTTTTATCTTCAAAGCAAACAGCTAGCAAGCGTCCCACTGGGGGTCAGGGAAAATGCCTCAAAAATGGACGGGTAATTTTATTATGGGTGTCAAATTAAATAATTGCTCAGCCGTTAATCAGGAAAACAACCTTAGCACACGTACTTTCCACAAGCATATTTCGCCTCTTAATGCAGCCCATTATTTAAATAAAATACTCTACCTATTAACTTAATTAAAGCTTGAAGGATCACCGGGTGCCAAGTCAATCAATAAAATAAAGATGTTCTGAGTCATAAAAGAACATAAATGTGCAATACTTCTTAAAAATACACTTATATAGAAATAAAAATAAACGAGTGGATGGGTGCTTCTTAAATGTTTCTGACCTGTGCTACATAAATCTTACAATGGTAAAGTTAAAAGTACCCCCAACACCCTCACTAAATAAAGTGTAGAAATACTTAACAAATGATGTACTGTAGGACTGAAAGGGATTGTGTTTTTATGATCTTAGATGTAAATTTGGCTTCTCCCCATTCCTTTATTGATACCTCCCACAGAAAGGCAAATGAAATGGTCGCGAATTAAATTTTAATTTTACAAAGTCAAATGGTCACAAAAATTGGCAGTTTGTACTAAAATCTAAATAACCCTTGTAAATGTCACAATAGAAGGCGTGTATGCCTAGTGGATTTTAGTCACTGCTTAGAAGTGCCACTGGACATAATTGTACTACACTATAATTGTTAAAGCTTTATTGATGTGGTCTCCATTGTCACGAATGGTGCTTACTTACATAGCCATACAAGAGACACATCTGAAAAAGCATGATTTGATACTTTGACATTTCCAGGCACAGTAAATAGGTCCGCCAGGTTTCCTAGCTCCGCGAGCTGTAAACCCCTCTAAGGTGAAAGCCAGAAAAGGCCATTTAAGGGCAGGGCACCTGTGTAGGGCCCTAGTGAAAGTTTCTTCTCCATTCCCTCGCCTTTGCAGCTCAACACGCAAACACACATGTTCACTTTTCCTAATTGGATGGCCTCTCAAACCTTTTCAGTGCCTTTTCCATGCAGTCACTTGTCCCTGAATCTAAATTTCCAAAAGCATGTCCTGGAACAAGGCACACACAAATCACACACACACAATGCATTCACAGCAAACAAAAATGTATCTTGTGATATATTCCATATCCAAATTTACAGCAAAAAGCTGATGGGATTAGAACTTATCATGTAGGACAACATGTGATTATTGATAAACTGTTGTCACATTTAGAGAGATGAAACATTCAGGTTTGGATTTTACATTGTTCAGCATAATCCACATGAGAATGGCATAACTGTGGGATTTCCTTATTTTGTTTGTGTGTGTATGTGTGGTGGGGAGTGTATCTGTCTTAGGAAGGACAGGCAGGTGACCAGGTGGTTATTAATTTGCCACCAGAAAGTTAAAATAACAGATCAAAGTCAAAAGAAATGGAGCCAGCTTCAGTCAAGCCTGGGAACAGTAAGATAAAAAACTGAAAATGTATCCAACAAATTTCAGTTACAGGGTTACTGTGCTATGCAATGTATTTATAAGTAATTGGACTTGTTGACGCATAACTGCCAGGTAATGGACCAGCCCTATTTCAGAGCATAAAGGGTTTCCTCTCTAACACCCCCACATATTCTAGAGACATAGTATGTGTACTGGTGTCGCTGTTAACGCACTGGGGAGCCCTCCATCCCTCACCAGTCAGGGTTCACCTCGCATTACTCCCCAGTGCTTCCTGGTGACAGGCTACTGGAGCAGGCTACTGAAAGCAGATGGATGGACATTGACAAAAAAATTAGGTACAGTAAGCTATTCCATATTCAAGCCAAAAGGCCCGGGACGGGCCCATTAAAAGTGTGGTTTCATTTTATACCCTAAAGTCACAGCACTGGGACCAATCAGTCAAACAGTCCTTGTACAGGAAAAATTCAAGAACAGATCAGCTGATTCTCTTCATGCAAATTTCAGATGCAATAACCAAGCTACATAACTCAAAGAAAAATAATTCAAATCATGATTCTAATATGGAACAAATGTAATACATGCTTACTAAGCAGCTTAGGGGTTAAGTACCACTGCTTTCCAACACACCAGTAATTTGACATGTTTCATTCTTTTTAAACCTCTTCATAAAATACCCTGGAGTTCTGCAGTCTGAAACGACCAAAAAAATTAAGTGGATGTATGAGGTTTAATGTTTTTTTTTTCCTCTCCGTTTAAAGGACGGAGTGTCCTTTGCTTTTATTAAACTTGTCAAAAATTGTACAGTACAAATTTCCAGGCTGACACAGAGGTCAGAAGAATGGAAACGCGGCAGTACTTTCAGAGAATTTAACTCAAGATGGAAATTAAGCCGCCGTTTCACTGAGTCATGAAGGCAACCTATTTGACAAATATGGTAATTGTTAATGTTGCTGCAATTTTTCCTGATTCTGCAGTGCAATGCGGAGTGGCTGACCTTGCACATTAACACAACGGAACTCCATATTCTTAAGAAACTGACACTGGCCAACAAAAACAATGAATTTAAACACCCATGACAAAAAAAATGTTCAAAGTCTTAAAATAGAAGCCGAACATTACAAATGATTTGCACTGCATTCCTAATAACTTTAATGACCTTGTTGAGTGCTTTTCATGTTTAGTACAAATTTAACTACACAGTTATGTTATATTTAGTATGTTAAGAATGTAAAGCTCAAAATGATCAGTTTATTGAACTGAAGATGTATATGATGCCCACAGATTTTTGACATACACTGTTTTTGCAGTTTTCTTTAGTCGGATTACATATTAATTTGATGTCTAGAATAGAACTTAACAACTGATTAAGCTACATTTAAATGAATATATTAATACATTATTATTAATATGTTATTTCCATACGTTATCAATAATATTATATAATTCTTACTTAATGCACATTAATGGTGTAGTGATGAATATACTTCTTAATTGGAAATGTTGTAACTGATTGTGAACTGTAGTAAACTCATAATTAGTAAAGCGAAAGGTACTCCAGCTACTAGCAACGGATTAGCCACAGGCCAGCCGCTATGGGTTCGGTACACACTGGTCTATGCAGTCCGACACACGGCTGACATGCTTTGCTTCATGAGTAACGGTACGGTAATGGTTATTCAGCCAGCAAGCTGTTGCGGGAATGGCCCTCCACTGCCAGCGTCCATCTGTAGCTGTTTGGAACAACAGCACAGCCAACTTGTGTAAACGGATGGAAATATGTTGACGGTTTGCAGTAACACTAACGTGTCGAGTTTATCGCTCCAGGTGGACAGAAGTCTTGTTTGGCAGACATGCCTTCGTTTTGTACGAGAGCCAGCGCCTTTGTAGATTTCATAGCGTTAGCCTGGCGGAGTTGGCACTTATTCAATAAAGAGACAACAATGCACCTTGCTTCATTTCCGAGAACCACCTTCTTCTTCGCATAGTGAAGGACGGCAGACGCTCATAAGAAATCCATCAACCAAAGCTTTGGGGTGTACGTGAGATATGTTAGCGTATAACTCACTTTGGCTACACCTTCATGTCAGCACAGCTCTGGTGTCATTAAAGTCACTTTAAGCTGTACGAGTACAATATAGAGCTTGGTAGTTATTAGTTTTTTCCTGTATAGATGGACACACCAGACTGCAATCTTCACGGCTGGAAGGTGACTCAAATGTGAGCTATGAATTTCGGTTTTACAGGAAATGATGGCGATAAAGGATGAGCGTCTCACAGCAGAGGGATTCCTTTATGAATAATGACATTTCCACACTTTAATTTGTGGAAATAAAGTTGGACTTTTTAGAAAAAGAGTGGAAACGCACCAAATTTACAGTAGACTGAAACTCCCATTGCAAACGATACATACATACCATTGCAAACTAAAGGAAATTCCAATAAGGACTTCTTTGGGTTGATGAAATGTCAAAGGATGCATAAATGTATCAAGACTCATCTGTTTGATTCTGTAAAGATGTGTTGCGTGTGTGTTGGGCACATGTTGATGGGAGCACGTTCACTGGCCAATCAGGTAGCATATTTCGATGGGAGCATGTTCACCGGCCAAAGAGGTATCATATGTTGATAGGAGCACGTTCACCGTCCAATCAGGTAGCACATGGTGACAGGAGCGTGTTCACCAGCCAATCAGGTAGTACATGTCCATGGGAGCATGTTCACCGGCCAATCAGATCTCATGAGTGTTTCCTAACCACCCTAGAAAATCAAAATCTGCACACGGGCCGACGGGCAGGTCTACGTTAGTGCAATCTATTGTTATACCTGCATTGTGTGTGTGCAGTCAGTGAGAAAACACAGTGCAGCTGGTCTTCCCCATGTGACCCTAATGTTAGGATAGAGCAGTAAAAGACAATCTGGGTCATACTGACATATAGCAAAACCGCTGACCGGGTGAAATTAAAGACGTAACTCGGACCTTCTGCTTTGTCAAACATTTTACGAAAACTCCCTAAAGCAGAACAAATTCGAAACATTGGTTAATATCAGGATATAACTAAAAGTCCTAAAAATAGCTTTCTTTAACCTGTTTTCTGAAAAGTTCATAATAATGCATCAAAAAAGCGAGTAAATAACCAAGACCTTCAAGAGAATGGTCCAAACAGAGAAATATTTGTACACAGTAAACACAATGTTAACGGGCCAGGGAATAACAGGGACTGCATGCATTATTAATGTCCTTTCCTGAAAATATTTCTCTGAATAATAAATGCCACTTCCAGAGACTCATTACTGTGTGTTTTTAAATCTCGTGTTTGGTAGCCATGGACACCCTCAGCATTCTCGTTTGCGCTATTGAGATTCAGGTCATGCACTGCACTTGCTGTTTTTAATTTTCATTTCATCATAAGCGGTTTAAGATTGTTGCCAGTGCATATTTGCAGTTTTCCTAGAGGCCCCTTCTGCACTGCTTCTGCCAGGACAGATGCTGTAATTAATCATGTAACAGAGATGGGAATTGAGACGCTCCGTACTGGGAAAAATATTACTGCAGCGGGTCTCAGACAAATTTAACTATATTGCAATATGCTAAAAATAATTACTTTTTAAAACAATCCATCCTGTTTACACCACGCGTGTGTCCCCCACGCGCACCGCACACACACACACACACCTCGTCATTTCTTTTGCGTTTTAAGAATTCTGAGGACTGGATTCACAATTAAGAGTCCATCTGCCTTGCAAACCTATTGTACATTTATGATATCTGACTGAGACTTACACACACACACCCCCGACTCATCCCCCACCCACTTGATTCTCAAAGAACGCGAATACACCCAGAGGGTCTTGACAATGCATCGATTCAGACAAGATGCACATAGCTAAAAAAAGGAGCAGAAGCTCCTGATAAGTGTGAAAGGAAAATTAGCTGAGAGGCTCAACATCTTTTAACATATTAGAGCACATCAGTACAGTGGCTGCTCAAACAAGATCACTGCAAATATAACAATGATTTAAAAAAAAGGGCCTTTAAGGCTTCATTTTCCTGCAGGATTTCATCTAACTTTGCAATCACTACATAAAAAACCTCTTTGGTTCTTCAACCAATGCTTGAAATGAATCGATTACTTGAAATGAGCATTTGTTATCGTCGTCTTTAATTGAAAACAAGTAAACACTGAGAAATATAATGCTTCATACAAAATTATGGCTAATATAATATAACTGATGGAATGTTTTTTTTTTTTTACTTCATTGACCAAGCAAACTCATTAAATTTGCCTATTAAGAGCTCAAAAACAGATAGAGTTTTATACTGAAATGCATTTATTCTATAGACAGATTTAAAAGGCAGTTGAATTCGTTTTCTGTAAGCAAAATACAAACGACTTAATTACTGCTATTGTAACTCATAAAAAAAGTACAAAACAGCATAAATACACTATGCGATGTAGCAATCCACAGGTAATCTTACCGATGTTTTAATTAAAGCCTCACATATTAAAACTTTAGAACATATGTTATGAAAAATGTACATCTTTGCTCTTCCCAATCTTACAGGTTTCTTTGCGGCTGGCACAAAATCCCACCCCCCCTTCTGACGCCTCCGACAATGTGGCAGAATAAATTCATCACAATAATATAAAAAAAAAAATTTGTTAATCACGGGATGGTGAAAAATAATGACGGCTTCAACCTAAATCCTGCCATTTACACTAACCATAAAATACTCACTTTATTAGACAACATGAAGAAAAATAAAATAAAAAAAAACATAATTTATGAGCCTGTTAAAAGTTTGAGGTAAGGACAAATACTTCAAAGGGTGATTTTTTTTTCCTTTTTTTTTGGAGTGCCATTTGTACACTGTGTATTTTTTTTTTGCACGGATGAGCTTAAAGATAGTTCCCCTGCACTCAGTCACGGACACATACAGCAGATTCCATTACAGTTTAAAGACACACAATGACGTGGATTGGTCTATGGTAGCGTTTCGTTTTGCCCCCTATCAACCTCGTCTGCTGAACCCAGCCCACTCCTCAAACATTTTCTGGGTGCTTTAGATTCACATTTGCAGTTCGCTGCACCCCAAACACGTGTTCACCTGCCTCCGCGGCAGTGTGTTACAATCCGGGGCTTCAGAGAGACCGGGGCGAGCAAAGTGAAACGAGCAGAAAGAGGGGGGGCGGGGGGGGGGTGGAAGACCGCCCCCTAACACACTGGCCTCTCATGGATCATGAACCTGTTACTGCTTCCCAGGACTGTAAGTCATTGGAGTCTAAAAGTCCCCTCTGGAGTTTAAAGTGTTTCTCTGAAGGTTTAATATGCAGCAAGCCTTGCCCGCACTGGTTTTTAAGTTCCGCTGATGCTCTTCTGATCCACCGACTTTGCCCATCCTCAGAGCGAAACTATCAGCATGAAGCTTATAAATAAAGCCTTTAAATAATATGGGGCATTTTCCCTGTGAAGATTACAGCATGTTTTAACACAGTGGTACCCCGGGTCCATTTTCAGCTGAAGGTTATGAGAAAACGAGGGAAAAAAAATAAAATAATAGAAGAGCAACTAGGCACTCGCCCAAAGACGCCTTTTTATACAGCCTATTTTATAGACAAAATCCATCTCTGATATTTGTTCCTTGATGCGTATTTCTGCATATCCATCTACAACAGTGGAAAGTTCATCGTAAAACATACCTATTCTTACACACTTCTTAAGTGCAACTTAGAAAAGCGGCCAGGATCGGCGCTTTTATTTATATTCCTTTTTTATGAAATAGATTTTGGTTCAGTAAATGCTAACTTGGGAGAGGACCTGGGCGTGGGCCTGAGAGTGAGCCTGTATTTGGGATTGGTGCTGCTGCTGGGAGGGGGGCTGGGGGCTGCCGAGGGAGGTGGACCCCCCCACGGACTGCGGGGTGCCTGGGGACTGCTGGGGCGGGGAACACTGCGAGGCTTGCTGCTGCTGCTGGAGCTGCTGCATCTGCTGCTGATGCATCTGCTGCATCTGCATGCGCTGCAGCTGCTGCATCTGCTGCTGCACGTGCTGCTGCTGTTGCTGCATGTGGTGCTGCTGCAGCTGCTGCTTCAGATGCTGCTGGAAGTGTTGCTGCTGCATCTGCTGCTGGATCTGCTGGTGGTGCAGCTGCTGCTGGTGCAGGTGCTGCTGCAGCTGCTGCATCTGGTGGTGCTGCTGCTGCTGCGGCTGCTGCATGGGAGGGCTCATCTGGGTGACTGCGGAGGGAGGGCCGTTCACCGCCGCACCAGCGCCCATCTGCCCAATCAACTGTGAGGGCATGCCGTGCGGCACCCCTCCGGCCACAGAGCCCGCGACGGGGCCTCCCGCCAGCCGCATCGGCAGCGGCTTGGGGGCGATGGCACGCGGGAGCACCTGCTGCAGGGCCTGGGTAGCAGCCGACATGGACGGGTGCTGCGGCATGGGAGCCGAGAGCATCAGCGAGGGGGAGAGGTTGGTGGAGGCCAGCGTCTGCTGGACCGATCGGATGGTCTGCGCCTCTGCCGACTCTGCGGCCGCCTAGAGGGGGAAGAGGGAAACGCAAGGCTGCCGTGACTGAGGAAACGGCCGGAGCGCACCGAGTACAGAACCAGCATTCTGAATTGGTAATCGTCTGCTTCCCTTCCACTAGGCAGCGTGTGAAGAATCCAGGCACCCTGCTGGAATTTCCATGGGGCATTAAAAGACACGGGTGCCATTTACATCCGGAAGCAGGGGGCCTGGGACGCTAAATGAGTCAAGCAGATTCTCTGAGGGAGATGTCCAAAACAACTGCAACACCGGGACCCTGGAGCTGCTCCATTCGCCATCAGCAGTTCAGTAGCAACCAGCTGTATGTGTGGGTTTGGCCAAGGTCACTAAGCTGACCTCAGCATGAAAGAATGGGCTGCTTCTCTATTCAGCGGCAGCTCTCCGCCGAGGTCCCGCACCATTCACATTGTGCCAAGCAGCCATTGGCTGGCAAGACCGCCCCAGATCGGATAATTGCACACTTTCCGCCCTCGGCGCTCTATGGCTTTGGGCGGGTGGCCCGGGTCACGAGGCAGACGCGCCGATGAAAGCGCGCCGCCGAACGAGGAAACCGGTACAGGTCCGTTAATTGCGGCGTCCGATTCTCCGTTCCGCCAGAACTGCGCGAGCTGCGAGGTCACAGGCGCGCTTATACTGCAGCAGGTTTCTCAGATAGCTGGAGGACAGGGGATTAGAAAGGGAGCTGAAGTTCGCCAGGTCCTACCTTTGACACCAGACTGGCACGGTAAGCCGCCAGGGCCTTCAGGTACTCCTTCTTGGCAGCTTCTGTCTTGCTTTTATAAACCTGCGACACAAAGTTGGTTGGTACAAAAAAAACCGGCAGGTAAATAAACTGTAAAATTAGCTCCTACAAAAACCCGACCTAAAGTAACCATTCTTGACATTAAACCAGTGATCGGTTACAGTTCCGCTTTTATAGAAAAATGTCCGTGAGCTACTTTGCGAAAATATTCCTTTACAAAAAAGCCGGTATGATGTTATGGCTCATTGGAATCGTGGCCACAGCCGTAATGACAGGTTGAGAAATTTTAATGACAAAGTGACGCCTGTTTGGGACATTAAATTGGAAACGAGGCGGGTGTTTCATCGCGAGCCTTAATTGCATCTGGGTAAGTCTGGCAACCTTGGGTGAATGAATGGTGAATGATGAGATCTCATATTTATTTATAATAAACATCAGCAGCATCAAATGTATGTCGTTTGAAATGTGAATGAAAGGAACTTAACATTACAACAGTCATTTGTAAAAGAAAAATAAAATCTAAAAATCTATATTAAAATGTGACAGTATAATCATTAGATTTAGATGACACTGAAAATATTAATGCTAATTGAAAGACAGCAATTGTGTGAATTCGTTTTACATAAATAGTTTTGCTCATAGCCTCATGCAGTCAGCAAGGGGGACGGGGTGCAGCCTCACCTGCTTCTGCTCCTCTCCGAGCCCATCCCACATGGAGGCCACGATCTTGGACACCTCGCCGAAGGTGGCGTTGGGATTCTGGCCCTTGATAGCCGCCTGGGTGTCTCTGAAGAAGAGCGCGTAGGCCGAGACGGGCTTCTGGGGCTCGTTGGGGTCCTTCTTCTTCTTCTTCTTGGGCGTCTTTGGTTTTTTACCGGCATCAGGGGCAGGACGCTTCTCACCAATCGCCTACCGGGGGAAAAACGCACTGGTGAGGAATGGGTCAGTCGTGGACTGCTTTTGCAACAATACGGAATAATTTGAATCGATATTGAGTCACCAGTCACCATTTACAGCATTTGCTTTTCTTTTTGAAAAGAGCTCGATTCAGCAGTTGGTCTTGAGCTGACCTTGCGTCAGCCACAGTGGCGTATAACTGAGCAGGATATGCCGCAAAAATCTATTACAGTCCAACAGAGGTTGAGAAGAACATCCACCATCTATTTTTCAAGACGATTCACAACGTGGCCGTTTATAGCAACGTCTCCCTCACTCACCCTGTTACTTTCATCGGGGTCCTCTTCGTTAATGGAACTGGAGGGAGACGGGGTGGCAGATTTGCTGGCAGGAGGCGAGGGGGACGTGTGGGGAATGTTGGCTACGGTCATGTTTAGGCCCAGCTGAGCACTCAGCTGGGATTGGTTGATGGTAGTCAGCTGGTTCCTCGACATCATGCCAGAAGGGTTGTTCATGTTGATTATTGACCGCATGACCATTGAAGGATTGGAGTGGTACTGCCGAAGGTGGGATTGGCCAATGTTCTACACCAGAGGAAAGAAAACAGTAACAATTTACTCGAGGGTGCACAAATAATGTAGTATTATGCCACTACTTATGTACTAATTAACCATAAACTGAGTCTTAGCTACATACTAATCTCATATGCGTTCATTAATGAATCATAACATCTTTTTTCTCAAGCAATTATTTTTGTCACTATATCTGCTAATCTTTGTGAACTATTGAAGAGGCAAATAAAGATTAACATACAAAATACTGATCACGTGTTTGTTATTAATGAATAATAACGCATCGTTTCTCTCAAACAGCTACTATATCTGTTCATGATTTGTACTTCAGTAGTAAGTGAGTTATGACTAAATATTTGTGCCCCTCAAGTAAAGTGTTATCAAAAATAGGTAGTCAGTGAGTAAACATTATTAGGTAAACAACAAACCATGTGGCTGAAAATGAATACGTGCAACACAGATGTGGTCATGAAGTTCAGTCAGCATACGGCATTAAGATGGCCACAATGCAGGACCTGAGCGATGATAAATGTGGTATGCCTGTCGGTGCCAGTCTGGGTGCTTCCAGCACCTCAGAAATCCGTGGGATTTTCACATAGTGGCCAGAGTTCACAGAATAGAGCGATGAACAAAAAAAAGAAAGCAGAGGCGATTCCGGGGTCAGAAACGACGCCGTTAATGATAGAGCTGAGAGGACAACGGCCGTAAGTGCAAAAATAGGAGCTCAGTACAACAGCAATGAACGCAGAACTTGTCAACCCTCCAAGAGGTTCAGGAGGCGGGGTCCATCCTGATACTATGCGGGAAAGTATTGCCCTATAAGGCTAAATCCACTCGGCGACCAGACTGGTGATCCAGTGATCTGAACTAATGTTAACACTGCAAACCATAAACAAACAGTGATGCCTCTGCGGCCTGCAGGCCTCGTGTGTAACAAGCAAAGTCATCGTGACGTTTCTCACCTTCCCCTGTATCCCTTTATAAACCCCAAATCACAAGTTCCACCAATAAGCGGGAGGTGCGGTATGAGTCGATTAAGTTTGCTGAGCTGAGCCACAGAGGATGAGCAGCAGGTTCAAGCAGAAAAGGGCATCTCTCTCGCACAGAGGCAGTAGGAATACCCTTGAGAATGGTGCCCCACCCCAAACAACCCATAAGAAACCCACTGGATCTGGCAAAGTGTAAGCACAATAAACCAGCAAAAATGCCTGGCAAATTGGAATTAAATTCATTTCTGTAAAGGTTGACATTTTGAAGGTTATATCTTACACAGCCCGCTATGATGGAAACGCAAAATGATCCCGCCAGCATATTTAAGAACGAAGCCTCATCTGCTGACAGCTTTCATACATCACACTCCAACAGCTAAAGAGTAAAAAAATATTTTTTACGTAATCAACTCTATAAATCAACCCAGCAAGGGGGGGAATCTGAGGAATGGAATGGGCTCGTTTGCCTGCCATTGTGTGAGGAGCATCACGTCGCTGGCATGACGCTCAAGTTCCTGAGAGGCGTCTGGGTGAAAGCTGGTCAGGGAGGTCGCCTCCAAGGCTGAATTTTGGGGGTGGGGGCCCCAAGGCTAAAGTCATTGGGGGGGGGGGCACTTACAACAAAGTGCTGCTGTGGCAACAATCCTACTACAACTTGGGGCTTGGGCTACAGCCCGGGTCTGGCCTTGGTCACAAACACACAAGGGAGATGACTCCCTTCTCCTGGGGCACCTTTCTGCTACTGATGATGATGACACATTCATCTAGGAACCCATGTTTGTTGACAGAACCTTCAATGACTATCAAATAAGCCAATTTATTAAGACACACTTAGATTTTCCAGTTTGCCTTATATGAAATCCTAACAGAACTAGCACCTTTAGCCTAAAGTGATTTATTTATATTATATATATACACACACACACAGACACATTTTGTGTGTGTGTGTGTGTGGAGAGATAGGAAGAAATAATCTGTCTGAGTAATATTTTTACACAATCCCAGAGGAGCTATTGAAAATAAAATTGCAATATTGTTTATGTAAAATAAATAAATAAACAAATAAACTGTGGGCAGAGCAAAAGAATGGATTTTAATTTCCACATAGGTGACTTATGGCTGGGCCCCCCACTTCACAAGGCCAGCTCGCTTCCCCCTAACCAGCGGCCATTTCTAACCTTCCCAAGTGATGCCCAGAACGCAAGACTGGTGCAGCAACAGTGGAGACAGATTCATTTCAGTCAGGCTGGTCTGTAATGAGCAATGCTAAGTGGAGAGCCAGAAGGTATATCAGGATGAGATGGAGATGTCAAGGGCCCTGCTAGTACTGCTGATTAACATAAATGAAATGTTATCAGCATACAGTAGCCACGGATCTAATTAGCTTTGCTCTGCCTAATCGACTCGCATCACTAAGCTGAGGAAAAAAAAAAAAAAATGGAAAGATCCGCTTCAATTCAAATATCGGATTTAAAATATTGGATATTTCTCCCTACGACGACAAAGCACCCATGAATGCACACGGAACAGAAACATAAATCAATCACAAATCAGAATTCGCGAGCAAGATTGCTTCTCATAATATATTTCAGTGGATTATTTAAACAATCCATAATGAATTCAGAGTGACTGACTGAACAGAGCAAAATTTGCTTCATCTGGACAGTGAAGACAGGACCACAGGGCTCCCTGAGCAGAGGCTGCCCACCACACCACATGTGGCAACATCCTATCATGCAGTGCTTCTCAACACAGCCCTCAGGAATCCTCAGACGGTCCACATCTCTGCTCCCTCCCAGTTCCTGGGGAAGGAGCAGAAATGTGGACTGTCTGGCAGGAAGCTGGGAGGGAGCAAAAACATGGACCGTATGGTTCCTCCCCAGGACCTGGTTGAGAAGCACCGCACTAAGGCGTCCTGAACACCTCTGACATTACTCCAACACGCATACTAACATAACGGGACAACTCCCGCGAGGGACTCAATACGGGCTGTCCGAATATACGCCGGATAAAAATCTGACGAGTAATCTCAATGATATGAGCGACACGTCTGTTCCAACAGATACTGTAAGTGGAATTTGGTGAAGGTTTTGCCAGAATGTATTAAAAGCAGCACTATGTGAGCTGTTACTGGCTGAAAAGAATGTTAACAAAGTCTCATTGCAGGAGAGTGGTAAAATCATCTATATGGTAATTATAAGGATGAATCCCCCAGTAACTTTAACCAGAATGAAAGGTCAGTCCTATTAAAGATAGTTTATCAGTCCGTGGCACATATTCCTGTACTGTGCTCTTAAACAGGAACAATTTTATTTTCCCATTTACAGCTACCTGCAGAATTCAGTACTTAAGCCAAAAGAAAAATGAAATTTTGAATGCGGGCAAAGGCTATAATAGTATAAGAGATAAATTGTTTTCCCTCTTCCCCTCATTCAGTCCTCGATCCCTGCTGAAGCTCGCTCCAATCTCCTAATTTATAAATCCATCCTTAGCTCATATTTTCTTCCTATTCCACTTTCTCAGCTCTTCCTTCGTCACCTCGGCCCCCTTCCATCGCAATCGCCCAAACCCCACCCCCCCCCAGCCCATCCCTCACCCGTTTCTCCCAGTGCATTGTGGGTATTTAAGACTTGTTCAACATGATTTCATTTCATTTCAAGCACCGGCTGAGAAAACTAAATTTCAGAATCAATCACAGAGAAGGTCAGACGGCGACTTCATTACAGGCATTGCATGCTTGCATGAATATCTTTCATTTCTGACTGACCCAATATGTCACAATAGCTGTCTGATCCCCCCCCTACCAAAAATGGATATAAAAAGGCCCTTTTCTGAAACTGATGTACAACTCATGTCAGTGCTTGGAAAGGAGAGAACATAATGGAGGGAAAAAGAAAAAAAATCGTGTTGCAAAACTGGTTATATTTTCTATTTTCTCAGAGAGTTTTTTATCACATGAAAAATAAGGTAAATGAAAGACCCCATCAAACCTTGACTGTGATTCATGAAGCCTCACAGCTGGGATTTCATTTTTAGCACAGCACCGTGAGTAAATCTAACAGCGGGCCCCTGCACACCGGCAGCGACCGTGACAATGAGCCCAAACCACTCCGCACACCAGCATCTCGGGCAGGTTTTCAGGCAAGATATCAAAACACCTCAAACTGCTTTTTACATTTTCTTATGGCAATTTTAATCCTTTCATTCTTAAGTTTTTACTCTGAGTTCTCTTTTGGTAGAAAATAATAATAATAAAAAAAATACAAACAAGAAAGACGTTCAATAAAATAGATAAACTGGTTTTTAATGGCCTCCCATAAGATTGAGCTGCACTAAGTTTGAAGGCCTAGTTCTTGAGTTATGATTTATAGACTGAGGCCAGGGGATAAAATAAAAAATAAAAATAAAAAGCACCACCTGCAGGTGTGTGTTTTGTAATGCTAAAAGCCTGGAGGGGCATCGGCATGAAACGACTCTGCCCGTTTTTTGGCACTGCACCCAACGGCATTTTGGCGCGATGGAAAACCGAATCAGAGGGCTGTCGGTCTAACGGGCCGGGAGCCGGCACGCCGGGAGGCGAGAATGCAGGTCAGAAGCTTGTTAGGCGAGCAGATTAAATAAATGATGACTTTCGACTGGCGGGCTTGTGGGAGGACTGTGCCGCTGAGGAGTGCTTTGCTTTGCAGCAGCAGAAGCATCTGTAGCTAATTTGCAAGACATACGCAGGACAAATACACAGAATGTTAGGGGAGAGGAATCAGCACAGCAACTTGGCGGGCTGGGGACAGAGGGGTCACTAAAAAAAGCACAAGTCATTCATAACCCTACAGTAATCTCCTTCCAGGTTTTGAGTGACAGGTTGCTTAGGTTTTATTACAAATGACCCAATCACATTTTTCAATCTATGTTAAAGAAACAAAATGATATTTTCCCAACATTTTTGCTAAAAATTCACATGTTTTGTGCTCATTTGATATTATATACATACAAACTATCTTCAACAGTGGACGGTAAATTTTATTTAAATTTTTTTAAATCTACTTAGACTTTTTCAACATCCCATGCATTTATTCAATTAAATTATGCCACAGACTTTTTCTGGCACAAGATGACATGATGTAAGCAGAGTGCCAATAACAACACGCGCAATATCCAACACATGCACTACACTCAAACACACACCCCCCCTCTGCAAACAAAGTTCTCAGAGTCAGAAGAGGCACGATTATCTGATAACGCTCTATGAAGTCATGAGAATAGAGAAGACCATAATTGTTTAAAGGTTACATTTCTTCCAGATGTAGAATGCTTAACTGACCATGAAATGAAAATTCTTTAGACAAAAACCTTCCGAGAATCAATTATGCTGTGAGGATATTTTAAAAGTGGCAATTATTTTACGTGCCAGCACTAAGGAGAGGGAAAAAAGGCAATAAAAATTTATAGTCCGTGCACAAATTGGGAAGTAAATCTACGACATATTCCAAATATCGGTGCAATTGTCTGTACGCGAGGTAAAATAGCTCAGAGTTCTTACGACAGTGTCCCCTTTAAGGACTGGGTTTGCTCCCATCTCAAGTCAGCACTAATACTGGCCCTGTGACAGGCAGGAACCTATCCCCACCCAAACCCTAATTATAAAATCTGGAAGTCGTAAAAATATTCATTTATCAAGTGAACGCTTCTTTGGTTCAAGATGTGGTGTGACTTCTCCAGCAAACATTACGGAACATTAACAGCAGACAATTAAAGAGAAAGACCAGATTCAGAATGAAATTACTTTCAAAACCGTTATACCCCATGTGTATAGATTGGAATGATAAGCTTGGTTGTGATGAACAAAAATGTTGTCTTCCCAGTGACAATATTTTAATGCTGCTCATTTCAAATGCCGCGCAGGAAGGATCTCCTGGAGGTGTTGTCAAGAGATTAGCCACATGTTTAACATTTGGCAGACGCTATTATCCATCAACAACTCAGGGAAAACAGCAAGCTCAAAAAAACCCCATAAAATACGAGCATGTAATCCATTAATTCACTATCATTGTGCAAGATTTTTTATAAAGGACTCTTTGTATAACCTGTAACTGTATAGGAATTTAAGAAAGGAGACTGTCAGTAACCTCTTAGTATAGCGAAGAATAATATTCATATTTAGGCTAAATTCAAGCAAACAAAAATAAAAATCAACCGCGATACATTAAATGGCGTGAATATAAACTCATGCGGAGAGCAGCTGTAATTGTGCATCGCACGCCAAGCTGAGAGTGAGGCCAGGGCCCACGGGCCACACCAGGGCTTCTGTGCACCTGCTCTTGTTAGTCTGGTGTAGGGAGGAGGGCGGGGGCACTGTGCAGGGGAGCCGCGCGGCACGCGGA
>JAODKM010000008.1:11918502-11931281 GCA_026780845.1 Petrocephalus sullivani | reverse complement strand
GGGGGGGGGGGGGGGGGGGGGGGGGGGGGGGGGGGGGGGGGGGGGGGGGGGGGGGGGGGGGGGGGGGCCGGGGGGGGTGGGGGGGGGGGGGGGGGGGGGGGGGGGGGGGGACGGCTAGTGCCATCTGGTTCAGTGCGACAGATAGGGGGCCAGTTGCACTGCATAGATGGGGACTGCTCATCTCTCCTTTCATCCCTGTTACGGGTATCGACCCAATTAGCTCACACGACACCGACAGTGAGCTTGGCCTTTTTTCCCCTTTTCCACCTACTGAGAAATAACAGCCATTTCACACCATCATTAGAACTGAGCAGTGAAACGAACTCAAGACCACTCATTCAAATAATCAGGTTGTCTCCCCCTATATGAGCAGCAGTGCCTGAGAATCAAACACCGATTCTCTAATCAGGGGACAGCATCACATATGGTACCATACATGCAACGTGATGTTTACGAAAGCTGCTCAAGTTGACTGCATCACTGAAGTCTGGGGACGTGACATGACTCCTAATTAATAGTTCCTTAATCTCCACTGCCCACCATTGCTGTAATATATTGCAACATTCCAGCATACAGTTACAGAGCCATAACTCATACTTCTTCAGCAATAAATATATCTGGGAGTCAGTACAATTTATTTTGGGGCGAGTCACTGATCTACAGACCCTAGTCAGACAGTTCCTGGGGGCTGGAGCTTCCGTATCTATGAGTTCTACATCAGTATTACTGGCTCTATGCAAACCAGTCAACACCAACACTTCAGGGAAAATAGTAAAATAATAATAAACCAATATTAATAATGGCCTAGTGAGCATTTAAAGAGCTTCCAGTTTAATTTTATTACTTTCTAGATGTAGAATACAGAGAATGCACTCCCAGTGTAGCTCTAGGGTTCATCGCTATTCCAGTCTCGCTTAGCTATGCCTAAAACAGGCTCCTTCTGGTTTTAATTAAGCACTAAGGTAACTCCCAAGAGGATTGCCTCAGTTTACAGAAACACTTTGATTTATGCATTCTTTGTTATTTCTGCCTGAAGCTTGTCAGTTGGATGGCACCTTTTATGTAGAACATGTAGATGGTGTAATTGCACTATTTGTTAATTAGTTCCCGTTATAAATATGTTTTGCTGGAAATGGAAAATCCCATCTCAGCAGGCTAAATGTGAAGTCCCCCCACCCACAATCCCTACCTACTTGCAATTAAAGGGAAAATAATTTGCCTGCTATAAACCTTGATTGCGGAGAAGCTTTGATATTGGATGAAACAAGTTTTGAAACAACGGCAGCACCAGCAATCATAAAAGCGGTTTTAGAGCATTAATTAGCAGTAAGGTTTTGCAAATATCCAAACGATAGTCTGTCAGCATCAGCACCCACTTGTAAAGCGCGCCAAATATCATACGTCCCTTAACCCTGTAGAGTGCTTCATCAGAGTACCAGTGAAGGGCCATTTTTGACCTCGCATTTTTCTGTGTAACCAGACAGTAGCACTTTCCACCAATTAAAAAAAAAGAGCCAGATATTGTGCAGGCAGATGCAGCTGGTGAACAAATGGGTCTTTCATGGGCTCCATACCAAAAACAAAGTCCTAGAAGTTCAAGTCACAAATAACGACGGCTGTTGCGGCTGCGTAGCCTAGTAGCGTTCAAACATGGCATCTGGCAGCAACAGCTGGGCCGTTTAAATGGTACATGTTCATATCACTCTTGTTTGTCTTGAAATGCGGAGTATGAGTGCAGTTAAAGACAAGAATCACTGACAACAAACTCATGGAAAATGTCATTTTTCGGTCAACATCTGCTGAGTTTGATTTAATTAGAGTAATTCAACTTACATTAACTAGCTAGCATCAATTTTCAGAACAAACACGGTTAATGTAAATGAAACCGCACCATACTAGTCTCCCTACATTATATATGGACAGTCATTCATTTACATGCTTAATTGACTACATCAATACAAACCTACATTACCGTGATTCCCAAGAAAGGGTTTAAATTACATAAACTATGCGTATTAAAGCACAAGCTAAGAAATAAATGGAGATGTGCCTTTAGACGGGAGAGCATAGGAAGCATGTTCTTGGCTGCTGTCCCTGGACTGTGGAGGTGGCAATGTTTGCGCGATTAGCTGCGAAGGGAAAGCTGGGTGACAAAGTGAGCTGCAGATGTGAAGAGCAGAAAGGTCACAGTCTTTATACAGCCTTAAAGACCTGACTGATAGGCGGGGCTTTGTGGGCTTGTGCACCCTCAGACATCCTGCAAAACATCTGGAATTTTATACATTCTTATCAAATGAGTATGTCTACCTGAAATAATTAGTATACATTAATTTCATTGTTGAAGACAAGCCTGGATCGTATATATACACATATATATATATATATATACACACATATATATATATACACACACATACACACACACACATACATATATACACACACACACACATATACATACACATATACACACATACATACAAATATGTATATACACACACACACACACACACTCAGCATTGCATTTTTCACAACATAAATAAATAAATAAAAACCAGTAATACTGCCTCTCTTTAGAGCACACACACCGTAAAAGGTATCCTCAATGGCCAGTTTATCAGGTACACAGTGTTCAGTGCAACAGCGGGGTGCACGACTCGGATACCTCCAAGGCCGTTCGGGAGGCGGAAGCAGAGGCTACCCAGTACTAGCAAGGTGTATCTGATACAATGGCCACTGAGTGTATTTTAATGGAAGTAATTGAGTAATTCAGTGAAATTCAAAAACTGCTGGATCACAGCCGTA
This sequence comes from Petrocephalus sullivani, assembly GCA_026780845.1. Classification (NCBI taxonomy): domain Eukaryota; kingdom Metazoa; phylum Chordata; class Actinopteri; order Osteoglossiformes; family Mormyridae; genus Petrocephalus; species Petrocephalus sullivani. The sequence goes on along the minus strand of JAODKM010000008.1, from coordinate 11,928,476 downwards.
ACACACAGAGCTGTGAACCCGGCACTTCTGGCAAGGTTTGAAAATTACGCGGCATAACCTGAAAGGTTAGATTATTTTAAATAGCATGAAAGCACTTAACATGGCTGGATGAGGGGCAAGACCAAAAATATTAGGGCTCTGTGACGAGGTTAGGGGCTAATGCAGCTTTCCCAAAACACTGGAGTGCTGAAGGCTCAGCCCGACTAGCTTTTCCCACTGCTGAAGGTCATAACGGTCCCATTAGCCAGGCACAACCCTTCATAAACTCACGTGGCACGCCATTATTCTCACAGTGTTTCATTATAGAAGGTTAACCTCAGATAACTCAGAATGAACATTTTAATCAGCTGCCTGTAATCTTACGGATTCAATATAATTATTCTGTTTCTCTTCTCCTTTATCGGGCTATGGAGGGATGCCCTTTGCTTCATTAAAAAGGGGTCCTTTTCAGACTGCAGGTGCTAGGTGGCATCTAGGGTAAGGTCCTCAAGGGAGGGCTATTGTCTTCTACAGGGTGGGAGACAGGATATCCAGCTTGGTTAGAAGGAATGGAATCAAAGGATTAGTCCATGAGTCTACAGACAGGGGCCATCTTGGGGTGGAGGTACATGTGTGCCATGTCCTCAGGATATGTCCCCCCCCCGCTCCCAAGCTGTCATTACCATCCACGTTCAACTGCACCAGCTACATACTCTAATCCAGAGGCTCCTGAAGAGTATGGCTGATCTTATAAATTTACCCAACATTACAGAAAGATTGTGGCCACCTGCTGAGTCCTTAAACTCAAGCTAGCCAGTTGTTTCAGACGACTATGATCATAGATATCTGAATGTTATTCGGTTTGACTGAATAGCCCCAAGGCAGTGCATCTTTTTCATGACACTTCAAATTACATCCAGATGTTTACACTGAAATTGCTCTCAATCTCCTGCGCTCTCGGAAAGAGTTGGCTTAATAGCCAAAAATCAACAGGTGTCTCTAATCCTGTGGAGTGATTTAGGATCACACGGAAAAGCAGATGGATTGGCTCTCTCTAGAATCAGAATTGGAGACCCCTGATCTTGTTTGTACATGACCTCATCCATGTTGACACCAAGGAAATAGCCGTCTGGGCATCCATCCAGCTTTGGAGGCTGTGAGGCCAGGGTTTACAGGAGAGTTTGGGAGGCAGAAACGATTGCAGCCAATGGGATCGCTTTGAATAGGGAAGCACTTCAGCATGACCAGAAATGAATTTAGCGTTATTGGGCTGGCGGGATAGACAAAATCCTGACGAGGGGCTAAAAACATCCCAGCAGGACCACAGATCTTTGGAAATGCATCTCGACACATTAGCGCAGGTTGTGCTTAGGTATGTCTGAGAGGTAGAACAGCATGCGTCGACAGTGCCTCATATCACCACAAAGCAAATTAATATTTCTCGTCTGCAACACCGTTTTATTTTAAATCATGTAATTGTGCTTTTTAATTATTCTCTCTAGTGCTCTCGCTACCGATACCTCTTAAGACTGTCGCTGATTATGGTTTTCAAAAGCTGTCTGTTGTGTTTATTTGCAAAATATCTCACTGAGGTCAGACCTGGGGGGCAGCCTGTGATTTACAGGCGCTCTCTTCTTTGCATCACTAGCAGCTAGAAATCACTCTGTACAGTTTTGGGGATAAAATTAACCTTCACTGAACAGCAGGGAGCAATTTGGTATCCGACCGCTTGTCATTTAGCAGTGGCAGCTCGTAATTCTGCCTCGATTCCCTCTTCAAAGCCAAATAGAGGCAGGGCGGAGGGAGCGGTCAGTCAGAATCGGGGCAGCTTACTCGGTGTCTCTCACTCGGGAGTTTAAAGACACACAGACAAATTTGACATTCAGTCATGTCTACAAGAATGCATGTGTCCACAAAGGTTTTATTATTAATGACTTATATATCAGATGCATACTGTAGCAATTACTGGTGAGTTTTTGGAAGCTGGTCTCTTAAGCAAACCACCTTCCAACTGTGTTTATGAAAGAAGCAGCTGAGCAGAGATGGAATATGGCTCCTAGCTATGAAATGACATGCTGATATTACTTCAGCTTAGAAAGGCTTTCTGAGGATCTTCTGTAATATCGATGGCTGTTTTATCATCTACCCGTATTTTTTCTGCATTTGTTTTCAGTGTATATCCAGAAATAAATCTTCTACACACCAACAGCTTAAAAAAAGCTTGGATGGTAAGCCATTGTATTAAAATATAATAAAATTAATAAGAAGCACAATATCTCTAGAAGTAACGGAGGAAATGCATGTTGAAATGAACACTGCAGAACAGAGTCCTTCTGCAGATATATTTTAAAAAATAGAAAGACTGTCTCCTATATTAACACATGATTTCTATAATAGGTTCAGGCTTTATGCTGCATTAAATTCTCCTACTCCTGGGCCTAGTGTGTATCTTTCAATGATGGCCAAGTGATTACTAGCCCTGGGTTGTACACTCAAGCTCCATAAAGAATCTAAGCATCTAAATGTACTGTCTAGTCTTTAAACAGTTTGTCCACGGGCCCTGCAGAGGCTGATTGCTTTCTTTTGGCAGAAAAGGGAAGATAAATTATGAACATAAAGTATCTTCTCAATGACATTCCAAGTTAAGATTTTCCATACAAATCAATACAAATACAACTAATAATAACAAAAAGGGTGTGGAACCAAATACTCTTAAAAGGTCAGCTCTGGGACAACATCAGATTGGAAAAATGATTGTGACACAGTAACTCTGTCGTACTGCTATACTGCTTGTCCGGTGCAATCTAAATGGCATCTGAGACATTCTCCAGGAAAGACCACAAATGGGAGATACAACATCTGCTGTACCCAAGTCACAGAAGAACACCTCAACCTTCTCACTAGACTTTCTTCTATGGAACATTTTCCAGCCATTACATGCTACAATAAGCTCAGGAGAATCCATAGTTAAAAATCGGTCATTACCATGTCCAATATAAAAATTCTCACTGCAAATTTTAAGTTAAAACTTCTGTTAACAGCCGAGGATATTTTATATGGGCAAAAATTAGACACCAATAGTTTTAATGAAATAGTGCTTTACAGAATTATACAATTATGTAAATTTGTACAAACAAACAGTATAAAAAAAAGAGTTCATTTTCTTAAATATAAAATAAGCCACCTTGTGGAACCTTAATACTGGCAAACTGATATAACCGAATGAGTCCTAGTGTGAACCAGTGAGATGAAAAGATTTCAGTCTTTCCAAACCATTAGAGCTCCCCTCACCCCAAACGGGTACATCTGCAATCTCGACCACATTGGATGTGCTAACCGGCTATATGGCTGCTGCCTTCCCCCACTCAAGCTGATGGTATCTACTGCTGAGAAGAATCGGAACACAGGAGGGAAAAATCATGCACTGCCTGACCTCAAGCCCCCAAGCTGAGGGATTTCACAACAATGCTACCCCTACGTGGTTCACCAATGAGGACGCCTAAGGAATAAGAAATGAAATGGACACTTACAGAGGAGGCCAGACATTGTGTTCGATTTAACCCTGAAGGACCATTAATCAAGGAATATAAAAGAGCATCAAATTATTGCAGGATCCTGCTCAAAATAAGACAAAACCAACGTTTTGACACACTAATGTTTATATATACAAATGTACTTGTATGTTTTTCCCCAAAACAACTGTTGCATTGTGGGAGTTACAAAAAACATAGTAATGTGTTACTAAAGCCCTTTGGCTTCTGTGAGAGTTTAGATAGATTGTCACCTCCCGTTTTCTTAGAGCCCCCAACAGAGCCTTACAAATATTTGCACACCTGCTGCTTTTATGTCTTCTAAAACTCACCCTTGTGCTGAATGGCATGGTTGGGTGCATGGAGCTACTACACTATGCCACACTGACCAACATCCTGAAGGTCTTTTTTTTTATCATTTTCTTTTTTCCATATTTAAAAGATTTCCTCTTATTACAAAAGATCTTTCCATGCCTCTTTTCCCAGCTCCACAGCTCTTGCAAAACAAACTTTGTTTTTTTTGTATGTTGTTTTAACCTTTTGAGAAGGTCGGGTCTTGCACAGAAATATATTCAACACAAGTAGCTTGAAAAGTAAGATAAGGTACGGTGGTATCTAAGGTCAAAGCCCAGGATTGATTATGACATTGACTAAATTAGCAGAAGCATAATACAAAGTGCAGTGGGCAAAACAACTGAATTTTAAAATTAAAGCATTTGCCGTACTCATTGGATAAATTGCAAAGACCAATTATCTCAGACACATTCCGCTGATGGGTTGAAGCCAGAACACGCTTAAATGGAATCAAGCCTGGAAAAAAAACCATGCACATAACTGATAGGTACTAATTACACTTTTTATTAGAGTGAGAAATATATTTGCTCATCGTGATTCCAATAAATGAGTTTAGGAACAGGTTGAAAGAGGTGTATAATTTTGGATCCCGGAATTTTATAATGTATTAAACCAAAAATATTTAAACCCAAGATATCAAAGATATTAATATATTAAAGATATTAAATAATATTAAATAAGATATTACTTAAGATATTATTTAAGATATTAAGATATTATTTAAGATATTATATTAGTTGATAAAAGCTGGTGTTAAAGATTATAATATCAAGATAAATATCACCTTATGGGCCCATACTGGATAAGCGGGTGGAAGTTTGAATGTTTGGACATGGCCATCACTTACAGACTAAGAATTAGTGCTTGATAATTCCTAAGAACAATTCTGTACTTTAGCAGAATGACTTATGTCAGCTTTTAGAAAAAGGTTTACTCAATTTTTGGAAACAGGAATACCAAAGTGGGCAAAGCCAAGTGAGGCGAGTACGTTTATGGAGCGTTATGATTTTTAGACCGGATTGGTGATCGCCTACTGGAGATGAGTGTGAACAGTGTGGCCCGCAGTGGAACAGCGACTCTGACTGCAATCTTTGGGTCTTTACTCAAGTGCACTAAGACAAACATCTGGGATTGCAACATACTTAAAATATGGATTTAAAAATAGTTTTGAAAGAACAGCCTTTATATGAGAGTATGGTCCATTACCCCAGCAAAGGACGGAAAGGACACAAGAGACAGAAAGATTTTAAAATGACTCACTGTGCCCCCCCCCCAACAGCGGCCAGTGCAGTTTCAGCCTTCAGTGGAAATCATCAGTTGTAGCTGCTACACCGCAGGATGGAGTGAGAGTCTTTACTATAAGGCCCCTCATTACAGGGCACAGCGCTTATTAACTCACCCATCCAGAAATGATTGACTTGTCCTTTTGAAACCACTTGATTCTCAGCAAAAACCAGTTTCTAGGGCATAGGGACTCTCTCTCTGTAATGGGTCAGTGAAGCTCACCCTGTCAGAGATACAGCAAAACAAAGCCAAGCTGAAGCCGCTCGCTTAGATCTAGAGAATTACATGTATGGATTTTGAGAATTTGCTCAAGAAGCTAAACGTCGACCCCCCCCTCGCTGAGCCAGGCCTAGATCAATTACACAGCTGGTTTTAAACAGTCAGATTTTTCATGCACGGTGTTAAACCAAACAAACGCTCACCTCCTGACTGATATTTGTGGCAGGTCAGTAAAACGCTGTTGCTGCCAAACACAGGATTGACTCTTTGTGCTAACATATCACTGCCCTGCCTTCGCAGGGGCACAAATTGCAGTAGATTGGAAGGACTGCATAATCATCCATAATCACTTTAATTGTAAGTGTCATTAAAATTAATGATGTTTAAGAGGTCTAATAATTACAGTATAATAATTATAATTTCAGATATTCTAGATTGTAGACAGGAAATTAGTAATTAAGAAGCCATTTCAAACAAGCTAAAGCAAAGAAGACCTTCTATAATTGCCAAGGGGCTCCGATCATCAGCCCAATATTGTGCAGTAGTACACACAATGAAAAATATTTTTGAATAAATAAAGCTTATTCGGGGGGGTGATGGGTTTTGGGTAACTGAATAAACATTTCATGAATAATTAATTTAAAGCCTTCCCCCCCACTACAAATATCATTTTGGAGGAGGATCTAAACTCTGAGACAGTGGCAGGCTAGAAGCCTGTTGGACTCCATTGAGCCAAAAAAAAACCCCAAAAAAACATACACTACAACAGGAGGAGAAATTTCAGAAACCCATTGATTTGGATGGCTTACACTATTCCAAGACCTATATATCAGAAAAAGTAGAAGAAAAAAATGCAAAAAGGCTGTACTTACACACCCAATCCCTTAACCCGCTGTTCCCCGTAGGTTTGGTAGAAATGAGAAAAAGGAAAACTAAAACCAAACCAGACCAAACTCACACTGGATCAACCACCTTTCAGCAGAATAACGGTTTTCACCAAAATACGACGCTGATTCTTCATCGCATGAAACTACCCAAATCCATCAGTGGTCTGGTTAAACTTCACTAATCAGGAGGCTCCGACTTCAAAAGCAGTCTCGGTGTGTGGGTTGGCGGAGGTGCGGGCAAGCGGCCGGGGCGCCCCCATGCACGGTGCCATTCGGTGGCGATGGCTCGCCGAGACGGGAGGAAGCGCTGGGGTCACGATCACTGACATCCTCCTCATTACCGCAAGCGCGCACAATGCAAAATGATCATATAATAATAATAATAATAATAATATTATACCCTGAAAGGTAGCCGACTAAATGCCCTTAGCCGTGGCAGGCTGACACCGTCCATATACTGCAAGGTCAGCGCGCCGCGGCCAAAGCAGCATATTGCATAGGAGGCAATGTCAGGGAAGGGGATCTGTAAATTACCCGGCCACATAATACTACAGCTGCTGCTACGGAGCGGAAACCAAAAAAGAAACAGCCCGAAAGAAAGTCTCCTTGTCCCCCTGGAACGAAAAAAGAGCTCATTGGCACACATCTGGTATTCGCCGCGCGGTCTTCTACCTTTTTATTCTTATAAAAACCGACCTGCTTGAAATTGAAAAGGTGGCTATTTGGACCGCCCCAGCATTCGCTCCCGTTATGGCGGCGGAAAGCGCCCCGTCACAGCTTCCATAGCAACCATTATTAGCGCAGGTGGAGATGGAGGCGTCAGGAAGGCTCCCTCTTCCAGGAGCCGCGGTCTCCATCGCGCACAGACCCAACCGGCAGCGCGGTTCGCACAATGCCTGGGAAAGACAGCGCAGTCCCGGCTGCTGTGCTCGGCAGAATCGAAAATAATAAAATAAGAACACTGGGGAACAAGCTGCCCCGATGTCGGAGGAACCGGGTCTACACCATCTGGTGCCGAACCAATTCAAAAGTACCGAGTGACTGCTGAGAAACCATCAAAAGCCCAACATAAAATACATCAGGCATTCGCTTTCTGCACCTATAAAACATAAATGAAGGGGATCCAGTTACATAAATCAAGGCTTAAAAATAACCATGCCAGCGCCTTCTGTTAGATCGCCTGCTTAAAGTCATGTTGAGTGCCTTTAGAATGTGTACAGCCCTTTGCAATTAAATGTCACCAGCTGTGCACACTTTGGGAATACGCACTGTTTGCAGAGTTCTTTAACCACTTCTTCCCTGCTACAAAGCACAAACACACAGGGAAAACTTCAGGGAAGGGGGGGAGGGCTGTAATTCAGTATCTCTGGAAGCTCTTTGTTTCCTTTCTGCTTTGTTCTAAACAATACCGTAAAAGCACTGAATCCCCAGCACCATATAAGGCGTTTTAGTGCCAGGGTAGTGCACCGTGCCATTTAGTTGGTGCCTATTAAGCCAGCCAAACTGTACTCTTTTTTAACTTTCTAAAAGTTCGGCTTGTTCCCAACAAGCCAGGGTCAGGAATCTCATGACAAAGCACATTACTATTTCAACTGACTGTACTAAGCATAGCACTTAAGCTCGGGCACACACACATTTGTTATAACAGCGCGGCATGTTAAGAATTAAGAGCAAGGCAGGATGACTTCATTCACTATAATTTGAAGGCACTTTACAGTCTCCTCACAGCGACACCATCTGTGATAGCCCATGCACATGGCTCAGAATTTCCATCAAGCCTGTCAGGGCCAGGCAACTATAAGCATTCTAGTAGCTACATTTTCATCTCTTTTCAGGTAAAATAAAATGTACACACACACACACAAGTCTTATAATCTAATCTCATCTTTACAGGCAGTCAGACCTAGAGCGGGAGAAAGGTTTCACCTCAAAGAGGTCTCCTCAAAATGACATCACCATAATTAGCAAGACACTTAAATCATCAGTCTCCCTGACTGCAAAAATCTGCTAACACCAATCTAGTTGAAAGCCCTTGACTAAATACCATCTGGTGTTAATAGTTGCTACTACCACAGCTAATGAAACTGTGCATATAAAACTTGTTATATGAGAGGCACCATTAAAACGCGGAACAGCACAACAGCAAATGCGATCTGTATTTCATTACGGAGAGTGGCCGTAACGGGGAAGACATCCATGGAAGAGTACTGGTTCTGGTTTCAGTGTAAATTTAGTGAACTGTACCACTGTACTTCCAAAACTTCTGCATGATTAAGTGGCTACCACAGAAATCTGAAACTACACACATCTGAAGAAATACCCATTGACTAAGGCAGACACTTTGCTGCATCTGTCAAACTTAACACTGCACTAGTTACTCTTTTTCAAACCATAATGACTCCAACCACTACATGCACACATGCTTCATGTATGAAGGAGTCACTACTGCTGTGGTTATGAGTAGGGGACAGATCAGTCCGTCTTTGAAACTAGAGTTGCTTCGGTTGCAAATTTTGGACAAGCAAATGCCTGCTGAACTGGGCACAGACCCAGAAGGAAAGTTCAGCAAGGACATTTGAAAGGAGGCGAGATTACACCAACAGTATCTTAAGGGAATGTTAAAATCAGCCTTAATGGTCCATTCATCCAGGTCTGTGCCCCACTCCCTGCAAATCACTCAGGTTCATCCCGGCCTTCAGATTACAGAAACTTGTCCAGGCTTGTGTTCGATTCCTCTGGATTAAAGGTTTGTCTAGGCTAGTGCTTAATTTCTTGGGTAGTGTTTAATTCCCTTACAGGCCCGCGTTGACATATTAACCATAAAGAATAGGCAGGGTCTGGATTTCGTTCACACTTATTCTGAACTAATGACACAGATGTTAATTACAGAAGGTGTTGAATGCAGCAATAAAAAAAAACAGCTAGCAATAAGTAAAATCTGATTTGACATGATTCTTACAAAACCTTTAAGAGTTATTTATATGGATCAGTTAAATCATTCATGATTGCAGGTATCACCTACAGCAGGGACCACTCCATTTTAACAGCTGAGTTGACATTAAGCATTCTTACAATAATAAAAAAAGACCAAAGTGTGGAGCATTCATGGTTTGAAAATCAATAACTTAATTTTGGATCATCTATTCCATTTGAGAGTATGCTCAGTTGGCACCGTTTTAAGCGTAAAAATGCCTTGTACTTAATTTGACAGGAAAAGCTGCTTATGAAATTAATATTCTGTTTATTTTGCCTTTGCCCATCCAGCTAAATACACAGCAGAGCTCATAACATGGCTGATGTCCATCTGGCAGATGCAGAAATGTGTAACAGTGTGAAGCAGAGGTTAACATTTAGCAAGGGATTAGATAGTACTCTGTAAGGCCCCGCTGTTCAAAGACACGCCAGATGCACTGTTTTTATTTGTTCTCATTCTGTCCAATTAAAACAACCAGGTCCAGATGATATAGAGGAAAACTACAACATTTAGTATTTGTCCTCTGTACTCTCTACGGGGGGGGGGACCTCATTTTTCATGAAAAAACCACCTACACATATCTACCAAGCATATGACTTGATATGGGTAACCGTTTGATAGGTATGACATGTTAGGCGGCTCTCGGCTGGACTCCTTTTCACATCTGCACTCTGGGTACATGTTCCACTGTCCAATAAGCAGTGTGTGTGTGTGTGTGTGTGTGTGTGTGTGTGTGTGTGTGTAATA
>JAODKM010000008.1:11900681-11918402 GCA_026780845.1 Petrocephalus sullivani | reverse complement strand
TGTTTGGTGTGGCGGAGTGTGTGTTTGTGTGTGTGTTTGTGTGTTACATATATATATATATATATATATAAATATATATTTTTTTTTTTTTTTTTTTTTTTACTCCCAGGAAAGAGCCACACATTCACCTGCTAACCAACAGATGGTTGACTTAGAGCAGGTAAGTCAGGGGCAGAACCTCTCCCTGAGCCAAAAAGCCAAAGAGGAACATTTGCACACCAGGAAATTAAGGACTTGTATCCAGGACCGTGGTTATTATGGCGGTAATGAAATGATGAATACAATGTTGCCACAGCCGCAATTACTAAAAGTCCTAGCAATTCCACCGCTGCCCCTCCGTAGGCCTCTTGGATATTATGAGTGAATGTGCTTGTCAGTGCATACTCACAGAATAGCAGCTGATTTAGGATAATAGCTTAGTCACCCCTACTCATTCACACAAAAACTCTCAGGAATTGTCCGGTTACACAATTTAGAATCCAAGCTAGGTATTTTGCAATTGATTATCTCCTCATTATAGGTAAAACTACGCTGCTTGACTGCATTGGAATGTAACCTGTCTAGAGCTAAATTATCTGGAAAAAAAAATAAAATTTTAGTACTGGCGCAATGAATGTTTATAGCCTGACACTAAAACTGAAAAGCATTGCCCCAAAATCTTTTAAAAAAGTAAAGAGAAAGATACGCGACATGACTGAAATACCAGGATCCTTGTTTTGGAACAAATTCCAAAATAATATTTTTTTATCTGAATACAATTCAGACAGACATCGACCGAACTTTAGCTACAAGCAAGCCCGGAAACTGACACAAATAATCATAATTAAAAATTAATAAGTGCTGAGCTGTCACTTTCCCCACAACAATCTGACACCACTAGCAGCAACAGTGCAAGAAATGACTGAAGGCTGAAATGTGGGGACTTCCTGTTGATGGCTTGACAAACCCTACACTGATTAGGTGTTGGACAAGGCTCCCTCGAGTGGTCGCGCTGGAAGTGAAGCGAAACAAATGGTTGTGTCTAAAATTGTGCTTTTGTCAAAGCCCCCCCCAGGACCGCACCCCGTGGAAATAAGCGCTGGCATGCACAGCCACACAGAGAGAACAGGGGGCTTCAGATCAGTCACTGTCTTGTTATCCGAGCACTCCCTACCTGACAGCTTTGTTCTGCAACTCCCAACTACTAATGACAAACTTTTTTTTTTTCCACGGAAACATGAGCAGCATCTTAACAAGTCTCACTGCACTTTCAGTAACACAGGGTCAGGGCTAAGAAACGAACCATGAGTTTATTTTTCTTCTCCTCTTCTGCCAGATCCAGCGGTTTGTGACAATAATCAAATCGTGTTAAACATTCGCTACTGTTAGAAGTTGCGTTAGGAGACAAGCAAACAACGGCGGGTTACTCCAAACAAGCAGAAATTAAGCCATGAAGCAGTAGTTCCGTGGGAGTATGGAAAGAAATTGCCTTTTTTTCTAGTTTGTGAGTTTTTTTTAATCATCTAGTAATATTAGCAAGATGACGGACAGAATACAAACCAAAAGTGACAGCGTACGTGCTTGCAGGGTCATCGCTGCTGCGTGCTTTTAATCGCTACCAAATGACAGCACTCATTTGCAAATATTATTTATTTATCCGCAACATATTCATTTTAAAGACCAGCGCGGCGTTATTGCAACATCGAGTAAAACACGAAGGAAAACTTGAAACAATAAAAGAAAGCGTAAAAGCAGAAAATACTTCACCTTGTTGTAGCTGTAGTAGCCCAAGCAGTGGGAAAAATTCAGGGTGGATGGATCTCCGGGGATAGGGTTTCCACCGGCTGACGGATAAAACCTTACATCCATGATGTTTGGGGAAGAGAAGTAGCGATTCTGCTCAACCCGGCTCAGTTTTAAAAAGAAAAGGCTCGCTTTCTCTGCTTTTTTTGGTCGTTGCCTACTTTACAATCCAGGCGGACGGAGTTGGCGAGAGCAGCCCGCAATCTTTTGTCGGGACGGTGCGCAGGAGAGGTGCGGCGGCACGCGCGCAGGGGCGACGGGACGCAGTACAGCGCGCAGTTTTTAATCCTCCTGCGGCGGTAGCTGGTGTCCGGTTTGAAGTCGGACCCGGGCTGGCAGCGCCGAAGGCTTCCCCCCGATAACTCTTATCTGCACGCCGAGCCGCGGTGTTCGCCCATGCATTTGCCAGCAGCTGCTATACACAAAGGAGCCACGCGACTTTCCACCACCTTCCCCAAGTTGGACAGAGGAGGGGAAAAAAAAGAGAGAAAAAAATGTATCACTCAAAAAGTCCCGGTTTCTGGACGAGATCTGGGTCCGTGCCCCATTCAAGCGTCCTTTCCCACAAACCCACACTTCGATCCCCGGCACTTCACGCAAAGTTTGTTGCCATTATTCGCACGAGCGAATACAAGTGATCAGATTCCCCTCTCCTCCCGCTCGCGATTTTACGTTCTCCCGTATCTACATTCGCTTTGACGCTTGTTCCTACTCCCCCGTTTAAAAGCACTTGAGCGTAAGTAAGTCGTCCAGCTTGTGCACCTTGTAGTTTTCTTTTTTTTTAAATGCCGGAGCTCCGTGTTCCACTACTGGCTGCCGCTCCACCGCGGAATGGATGAAGCGAAACGTGCGAATAAGCGGGACCCCTCCCCGATCCCCGATCGCCACTCCCAATCCAGGCAGCGGCAGCCCCGCACCAGCGCCGAGCATCTCAAGCCAAAGCGCGACGGCTTCAACTCTCCGCTGCTCCCATGCACTTAATAACTTAATAACTTGCTGTCCGCCGTCTTATTGCGGAGCACGCTGCCGATTCAAGCATTCACGGTAGCTTACTACATTGTTTTAGACTAGGTTATCAATTCTTTTTATGTATAAGCATGATAGTGATGTTTTGACACTATTTTCACAAGAGCGCAGAATAGGGTGGTGAAAGGGGCTCTGTCTAATAGAAACTTGTAATTCGGATTTAAATCGGAATTCATGTAATCCGTTGTCACATTTGACAGGCTCAGGAGTCTTCTGTCTGAATGAAATGCACATACGGTTGCTTTATCCATGCAACCTAATTTTACTCTTTAAAAATATTTTTTCAGCGGATACATGTATGCCAGTTTATCATGAAATAATCCACAATTTCAGTACCGTTATCAGTTCATTATGATCATTATCAAGGTTTGTAATATTGCTTTATATAAAATAAACAACCCATCCATTTTTATATTTTAACTCCAAACTCAGTTTTTCAGAGAATAGTATTTGGCTGGGTTACTTGATTGCATCCCCTGTGTTATCAAACTACTATTAAATGTTACAACTAAAAATTCACAGAATTTTCCGAAATGGAGAAACTTCGCACAAGTTTTGGTGAAACCAAACTGAAGGTTATTATGTACTTAGTATGTCTGGCAACTTTCTCAAGACATTTGTTTCATCAAAAACCTCACATTTGTTTATTATTCTGTTGTTTTCTTAAATGTAGAATAGTCAGAATAATTAATTGCATAATATAATATTATAATAATCATTACATGGTTCTCAGGTACAACCCAGAAACAACATTACTGCTATATTAGGTAGAACCAACAGGTGGCGCAGTGATTGAGGACAAAGACTTGCACTCTGACAGTTGGCAGTTCAGGTTCCAAACGAGCTACGAGTGTAACTAGATAAAATGTAAGATGCTTTGAACAAAAACACCAGCTGAATAATCAAATGTAATGCAAACTAGACAGCGGCGTGTCAAGGTTTATTATGTAAAACTATTACATCCAATTTACAGATACTTGAAGTAAAAAAAAAATAATAATGGCTTGTGCGGTGCACATATGGTTTCATGTCTTATTTCCATTGTATAAAATCTCATTTCCACCTTTTCACACTGTACATTGTGCTTTTTTATTTTTTTTTAACACAAAATTTTCACTCCTGTGAAAGAAAGAGGGAGCACATCTCTGGGCATTTTCATTCTCCCCCATCCTCACACAAAAGAGCCCCACCTCTATTATTCAGGCTGATAGAGGCCTTTAAAAAAATAAGTACTAGGATCCATGTTCACACAAGCAGAGAGGAACTCAAATTATAGTGTCAAGAGAGAGAAGAGTCAGAAGTATGTCTTGCAGTAACAAATCCACAATCCATTCCTTCGCCCTCATTGGCCAAAATAATACACATTGCATTGTATGCACCTCAAAACCAGTACACTGTATAATTTGACTTGATTTTGGCCTGATTGCCAATAGACCATATTCAGAAGTCAATCAGTGTAAATTAATTAATGCACCCATGCCTGTCCTTTTGATTGTAGATTGCTGTTCTGCATGAAGTATTATTTTGATATGTTAATGTGGTACTGTTTATTTTTCGTAGATAAGACATGAACTGGGCAGAACTGTGGCTTGTATGACAGGACTGCAAGCTTGCACCTAGACCTCGTCTGTGTGTGTGGAATTTTCGCGTTCTTCCCACGGTGCATAGGTCTCCTTCAGGTACTCCGGTGCTCACCCCACCCCCCACCCCCACACACCAAGTCAAAGTGCTGTCAGGCATTTCTAAATTGCCTGTAGTGTGTGTGTGTGTGTGTGTGTGTATGTGTGTGTATGCTCAGTAGTGGACTGTCATCCCAATAAGGGTATGCTCCTGCCTGCTGTTTTGGGGGAGCCACCAAGCTGCCCCCCCCATGTATCACTGGAATGCTGACATAACAGGTGGTCTGCAAGTAAATGCCATAGTACTATACAGCCCCCATATGGTACAGGTTGCTACCTAATAGGCAGTGCTCCCATCTACAGGTACACAGATCTTGGCAGGCTGTAGCTGAGACCTGTTCTGCCAGTTGGTGATTTCATTGGCTGGATCCAGAAACTGCAAATATTGTTGTGATAACAGAAACCTCCGCCACTATAATAACCAGACATTTTATGGCTGAGAGACTATTGCCCCTAGACCCAGTCATCCACGTAGGGTCAGGGTATGGCTGAGGACTCAAGGGTAATACAAATGGCATGCCTGGGACTTGCTTAATTCCAGAGTGCTGTCTCAGGCAAGGGCCCTAATTGATTCCATGACCAAAAGCTCCCTGCGTGACCTGCATGTTGCACATGCATGTTGTTTCATAGGTAGTCGCTACACCTGGACATGAGAGCAGGATCTTTTTATGCAGTGAAGCCAGGAGCATCTCTTCCCTGCCTTCATTTACTTTCTGCCCATATGTCTCTTAAATTGGCTTGGGTTTTTACACATGCCACCCCCCCCCCCCCACCACCTTCACCTTCCTACATGTTCTACTACACTAGAAACCTACAGTGGAACCTCTTTTTTTCCCCCTGGGAGAGACAACTAGCATGCTGTGTGTGTGTTCCGCCTAAAGACACAGGACCAGACCTGGGGGGGGAGGGGGGGTTGTGTGTTCTCTGTGTGTTCTAGGCCTTGTCTGAGAGATGCACTTTGAACAAATTCCCTCAAGACCAAATCAAAGGGGTGTAAAATGCAGTCTCACACCCAACATGTTCCCGGTGCCCATGTTACAGTGCGGTCGCCCCGCTGCACGTCTGAATGCCTCGCTTGCATATCTTTGTGGTCGTCGATGTTGATCCGACACCAGCGACTGCATTTTTGTTCCGAAATCCATCCAGGTGTACACTGTGGAGTGACAGAAACACACACCGATGCCACCGTCTGCTACATGATATCTCACACTGTATCTCAGGCTGAATCTATTTAATTCCACTGAGATTCACAGAGTTGTCACCATTAAGCCACCTATAGACTAATGTTTATTTTTTTTTTCCAGGCCGAGTTCAGCGTTCATTGAACAAGTGAAGACTAAATAAATCAAAGCACGACGGCAGACCAATTAAAGAAAATAATGGATAAAAATAACGTATTAATAATAATCTTCATTTATGCTCCCCCCTCCCCCGAAAACAGGACACCTGAGACAGCAGAGTGCCCTTCCCTTACTGCAGGTGTGTACGTATAAATAACAGCCATCGCAGCTTCTATTTAAGGCCGTGGGCAGTACGGGGTTAAGCCCCCCATCATGTTTTGGGATCAAATCCTAGAGGGACGGCTGCTCTCATAGCCTTTAGGAAGGAACTTAACCTGAATTCTTTCGGTAGAAACTAATACACTGCTCCTGTGTAGTAGTCATGAACCGTGTCAACTGTGTAGTAGTCATGAACTGTGTCAACTGTGTTGTAGTCATGAACTGTGTCAACTGTGTTGTAGTCATGAACTGTGTCAGCTGTGTCTAGATTGATTGAAAGCATCTACTAATTGCATAAACTGGGAGAATAACTGGCCGTAAGCGGTATGGTCCATCTTCAGGGGTGGCACAGAGTCATGGTGGGGTGGGCAGTGCAGTTATTTCTCATCCTTATTTTTATTCCCACAAAACACTCGTAAGGCTGTTTCCTACTCGTTTTCACAACCTGCTCACAAACCAAAAATACCTGCGAAATGCTGAATTTAAAAAGGTCTCCTTTTTTTTTTTTTAGTGTCAGTGACATAAATGCAAATAGCAATAATCGTCAAATCATTCAAATTAGAAAGTGCTGCAATATTATGAGCTACAAATTTGAGTAAATTGAGTCTAGCTGTCAGCAGTAAAGGTTATGGAAAAGCACTGTTAAAACAACACTAATAACAAAAGGCTGTAAATGATGGGAAATCAGATGCAATTAAAGAAGTTTGTTCTGTTTTTAAGTATCAGGTTTCAAAGCCGTAGTAATAACGCACCATATGTGGACCTAAAAGACACGTTTATTTAAGTAAATCTTGGAAGATTATATTTCATTTGAATGGCGCAGTATGTTTCCACTCCTAATATTAACCAGACTAGGAGCGGAACATGTCAGCATTCCACTTCACACTCCTACAGGGCTGTGCGTCTCAACGTGGCCCCTGCCCTGCATGTGTGTGGAGTCTGCATGTTCTCACCATGTCTAGTTTCCTCCATGTGCTCGAGTTTCCTCACACATGCCAGTGACATGTCGCTCTGGTGACTCTGCTGACCCTGTCTAATTAGATCTGTAGATAGCCAAGAGGAAGAAGCTGTCATATGGGCGATTTCTGGATCAGGTATGCTTCCAGTAACGTGCAGCGGCAAAGCATGTGATCCAACAGGCCAAAGTGTGCGTCACCATGTGACAAAGTGCTGTGTTTACCACCCAGGGGTTAAAAGAAACCAAAAAGAAGTTGTGCTTTTTGGAAATGAGATGTTAGCATTCTCAGCTGTTTGGAAAAAAGACGGAAATGTGTGAGTGCTAGTACTGGGTCTGTCACAAGTAGCAGCCAAAGCTTGTGCTCCACTAACCACGTCTCTGATAAATAAGGATCTGCGAAGTGCTCAGAGACACCCCTGCCTGGGGCAAACAACAGACATTATTTATGTTTCTGTAATCCACCCCAAAATTCCCTTGCACGTCATCAGAGGTGAACAAAAAAAAAATGCTACAAGTATTGTTTGCTTGTCTCCTGGGCTTTGAGGAGCTCCTGATTCCTATGGGAGCAGTAGCCCATGTTAGTCCACAGGTGGGCAGATCACAGATGGTAATGGCACCGTTTACAGGGACACAAAGCTCGGCTTGTTGGTGCTAGGATGGAGTTCGTTGGTCCTGCAGTTTGTGTCACCAATGAGTGCTGTTCGATGACTCAGACCATACTTACGTATTATAACCAACTCATGCTGTATGTTCAGCAGATTGCATTTGTGCTGGAAAGGTTTTCATTTGTCTGATGGAGGCCAAATTGACTTGTGAAAACACAAATGCATCCAATGTCTAGAAGCCCTGCTGCCAAAACACATGCATATTTTATTGCTTCACAGAAACCAAGTGCATTTTTGTGTAAATCACACCACTCCTGAAAGAGGAACGAGCAAATAGCACAATGAAATGCCAAATCAGCAGTGTGCACCAATAAACCTGAAGAAAACAAAATTTTATTATTCTCAGTGGAGAGCTATCCTGCGTAGCATTAGCTACGTTAGCATGTACCATTTTTACCAAGAGACTGGCTCTTCCAATCCTCCTCACTGAACAAGGACACTTCCATGCCCCATTATAGTCAGTAAAGACATGACCGTGGTTGAAATGTCAGGCTCAATGACATTACATGGTTCTGTGGTTTTTATGATTTCTGTATTTAGCTGGGCTTTTACGGTGACCTGTTTTTGGACAATTTAGCTATATGATCCTAGTAACAAGCGATGATTTTGTGGGGCCATGTTATTTAAAAAGTTGATCCGTCATCTATACCTACTTGTCCTATGCAGGGTCACAGATGTCCAGAGCCTATCCCAGAAGCTACGGACACAAGGCAAAGAATAACCCAGGATGGGGCCCCCAGCCCATTGCAAGGCTCACGCACACACCATTGACTCACACATAGACACTTACAGGTAATTTGGTAACTCCAATTAACCTCAGCGTGTTTTTGGACCGTGGTGGGGAACCACAGAACCTGGAGGAAACTCCACCATGACACAGGAAGAACATGCAAACTGCAAACACAAGGACCCAAGGAGGGACCCTGAACCCACGTCCCGGAAAGCGTTAATCGCTGTACCACTACGCTACGGACTCTGAATATTATGATTAAAAGGTCATTATAAAATTAGCCTGATCATCTGTTTTGCAAACAGTTCAGTTAGATTTAATGTTTCACAGCACTAGCAAAATAGGTTCAGTATGCATGTATGAAAGTTCTTGCGTGAAAATGTAAGTGAAGGTGCCAGCAAGGTCAAATAATTTTTTGTTTTAAGATTAAAATCGATTACATTATATGGAGCTGACAACTGAGATCAGATAAAGCTCTCTACAGGTATTATGTGGAGTATTTCTTGCTGAAATGAAAATGACTTATTTTTAAAAATACTTTTGGAAGTAAAACAAACAAACAATCAAATAAACATTATAATATCCTGCCATTTACAATCACAGTGATTGCTATCAGTCTTGTGATGGAAAGTCAAGTGGGCACATTGATTTGAATTCATCAGCTTCATTAGTCCCTTTTTCAGAGGTTCTGTGTTCATTCGTCTGATTTGTTCTGTTCTGTTTATCAAGCAGAATGACATGGAACCTCCTTCATGCTCATTCTTGTGGCTTTGTTTCGCTGAGCTATCAAACCTTTCCCCAAAGAAGCATAACTTTCTTCTTCATTTTCAGATGAGGGTATGTTCCAAAAAATTCCCACGTCGGATTACCATACACCGTAATTGGGGACCCTTTTATATTAACTGTCACGTAATACCAGTGCCGGAATACCTTAATTTATGCTGTGGATCCCTTATCTACAGCAGATTGGTCACTTTAAACAAGACAAGTCACATGGTATCCAGCAGGCAAACTCTAGTGCTATACTAATAGAGCTACTTCAGTAGCAGCCCCCGGCTATATCTGCAGGAGTCTGACAGGTATATAAGGCCAGCCTATCAGCAGCCAGCTGAGACTGACCGACTAACTTAAACCTTTCTCCTCACTCCACAGCAATTCCATTTACATTCTAATGCCGTGTGTCTGGGCACAGTGGGACTCCGCCTCCATTCTGGGAAAAGTGCCTTTTATTGGCTGAGCCATTTGGGAGTCTGCATCTCTGGTCAAACCAGACTGACAAATGGATTGAGACAAGACACATAAATTCCGGGGATTTAAGGCTCCAGGGTCACAGACACAGGAAAGTCTCATCTTCACCGTCGCCTAATGAGCGGGGCGGGACTTTCTGACTGTCGTTACAGCCGACCAATCCGGAGGTTCAGTTAAGGAAATACTCGTGAGCAAGCGGCCAATGACACAAGGCACGCACGTGTGATGGACAATGGGTATCGGAGGCGATGAGTATCTGGTGACATGTACTGAGGCAACTGCACACCATACTGCGTGATCGACATGTGCACAGGCATGTACTCCCAGGAGCAGCGATCGGGGCGAGTGGCAGTGCCTGGAAGAAAAGAAGATGTGAAAGAGTAGTGAGGGGGTATAGCATTCAGAAAGGGCAAATCGGCACTGGGCTGTGTTCCGAAGGAGGCCAGCTGTGGTGCTGAAGGTCATGTGGTTTAAAAGGCTTTTACCGGTGCCCATTCCAGGATATGGGACCTGGACCATAGACTGATAGCCATAGGCTATCTATACCTGGTCATAGGTCAGGCTTCAAGACAAAAATATGTAGATTAATCATCATGGTCACATGTAGTAGGCCAAGTACTATACATTCATTGCAATGACAAAATGACTGATATTTATGAAATAAATGATCATTCATTTCATTAACGGGACATCATCTGGCAGATAAATCGAGAATCCCTTGGAGCTCCCGTCCTGGTTCCATCAGGCAGACAGTGGAACTGAAAATGCAGCAACTCTATTACAGTTGGCAATATCCGTCAGAGAAAAGCACCTCCCTCACTAACACACACACACACAGTGCTGTGTAGTCACTGCATTATCATTCTGTTTCTATTGTGTGTGCTGAAACATTATTCAGCATAGTTAATAAGTTATTAAGTCTGGGATTCAGAACCAGATATACGAAACAATAAAATCAACAGTGGCACAACAGACATTGTTAGGACCCATTTACACAAGTGATCCATTCACAGTATGTACATTTTTTACATGCATAGACACACACCAGACATACACACAGTATATATATATGGCAGACATATGTCATGTTGCGGGGCTTACGGAATGGAGGACGCATTAGAAAGTCACTTCCGCCCTCTACCTGCCTGGTTTCCGGTTGTTCCTAGTGTCTCCTGCTTCACCTTGTTCTTGTGTACTGCTGTCTTCGAAAACTTGATCCTGGAACCAACCTGTTGCTCAGTGTAGCCTTCTGCCAACAGAACCAGGATTTAAAAATGCAAATATTTTTTAAATATAGAATGGCCTCTTAATTATTTTCAGACCTGTATGCAGAGGTGGGTAATTCAGGTCCAAAAAGTAAAAATCCAGACCAGGATTTTGTTGCAACCAAGTAGATCAGCTCTCTGTAACTGACTCTTAGTACTCAACTTGTTGGTTGAAACAAAATCCTGGTCTGGATTTTTACATTTTATATTTATAGGATCTGTTTCATTAGGTACAATAATATGGATGTGTGTGTATATATACATATATATATATAAACATAATAGGGGACCACATCTATGTGAAAGCAGTGAAAAAACATTCAGTAATAACATTATGACTGCAATGCACACATGATGATATAAATGTGGAGATGCAACATAAACTACATGAGACCACATGGCAACGTGGGCTGAAACGGTTTATACCACGCTGAATGCTGTGATTTTCCAGACAGATAACCAATAAAGTATAAGCTTTATTTAGCTAGCACAGCTCTCAACAATGCAATGACTCTGATACAACAATGCAATGTCTCTCAATGTCAGCTGTATATTTGACCGGCTTGATCCTCCAACCCACATTAGATATGTTTTTATGCCACAGTAAAAATTAAAGAGCCAGCAAGGTGGATTCTATTTACCAAGTTTTCTCTGTCCCTGAACAGAAATATTCATATTCATAACTTCAAAGGCTAGTTATTCTGCTTGGATTTCTGTAACCGCTATGTAATAACCTTTGCTTGGCACATTCTGATGTTTTCTGCATGAAAGACATAAATATGTTTGTGTGCATGCTGCTGAAGTATTCACAGAGACGATCACACATTTTTAGATGTGAAGTGAGCCTTACGATGTGCTGATTGGTCAAACCCTATTGGTTTAGATAATCTGTGAGTTTTACATTATGCTGTTTAATGAGATCAGGGACATTTGTGGTTTATGTTTGGTGATAAAGGTGATTTTAATCTACTCAGCATCTACTAAACTGGAATAATGTAACAAGGAATACACTCCTGAACACCACAGTTATAACCAATGATTTCATATTTTTTAGCATCTCCTTCTGAGAGAGATTAATGTATCATCTATGTCTCATCAATAGTATGAATTCAATAGGAGGTTCTAAGGAGATATATCCTATGGCTGATTGCCACCACAATGTCAGTGATTGATATATTCTTTCTCACAGGTCTGAAGAACTCAACTATAAGTTTAGGGGACTGGGAACAGATAAATGAAGAGTCAGGTGATTGCTAAACCATAAATTTAATGAATCTAAATCTTGCTAAAGACATCTATAATGGAATGTATTACTTTGTGCAACATAGCAAAATAGTAAGTAACAGTAACATGCAAGGAGAGACAAAAAACATGAAAGATGAAAGGAAACCTTCTATTGGCTGCTGGGTCTGAACTCCACCTCAGTCTGGCCTATGGGAGGTCTCCTCTTACATCTGAATGGGATGCTGTTAGGTAACTTAGTGACCCTGAATATCCTGAATTGTGTGTGAATGCTTCATTCATAATGTATTGTACTGTAACTTTAAAACCATACTCACACATTTCAATGTTTTGTATTCTGAAACGGTAATATAATTCTGCACCTCAACTGGAATTCTATACCTGCAAGTGCTCGGTGCAGTTCCTGACAGGTACATATTTTCAGGGGCTTGACCTTATTCCTGATATTTTGGTAACTTTTCTATAATAGTACGACAAATAAAGTGCATAAATGAGTGTGGTATTTAACACCGTGACATGGGCACTGGATCCCGGCCAGCTATTGGAAATACTGAGAGGCTGCTGGAATAGAACCAGGATAGAGGCTCTGCATCCATCACTCACAGTGATGGAGGCCCAAGCCGCAGCAGTGCTGTGAGCTCAGGCACTGGCTGGATTTTACTCCTCACTGGACACCTGCCCAGGGTATTCCTGTGTTTCCCTCCCCCTCCTTGATAATTTAGCATCGGGTTTGCGAGATGAACACAAAGGCAGTAGATAAGCACTCCACCTAGACATCTGCTGCCCAGCGGAGCGCAGTCCTTACACATCGCAGATTACAAGCTAAGTCTTGTAGCTGCTGTAGTCATCCAGCAACTAAACGGCACGACCGGATCCAGACAAACACGTCGACAGATATGACAATTCATTACATGTAGAGGGCCTGAGATACAGATTTAACTGTGGTTTCGTTCATATTGTAGAGCCTGGGATGTAGCAAATTTAAAAATAAATCTAAGTATAAATGAGAAACAAAAGAAGAGCAAATTTCCTAAATTCACTCTGTCCATGTGATACGTTTTTGAGACAATTTCTGTGTTCTTAATGAGAGTTCTTCACTGGATTACTGAGTGAGTGTTGGTCATTGGCGGTCTCATCTCAAACACATCAATAAATAGACTGAGAGAGTTTTGGACATTTGCTCTTCAAATGCAAATGCACAAGCAGTACTGGGCAAAGGTCTTAGGCAGTCAAAAAAGTTGAATGCTATTTGTCTGGGTCATAAGTGTATATTTGCTCATAAAA
Organism: Petrocephalus sullivani; assembly: GCA_026780845.1. Lineage (NCBI taxonomy): Eukaryota > Metazoa > Chordata > Actinopteri > Osteoglossiformes > Mormyridae > Petrocephalus > Petrocephalus sullivani. The sequence continues at coordinate 11,905,024 of JAODKM010000008.1, read as the reverse complement.
CAACAAGAATTACTTCTATTCGTCATAAATGTACTGATATTTTGCTTAATGGCGAGATTCATTCCAAAGCCATTCCATGTATTCATTAAATTTAACCACAACCTCAATTAATTCATTAACTTAAATATTTAAATGACCCAAAGAGGTACTGATTAGCCAAACAAGGTGGGGTAGTGGCTGAGTCAAAAAATAAACTATATGTACAAAAGTATTGGGACACCTGGCCATTACACCTACAGGCTACTCTAAATCCATAGGCATAAACATGGAGTTGGTCCCCCTTCTGCAGCTATAACACCAGCCCCTCTTCTGGGAAGGCTTTCCCCAAGATTGCGTCTGTGGATAGAGCATTTGTGAGGTCAGGCACTCAGGCACTCATGTTGGACGTGAAGGCCTGGCTGGCAATCTCCATTCTAGCTCATCCCAAAGGTGTTGGGTGGGGTAGAGGTCAGGACTCCGTGCAGGGCAATCAAGTTCTTCCACACCTAACTCGCCCAGCCAAGGGCCTTGTTTATGCACTGGGCCTTCCCTAAACTGTTCCCAGTTGGATGCATAGAATTGCCCATAATGTCTTGGTACAATATGCTGAAGTTTACTGGAACTAAGGGGCCTAGCCCAACCCCCGAAAAACAACCCCATACCATTATCCCTCTTCTACCAAACTTTACAGTTGGCACACTGCAGTCAGGCAGGGAACATTCTCCTGGCATCCGTCAAACTTAGACTTGTCCATCAGATTGTCAGACAGAGAAGCCTGAAAGCCTGGAAGCCCCCTCTCTCCTGGCACACAGTCTTTGTGCTGGGGTTAATGCCCCAGGAAGTTGGGAACTCTGCAGCTGAGAGTTCCAAATGTGTCAACAGAACTATTACGCGCTATGCGGCTCAGAACCCGGCGACCCCGCTCTGTTACTTCACATGGTCTGCCACTTCCTGGCTGAGTTTCTGTTGTTCCTAAATGCTAACACTTTGCAATAACACCACTTACAGCTGACCGTGGAATATCTAGTACGACTTGTTGCAATGGTGTGACAGCACCACGCTTGAATTCACTGAGCTCTTCAGAATAATCCATTCATTCACAAATGTGTATAAACCTGACTGCATGGCTAGGTGCTTGATTTTATGCACCTGTGACAATGGGTCTAAATGAAACACCTGAATTCAATGATTATGAGGTGTGTCCCGATACTTTTGTCCATACAGGGTACATTGGAGTATCAGATGGTTGCTGCAAATGTTGGGGTGACTATAGGAGAAGTTTTGAAATGGCTAAACTGATTAGCTTTGACAGACATCATATCATAGCTTTACACCAACATTAAGATCACTTAAACATCACTTTCCTTGACTGACTATGACTTTTGGCATAGTACTGTAACTGTGGTCCAGTTGCAGATGGCAGGACACTTAGGGCTGATGGGGGCAACTAGCCTAAATGGCCTTTTGTCAAGCACATTCAGACACATCTGTACTATCCACAAGCCCTATATTAAGTAGTCACAAATCCCCATCGGATCGCACCCTGGTGGACAGTTAAAGCATTTACTTGGAGCCTGTCCTAAATGTGTGCTTTTACACATCATATTACAGGAGACAGTTGTAGGCTGTCCTAGTTTTGAAAATTCACTTGGGGTGAGCTTAGTGTCAGGGGAGACGTGGGCTTTCATCAGTCTCATTAATGGCTGAAACTGATTGGCTCCCCTGACAGGTTGTGATGTCACATAGGTAGCAGAATGTTACCTTTCAGGTGTATGCAGAATAAGAGTGTCTGTCTCGTTAATGCAATAACCAGCACTGATCAAGACTAATGAGAGAAGGAGGCGCAATCCTGCAAATGCAATGTAATTCTAATTCAATGTAATTTAATGTGAAGTATAAATCATGCCATTACATACATTACATCCATGTTATTCTGAACAATCTATTTTGCATATGATATACCGTCACTACAGCATCGTGCACAAATCTGAATTTGGCTCGCATGCTTTCTTCGACTTTCTTTATGAGCTAATGCATGTTTTATTGCGTGTTCTCCGGGACTGTACAAATCGGACGGCCACCTTTAGTATTCAGGCCACATTAGCGCGAGTGCTACCGCGTTTCCGTTACAGCCCATTTGTCATTGTTAAAGCCCATCAGCGGAGCTGCGACACATAGCTCTTCTGTTTACCCTTAATCCGAGCTTTGTAATTCGAAGAAAGGGCCCGTATCATTTAAACTGATGGAAGGGATTTGAAAGGAGGGGGGGTCAAGCAGGGGGGGGGGGGAGGGAAAAAAGCCAAAGCGAAGAGAAGAGCTCACTGCAGACACTCAATTTACTCTCAAACAGAGTTGCAGTTATTGAAAATGATAAGAGTACAGAGGGTAGGCGGGGCTTTGGATCACTGTATACAGACATGTGTTTCTCTGGAGCTGACAATAATTGCCATTTCCCCTCCCTTTTCTATCTGCTTGGCATCAATCCGTACTGCAGGGCTGTCAGACGTGTCAAATGAACAGGGCTGCAAGCAGAAGGCATGCTGCAAGGCTGGGGAGCAAAGCACCGGGCTCCTGTGAGAATAAGGCAGGATATTACACCGGGGGGGTGGGGGCCCGGGCAACTGAGAAACCTCAATTCATGGTAACTGCAATATATTTCTATATGAGCTGAGCAGAGATGTGATACAGGGCTGATTTCAGCACCATAATTCAACAGGAAGACAGTTGAATTGTATTTTAATGTCTGATCATTCATGTATGCCCAGGGAGGCCCAGTGGACTTAAACATTAGAGCAGATTAATTTCAAAAATAGCAGCGAAGAATGCTGCGGGTAACATGCCGATTTGAATACCTGCCGGCGATAGCGCCGCAGTACCGCAGAAAAGGTGAAATGGCATTCCTGGTGGCGGTGCCCATATTGCGCATCTAAGCCACAAACACATATCACTTTGGATTTCGAAACTGTTTGTAGCTTCAAGATAAAAATACTGTTGAGGGGGAAAACGTTATTTCACCGAGTGAAATAGGTACAGGCAATCTGCCTTGAGAGTGGAGGAGACAGTGGTGTTTTATAATGGAAGAAATTCAATGTGACATGTCGGGAATGAATTGTTCAGTCAACCAGAAATATCCCTTGTTCTAATGGCCTGGGATATTCGATGGTGTGTTCTTGTTCTCTCTCTCTCTCTCTTTGTGTGAGAAAAGGACAGACAGGAGGAAAGGCAATGTTCATATAACCAAATCTTCATACAAATTTTATTTAAACCTCAGTGCCATTATTTTATGCGCAACAAAACATTTCTTTAACACAGTATGAATTTAATCAAAGGATGACAAATGCAATTCGGGCCAATCTGAAATTAAAGTTATACAAAGCAGTTTCGGCTAGAAACCTAAATAATCCACAAAGGAGATTTTTGTCTGCATGTTCTAATACCCTATGGCACCAGTCAGTTAATTCTCTCAAAGTCTTTTGATAAAAGACTCCCTACAAATTGCACAGCATGCTCTACCAATTACTCCACAGCCTTAGAAATATTCGGTCCATGACCAATGAGGTTCTCCAAATCCATTAGTCCATATCCCTGTACCTCAGAGTCCTTCTTTTGTGTCTTATGGATACCATGAGATTTTGAATTCACTCGGCTTTACCTTGGATAGGTCTGGCCAGCATATAGAGCTTCGGCAGGGCAATGAGCAGAAAATGGAATGCTTTTTGACAGGGGTTCCGAGGTTGGAGATCGGCAATCCTACAATCTTAATAGAATGATCTTCGTGGATACATGAGAGATAAGAAGATTAAGCTAGATACTGCCAATGCAAGGAAAGACCAGACACTCTTCTTATTATTATTACGTATTAAACGCTTTAGTGATGTTCTTCCCAGGTTATGAAAGTAAAAGCTTTCCTGAGTGATCTATCAATTTTTAAATAAAACACATCAAGGCTTATTGTGATAAAATATTAAATGTAACAAATGGAATAACCGGAAGCGTTAAAATAAAAAGGAAGTCGACACGTGGAATGTATGTATAAAATATATCAAGTAATATCAGGATATCACTGTAATCTTAAACTAAATTGATATGGATACATATTATTATTATTATCATCATTATAATTCTTAGTAGTAGTAATAGTAGTAGCAGTATTAGTAGTAGCAGTAGTAGTAGTAGTAGCAGTATTAGTAGTAGCAGTAGTAGTAGTAGTAGTATTAGTAGTAGTAGTAGTAGTAGCAGTATTAGTAGTAGCAGTAGTAGTAGTAGCAGTATTAGTAGTAGCAGTAGTAGTAGTAGTTATTGTTGTTGTAGTAATTTAAGTTTGTCTAATCCCAGGTTATTCCAGCACTTAATCATAATATATA